>CM046039.1:80341350-80941350 GCA_025215565.1 Flaveria ramosissima | reverse complement strand
GTAACTATACAGACTTGAGGTTGTGAGACTGCGAGAATATCTAATTTATGGGCTGGTAAACAAATGAGGGTAATGCAGGGTAGTTTGTGTGGAATATTATATGTATTCTTTGTAAAACGAAAATATATTTATAGGGTCATACTTCTTCATGGCCGTATTGTCATTGACGTGGTATAAAATTCATGTGATCTAACATTTGGAGGGATGTTGAACATGACATTGTCCAACATGACGGGGTATGGACCGCATGTTCATATGTGATACTTTCATTAACATGCTTGGTTAGAATAACGATGTATTTACAAAGATTGTTGACCAAAATTTATAATTCAGATTTACATATTAAGTTGTTTTGAAATTTAAGAAACTTGGGGCAAAAGTAAGTCTAAAAGCAAGTCACAAGAAGGTTCATGGATATAGGAACAAGATGATGATGAAAGGTGGAATACAAAAAGAAAAAGAAGACAATGACATATATGTCAACTTATGCATTTATGATTAGACACCACATTTTACAAACCATCCAATTTGTTGTAATTCATGATAAGGGTACCTTTATGTACCCCTATAGAATAACATCTGAGTTTGTCCTTAAATTAGAATATGATGATTAAAACTTAATATATACAATTTTAAGAAACTTATATATTCCAAAAGGCAAAAAGGGATACATTTACTAGCAATGTGCAAATAAAGGTAGGCAGTTTCTTGAGTGACTTTCAGGCTGCTTTATTTAGTTTTCAATATGTCAAATCACCGTATTATAAAAATATTCAATATTTGTAACATTTAATAATTATAATATTGTCATTACATTGTGAATAAAAAGCAGAGCCCCTGAATTCAAAGAATACACAAACAAAGGTCCAAATAAGATGTTAAAATTGAATAGTCAAGATACTATTAAAAATTGATTTTGTGTTGGTTTCTTAGAATAACCACTCATATCAAATCCCACTTAAGACTCAATATTCTAGGTGTGTTTGTATGACAAAATGGTCCCTTTCCCAAACAAAATAAGTGGGAGAAGAATCTTTTAGAATAAATATCATATGAAATCAGGCCAATCTCATTGTTTTTTCTTAGTTGGGTCTCTCTATAATCTATATAGACACACACCTATAAAATATTTGTATATAAAATATCAGTGTCCATTAATACAAATAAGATATTTTTATATGAAACATGAACTTTTAGGGTAATTGTATCGATTTAACTGTGTTTGTTTTTTCCAAAGGATCATTTTGATGTGTTTTTATATGGATCATGAATCTTTAGTTACTTGGATCAATTTAACTAATTTTATTTTTCAACAAAAATATATGCAAAGTAAAACGTACTATTTTAATCTTTTAAGCGCATCCTCCTTTTTAAGAGAACTGCACGTGAGACCTCCACAACAGTCCCACACTTTCTTCGTTGTAAGGGAGGAAACGTACTTATGTAATCAAAGCTCATTACAACAACATATTCAAACTTAGATGTTAGGCACACCGTGTAATAAACAGTGATCAAAACTCATAATAGAAATAATCAAAATCCAAAAGTTTGACGCACCAAGAGGGTTTAGATGCACCGATTGTAATCAACAATGCATCATGCTCTTAAAAAAGACGTTATTAATGCATCAATACTCATATTAAATTAAAGAAAATAAATATGGCATATATTCTTTTTAAATAAACATATTAAATATATTTGAGATTAAAAACCTTTTTTGGTAACTATTTTTGTTTCGGAGCCATTGTGGGGTTAATTGACATGGTGTAACACATGTGTCTTAGCGTGAACGTCCCGGGTTCAAATCCAAACAAATGTGTAACTAAAATGTTTAACTAAGAGGCGTAGATTGTAGTTAGGACTGTTAAAGGAAAACCATCTTTGTTCGGATTTAAATAGAAAGTTAAACAGGTAAATATTCTTCCTCTTCTGCTTTTTAAGTCATATTTAACTTCTTATTATTTATAATTTTATCATATAGTCAATCTTACCTGTTAACTATGATCTTATATATGATCTGTATTACTATTACTATATATAATATATTTGCTTGCACTCAACATTAACATATGCCTTCTACTCTTCTAGAGTTCTAGGTTCATTGAATGAGTTTTGCACAAGCCTCAAACTCTCAAATTGAACTTCGGGCCCAATAGTCCACCAGCCCATCATGAACCAACAATTAAACTTCGGGCCCAATAGCCCACAGTTTTATAAGCCCAAAAACTCTCATGGGCCCGTTAGGCCCACCCCTGTCCAGCAGCCAAATCTAACAGGAAATTAAAATATGTGTGATATCATCTTAAAGAGGACGATTCCCGACAAATTAATTTAGCATATTTCAAAACTTCTTCTCCTACTTTTATATTTCATGATTTATATATACAAAAGAGTGAATTGTCGTTTTCATCTCTTTGGTTTGGTCGTATTTGTCACTTTGTTTTTCTCCTTGTGGTTTGGTCGTATTTGTCATTTTCATTCAAAAATGTTTTTTTCTTACATTTGGCTCCCCAAGGTTTGAAAAAGTTGTCATTTTAATCTAAAAACATAAATTTCGTGGTAAATTTTTTTATTAACAACACATATACATGAATTAGGATTTCGTTTTTATATAGATATTTACATAAGTACCCTTTTAACGATGAATATTTAACATTTTAAAACAAAGTAGCTAAGATCTTTGGATGAAAATGACAACGTTTCCCAAATCTTGAGGAGCCAAATGCAAGAAAAAACATTTTGGATAAAAATGACAAATGTGACCAAAACACATGGAGGAAAATGACAATTTATTCTATACAAAATAATCAAGAGATTTGATTGTCATGAAAATGAGAGATGATGTGTTTATAAAGAAAATCTAACATTAATGCCTAGAATGATTAAGAAATCTCGTGGCTTGAAACTCACCCAAAAATACTGAAAAAAGGTTCGTTCGATGTGGTAAATGATGTGAGCTTGAGCCAACGTAAAAGAAAATCTAACAAAATAAACGACCCGGCTTGTTAAGCAAGGAGCTAACTCGAGCTTTTTACTAGAAAAGTTTAAGCTCAAATTTCAATTTGTCAAAAATAAACAAGATGGGCCAAGCCTCGAGCCCGAGCTAAAAGTGGCTTAGCTCGGCTTGGTAAGCAAGTCTACAAATACCACCAATATGTTTTAATACTTTATTAAGTTTTACAGATAAACATGCTGAAGTAGGAAAGACGTTAATATACTCTCTTGAAATATTCACTCATGCAACATAAAATAAAATCATGAGCTTTAGGTGAAAAAAATAATAATAATACGATATTAGTTATATAAATAGTCGAATGTTACATAACCATTATCTTCCTCAATCCTTACATTTGATTTTATCATTTGTTTCATATTTCTTGTTATATTGATTTTAAGCCTTCAGATTAGGGCTCTCGATCATTTCATATATTTCCAACATACCCTATATTTGTTTCTCCATTAAAAATATCTTTTATTTAATATTAACTTTTCCATATTCAATCCATAATGAGTTTCTAAGTTTTATGATTAGATTTCATTAATTTTCATTTCATGTCATGTTGTAGGTGTTTTGATGAAGGGTGTTCGTAAACCACTGAAACGCGCTTAGCCTTTCAAACCGAAGCACATAGGTAAGTTCCGTTCAATATTGGGTGTTTTGATTTGGTCATTCAGATATTCTTCGATATGAAAGAAATATAGCTAGATTTATGTTTGTAGAATTTGCAATAACTATATTGTTTTATTTATGTTTTCAACTTTTAGTTTTTAGATGCATTAAAACAAATATGCCAATTGAAGAAGCCAACTTTCTTTTTGAAATAATTTGTCTCATTAAGAGAGAAAGCAAGAAGCACTATGAAATTGGATTATTTGTCACAAGATGTTTATATAAAAGCCCAAGTGAATAGATTGCTATGAGATAAAGGTAGCATGCACTTAGAATTACTTTTTAAGGGAATCTTCTTCAACATGGGGTTGACTTGTTTCATGTTCATTGTATTTTCATATAATATCTTGTTATTTCATTTCATAACTTATATCCTTAAGCACGTGCTAATTTTTAAATAGTTTATTTACTTATTATTGTCTCAACAGTTGAGTTAATTGCTTCATCGTCACTTTATTGTTCATGAATGAGTACCTACTTGATCAACTAGTGTGAGAATTAGATGGAAGCCAACTTTTTTTAATGTTTTATATTTGTAAAGTAGAACATGATGATAGAAGTGGTGAAACATATTTTTGAAATGAAAAAAATGTGTATTTAAGATGAGTCTTAGGAAAAACAGAAAAGTGAAGAATATAGTATAATTGGTTTTTAATCGTTTGGTTAGTTCAAAGGCTCACAACGACGTGTGTGGTTTGTTTCAAGGGTCGTGATGGTTCAGGCGGTTTGTGTCTCTTGTTCCATGGAACGCAGTAGTTCTAGTTAGGTGCGCGTATTGAGGATTGTGTTTATCACAAAATGATGGCTCAAAGGATCATGCCTTTTGATTGAATATTTCCAACTGACTATTGTGATATTTGACTATTTGTAAAGGTGCATAACTAAAGGGATTTCGTGACTGTTTAAAATGTCATAAAGACCCTTATATATAAGAGCGAACATAATACAATTATACAACATTATCTTAGGATCCAACATATTTTCCAGTTAGTTGAAATATTTGAAAACTCAATAAGTCTAAACGGTTTATATATCCTAAAGTGATTCACAAGAAACTCAAAAACACATTATTCGATGAAGGCGAATTGCTTTAAGAACATAGATTACCTGCCTAATACTAATAAGTTGTAGTTTTGATTGTTGTTTTTATTTATTTTAACCATTTTTCATAAAGAAAATGACATGAAACGTTGATCCTATTATAACTAAACAACTAAACTCGCGTAAATGTGAGAGTAAAGTTTTATGAAGGTGTTTTTCAATAGTATTAGCTCATTCTTATAACTTATTATTCAATGTTCACTCACTTATAAAGTTCACTCATGCCTTCTCTTTTATATTTCATTTTAAGAGCTCCAGTTTAAGTATCAATATTACTATCTTAGCTTCATTTTGCGCACATCTTAATCTGTTACGAAACCCTCACTAAAAAAACACAAACTACATATAAACTATTGCTGTGTTTAATTTAGTGAAAAATCATATTTCACAAGATTTTTTTTACAATTATTACTACTATCTTTTGTTTATTGAACAAGACAAAGATGATCTCATGAGTGTACTTATCTTCTTCACATGATGGAGCTAAAAGAAATCATTGTTTAATTGCAAACATCACAAACATGGCCATTAGGTTAACCACAACTATAATGGCAATACCACTCTAGTAGCCCATCCAATAAACACACTTTAAACTATATACTATTTCCCCCTTTTTGGCTTATAAATAGTCACCATACATCCATCAGTAATCTTAACAAAAACCTTATTGTTCTCAAACTATCATCATCCATTTAAACCAATATGAATCAAAAGAATACCATTATCATTTTCTTGACTTTCCTTGCATTTCATATAGTTAATGGGAGTAATGGCCAACTTAATTACTACTATTATTATTCATCATGTCCCAACTTACAAATGATTGTTAAGTATGGTGTTTGGGCAGCCATGAAGAACGACACGAGGGTGGCCGCGTCTCTTCTTCGTCTTCAATTCCATGATTGTTTTGTTAATGTAATTATTTGTCGATTCGTTTAAGTTTATTGTTCTTTCATACAAACAAGGGTGTGGATTTTTAATATAATACCATAACACGACAAGAACCTAACATGAAGTATGTTGGTTTTGGTTTAGTGTTCCCAAGTCATTTTTTGTTGATTGTCCTCTTTAAATTTACATGTTAAAAACCCTATTTTTATAATTTGCAAAAAAAGTATTTTTTATGTTATAACTTGAAATGGCAGAGGTATTTTATGGCAACTTTAAAGACAAAAGATAAATTAGCATCAAGTTTTATAGTTTAAAATTAATTTATCTACATTTATTTATTTATTTATTTATTTATTTTATTTTTGTAAATTTATAAATTTAGAGTACTAATACACAAGGAAAGGTGGATTAGACTGGTCATGTTCGCAACAACACGCAAATATTCGAGTCGTGTTTAGGTGCATGCGTTTGACATGGTTTTTGAGTTTGTGTTGTGTTTGGTTTCACCCATCAACCTGTGAACAATACCATGTAACACCCCTAATTACAGCCGCTGTTTTTAAGTAAAAATGTTTATTTGCTTATTGTTTTTTAAATAAAGAACTTTGAATGTTTATTCAAGAATCGAGATAGCTTAGCTTATTTCACTAATAAAACAAGTTATTATTGCATTAAACCATAATAAGAAGATTGTTTGCTATTTTGGTTTTAGGGTTGTGACGGTTCTGTGCTTTTGGATGATACCAAAACCTTCACGGGAGAAAAGAATGCAGGCCCGAATCGTAATTCGGTTCGTGGGTTTGAAGTTATCGACAACATAAAAGCTGATGTCGAAAAGGCTTGTCCGTTGACTGTTTCGTGCGTTGACATTTTGACTCTTGCAGCTCGTGAAGCCGTTGTTTTGGTATTATAAGTTTAAACTTTTACAATAGTTTTTTTCTTACTTTATTTCAGGTAACATATTAAAACAAGTTCTACTTGAAACAAGTTGCTTTTAGAATGACTTGAAACATGTTAGGTTGGGTTATCAAGCATACACTTTTACATTAATTTTTTAAATAAGAATATAATTAATTAATGATGATTAGTTAGTTATAAAAATTATTATAACAATCATCTAAACCTTTGGAAAAAGAACTCTTAATATACGAAGTTATTTTTATTCATTAATAAATAATGTAGGCTACTTCCAACCCGTTCAACCCATTTAACATGTTCCATTTAGCAAAAAATAAATAATATTTGACCATTAGATGGACACAACAAAAATCGACCCGTTTACAAGTAAATTGGCCAAAATTATCACCTTTAAATTCCCTTAGATAGTTATGTTCTTTTTTAAACCGGTTTTACACCTTAAAGTTTGATCATACTTATGCAGTCGGGAGGACCAAACTGGCCCGTTACACTAGGCCGTCGAGACGGGCTAACAGCAAACCTGAAAGCAGCTAACACGAACCTGCCAACACCCTTCGAGCCACTAGCAAACATCACCGCTAAGTTTGCAGCAGTGGGGCTTGATTTGAGGGATGTTGTGGCTCTCTCAGGTACTAGCATTTGAAGTGTTTTAACTTTTAACACATTTTAACTTTACTGACCGTTAGAAATAAAACATAACTCGAACCAACTCATTCATAAGTAAAAGGGTCGATATAACAATGTTGAGTTTGTTCTTTTGCATAATAAAGATGGGTTCTTTTTCATGTCTCATAGGTGCACACACAATTGGGCTGGCTCAATGCTTCACATTCAAACACCGGCTATTTGACTTCAAAGGGACCGGTCAACCTGACCCGAAACTTGACCAATCTCTAGCCTCAAGCTTAAAGACCACATGTCCGAACGTTGATAAATCAAACGCAAACCTTAATTCACTAGATATGGTGACTACATACGCGTTTGATAACGCGTATTATAAAAATTTAGTCAACAATGCTGGATTACTTGAATCTGATCAAGCATTGATGAGTGATCCACAGGCTGCTTCGATGGTCAACGATTATAGCATGTACCCGTATCTTTTTTATAGGGATTTTTCGACATCAATGATGAAACTTGGTAATATTGGGGTGATTACAGGGTTAAATGGTGAAGTTAGAAAGAAATGTGGTGAGATTAACCATTAAGTTAGTTGGTTGTGATGTTGTTAGATGCTTGAGAATAATGGTTTGACTTTGACCTTTGTTGTCTGTATCACTTATATGTTGGACCATAATGTAAGTTAAGTTGGTTGTGCATTTTATGTTAAAACTTAAAAGGCTAAAAAATGAATAATGTTGGGTTTTGTAGCTTAAGAGCAACTATTTTGCATTTGTATTTCTAGTTCAATGGTATAAGAGTGATGGTTTAGTTTCAAACAAAGATTTTTCCACAACCATGGGTTTTCTTCTTGATAGTGTTCCTGGGTGAGTCAGGGCTAAAGCGTCAATATCAATATGAACAGTTGAAATCCCGTTTTAAGAAGACTCACTTGGGCATTGAAGGTAGTTCCAATGTCATTAAAAAAGCAACTATGTTATGTGTGTGTTTATGTAAATTTGTGATTTTACAGTAGTAATATTGGAAAACTTATAATATTTTTATAGGTACACGGGCATGTCAAGCTACGAAGACACACGAATTTTCCGGCTTCATGTGTTATAGGTTGATGCAGAAGTTTTAGATTCGTGTCTGATTCGATCCATAACATGTACTTGTCTAACTCTCCTAGTTATACTATGCAAAGTGCAAACACAACATGTCTAACACCCCTAGTAAAATATGCAAAAAAGTAGTTTATTTGTTGGTGTGAGGTGGGCTTAGAGAGTTTGACTTTTGTATTGAAATTATAAAAGGAATATAGTGATTAGTGAACAAGTATAAACAAACAATGCACAAGGAGACAAGGTGAACTTCGGTTGAAAACTAACAGAAAAGAAAAGTACAATTTTGAAAAGGGAAAAGAAGTGGATCAAGAAACAACAAAATAGTCAAGGGGGGCATTTTGCCAACTATTATTAAGTTGAGGGGGATAAAGTGTAATATAAATAAAAAGTTTGGTGGTACTAGCCAGTGGCCACAGAAGCAAAGGTACAGGCTCAATTGACAAATTGGCTTTCTTGTCTTTAAAGTGTACTCACAAAGATTCTTGCAGCTGCTTCACATCTCTGGCTTGTTGAAAAGAGAATATTTAATTTTTTAAAATTTTAAAAAAAGTCAAAATAAATAAAGAACATCATAAGGTAATATATAATGTTTAATGTAATTTTATTGAATGTATCAAAATCATAGAATGGGTTGGGACACATATGTTATGTAACTTAAGGGGTCCTGATGATGATAAGAAAGCATCATATCCCATATTAATGTATACATAGATTACTAATTAATTTGTGATAGAGAAACATGACAGGAATAATTTCCAAATATAAGGGAAAAGAATAAATGTTTCTTTATTTTCTCTTCTATATAAGATACCCTACACACCTATATCATTAAAACAGCAATGAAGAGTTGAATTAAAGAGAGTAATTGACTAAAAAAGTCAAAATCAACTTTAATTGATTTCATGCATCACACCATCTACTAAGGTTTTGAATCTTTGAAAGGGTAGTTTAATAGTTTGATTTTAACTATTTAGCGGTTTGAACCAACTTCTTTTTAAAATTATTAGTTTGCAGTAAAACAATAAAGATAGTGTATGAATATATAATACATATATATAATAGTATATTAAAAGAAAGAAAAGAAAATTTTGAAAAAGTCTTAACGAACGGTTCAATGTACATGGTTAATTCCACGTTCTAAACTATCAATCGAATCGTTAAACTGTCAAAATCAAACCGTAAACTGAACGACATTAAATAGCATTCTCCCCTCCCGCTCTCTCTCTCCTCTCACAAAAACCTAATAGCATTCTTCCATATAAACGTCCCTACAGCCAACCTTCTCTAGCGTTGCCCTTCCCATGAAGTGGTCCACGCACTTCACGGGACATCATGTGCTACCATTAGAGATGGTCTTTAACACTCTGCATATGTCTCAAATTAGCCCATATGTAGTCAAGAAATGAGTATTTGTGCACCCCCAAATTACTCTTCCTATCACCATTCAAACTGTCCCATAAGATGTCCTTTAGATGCCCCCACTTCACCACTTTTCTTGAGTCTCCCACCACCCCCACCCCCACCCCTGCCCCTACCCAAAACATTCAATTTCTGCATTTCTCTCGAAATTTATGGGACATTTAACACACACAAAAGTGAAAGATTTATGAAGCACCACTTACTGGTTCTTGATTCAGCTGACACTTCTCTGTTCTTTTACACAAGTGAAACCCCAATTTGGGTTTCTTAATTCAGCTCCATATTCTCCAATTTTCATTGGTACTTTGCACACACAATCACTCAGTTTAAAGATTCTTGAAAACCCAATTTCATACTCATTCTGAAAGTTTATAGAATTTGGTTTCTTGATTCATACCTGTGTTCTGTTGAAGATTCTTGAAAACCCACTTGCGTTTCTTGATTTCACCTTCATTTTCTTTGTGATTTCAGAACAATTCATCACAACCCATTTGGTTTTTCATTAATTCAGCTCACAATTGCATCAATTCTCTAAAGATTTCAGCCAATCACCCATTGAAGTTCTTTAATTTGGGTTTCTTGATTTCATTCTGATAAAAATTCTTGAAACCCTAATTTCTTTTTCTCAATTTTGCTCATAATCATCTAATAATTTCACCCAATGTGTGGGGTTGTTTGATTCACCTTCCAAAAAGCTTGCATATTTAAAGATTAATAATAATGTCATCAACTCCGGCGGTGGATCCATCGCAACAACCACCGCCATTCCCGCCGGTGATCCAACAACAGCCCTACAAACCGCACTCCGGCGACGACTCAGTGGGGCCGGTGATCGGAGCTCTGGCGGTGATAATGGTGTTGGGTGCGGTGGCGGTGATGATCGGCCGCCTGTGCTCCGGCCGTCGAGTGATGGGTCACTTGCAATACGACTTTGAAGGGTGGGTGGAGACCAAATGTTCAACGTGTATCGACGGTAGAATGGGTCCTCCGCCGCGGCGGGAGGCGGTGCCGGTGGTGGTGGTGGTGGAGAACGGTGGGAGCAATGTGTCGTCGGAGGCTGCCGCCGTGGAGTCGCCGGAGGTGACGGCGGAGGAAGTGCCACCACATGTGGAAGAAGTGTCAAATCATCAGCATTCACAAGAAGATAGTAGACGTGAGAATTGAGATGGTGGTTATTGGTTGATTGTATTATGATCTTGATTGAATTTTAATTGGATTGTTTTGGATTGATTTAACTTGAACAAATTTCTTATTATTTTTCTGAGGTATTTGCATTTGATTTATTATACTGTATAGGATCTTATTTCAATCATAGGGCCCATTTGGCCTAATAAGAGTATTCTGATATGTAAAATATATGAAAAAAAAGGAAAAATAAGTGAAGAGTGGTGATTAGCAGTGAAGGAAATAATAGTGGTGAAGCAACAATAAAACCAGAATACATGCACCAGGTCAATTTACCCCACCTCCCGTTCATTCCTTATGTTTTTTATTTTACAGTTGAATAATGATTCAGTCTAGTTACAATTTCTTTTATACCTACTATCATAAAACAAATATCATCAAAAAAGAACAGAGAATAAAAAAAAACACATGGTTCACATGATGCCTAAGACACGTGGCATCCAATAAACAAAACTATAGCAAAGCATCCTTAGCATTTGAAAACATAAAAACTCTAGCAAGGTGATGATCATAACAAAAGAAAAACCAAAAAATGACAATCATGATGACCAAACCATAACGACACAACACTTAGCACCAACTGAATCTCCAAACAAAAACAGTATGATTGGAATGGCAATATGCATGCAGGCTTTACACTCAAAGAGCAAATTGCATAGAATAAATAAGTTACAACAATAAAAGACTACGTTGCTAATGAATACTATTAAGAATCTTCTACTTTTCACTTATATTTAATGTTGCTAACACAAACTTGAATGAGATTAAAAAAACAAGTTGTCACAAATAAGATTGACTAAACAGATCTACTAACATGGTTAACCATATAAGACTGATAAAGACAACTTACATAGTTTGCAAAATGTGAATAAGTGTATGCTTCTAGCCAGAAACTACCATAAACTAGATCATTAGAGTACCAATTACCTAGGAAGCACAAACAAATAGAAATGGTAGAAATACGACCGTTGTCTTCAGCAAAATTATGTGGGTCATTAAGCAACTAAAGTCTTGAAATAAGAAAATTTTAAGCATCATACTAATCAACCAATACTAATAAAAAAATGAGATTAAACAAGAGTCTAGATTTAAGTAGAAGAATGAGACTGAACCAGAAAAAAATTAAAAGTACCACGAAAAACACGTACTTCAAAGTCATTCATACTTATGTAGCATTGTAAAATAGAACATAATTCCAAACAATTTTCAACTCTTAAACAAGTATACTTGCAAAGCTGTAAATAAAGGGCAAACCTGGTGCACTAGGCTCCTTTAAAGTTTAGATATATGTCTATGCTAACAATGGGGATTCTAGAATACAAACATTTATAATGCAAGCTTACACACAAAAGGGATTAAGAATCAGAAAATGCAGGAAACAGAAGCCAATGTGAAAAGACAAGTGATGCGTGCAAACATAAATTTTGTATCCTTAATTCACATTATGATCGCACATTTAAATTTAAAGAGAAAACTTAACGGCCTCTAATGCAAGCAAATTAAAAAGGACAATGTTGGCAATACATACACACAGTTTATTAAACTAGCAGCAAGAGAGCAAGATAAAAGTACTCATAACAATGGAAAGCCAGAAAATAGAGAATGATCATACAGATAATTAGTAGTAACAGGGGGCCTTTTGGAAGAAATTGACCAGTTAAAAGGTAATTTGAAGACCCGCTTAACATGAAAGGATTTAGGCCGACTAAGCCACTATTAGGCCTCTAAGTTGATTATGATTATAACCAGACGGTATTCGACTACATCAGTCAACTTATGCAACAGAGGCCGAATACAGATCTGCAGTCATGACAACCCAAGAATTAGTGTCGTTGGACGTTGGTGCAATTACTTGAAAACCTGAATCAAAAGCCAATTTATAAAGTAAGGTTGCACTGTTACAATTAAAAAGTCATGTTGATTCGCATACATGGTTAGCAAACTGTAAACATGTGCATGCTTCCAGCTGGTGAATGCCATAAATATATCATTGAGTACCCATATACCTAGGAAGCCAAGAAACACTAGACATACGATCATGAAGAAATGCCGAAACCAAAAACGCTATGAAGTAAAATGATAATGAGAAAAACCTGAGCACATGACAAAGGGTGCAACATCAAGCAGAGGTTAAAAGACACATTAAAGATCCTAGAAGACCAATGAACATCAAAACACATGATTTGATCCACACCATCCCCGTACATCTTTTATACCTATGAGCAAAAAAGTGAAATAAGAATGCTTGCCGAAAACCAAAAATGCCAGAAAGGAAATCGAACATGTGAATAGAAGAAAAACTAGCATTTGGTCCTTGTGATGCCTAAGACACATGACACCCCATAAACCTAAAAGCAAAATACAATACTCTTAATTATTACTGAACCTAAAACTAAGTCTTTGATTAACTGAACATGAACAAATAAGGGGAGTTACTAAAAAAAGCATGATGCTAATAAGATGTGTCTACTATTCTACTACAACTACCAAATAAGCAAGCCCCCACAGAAAAAAAGATTCATAGAATTAGCAACAATTCAAAAAGGAGTGTGGTCCATTTAGAACAAGCTTTTCTATAGCATTTGAGATAAAAACGGATTCCAGGGGGCATAAAAGAATCACATCCATAATGATCATTTTGCACCAAACAAATTATAACCTAAGCATGCAAACTTGACAGCACATGGAATAAATGAGAACTAGAGCAACAAATAGCTAATAAGGAATGCCATTTGCTAATGATCCACGCCAACAAGAACAATTAGATATAAACTTTTGTCGAAAACCTGGCAACATAAACGTATCCTTACACACATCATTGGAAAAGAAAAAGAAAGCACAGAAAAGGAACATGACCAGCAACGCGTCGTCTGGGAGGGGGAAGGGGTTTAAGTAAAATGGGACATCCTTCTTCATATTTCAACACATTAAATTAACTGTAAACTTACCTTACAGAAACATTCTAGCTATCCCCATCACATAACCTGATACAGGTTAACATCTTATCTGGGCATTCATCCTTTTATTATTTATCAAACATTCAGTCCCTATGACCTAATACCTTCTCATCTTGCTAAGTAATTCCTCTATAATTCTAAACTACAAGACAACACTTACTATTTAGGCATTTAACTATCTTGACATCTTTATCAGTGCATTATGCATTTTAAATCTTTTCTCATCATGTGCAACTCATGTACCATCATACATAGGATCATGTTGCATCCTTTTTAACCTATTAGCATTTGTGAATAAAACTAACAAACAAACATACCCATAGGATCATGTTGCATTCTATTTAACCTATTAGCATTTGTGAATAACACTAACAAACATACATACCCATAAACCCCACTCATAAAGTAGGAAGGCTGCTCCTAGAGAGATCCCCGGCTCAAAGAGCAAAGATGGACATTTGAGAATAATACAATAAAACTAAAATACAGTTTATAAGGATAAAGGAAAAACCAAAAAATGGTGATCATGATGGTCACACCTTGGTGTTTGGCACAACAACGACCTGCAAATAAAAACACGATGAGTTCATGTATGCTTATATGAGAGGAACATAATGAGAAACTAAAGAACGAACAGAAGTGTAGAAAAGAAAAGGCCTTTGATTGTTCACAAACACGATCCATAATTCAATCATATGTTTTCATTACCAAAAAAAGTAACCAACAACTTTCATAGGCTATGATAGAATCTTAGATTCAATTAAACAAAGTACATTTTGATTGAAAGGCGTAGAGCATGAAAATGAAATTTGTTTCTACTTTTCCTTACCATAACCAAGCGGTCCAAGCCTGAAGTTGAAAAGTTCCATAAGCCCAGATCACAAAGAAATAGGAAGATCAAGCTCCGATCAACGTACAATTACTTTTAAACCTATTAGCCAAGAAGAAAAATAAAATAGTCATGAAGGAATGCCAGAAACCAAAAATGCAAGAGAGAAAAATGATCATGAGAACAGAAGAACACTAGCAGATGGTAGATAAGACCATGCAACAACTCTAAGACGTGCCAACTTCATGGGTAGACACATGAACAAGTCGGCTTTTACAATCTGCAAAATACAACATGCAGAATGTAGATAAGCCAATGCAAACACTCTAATTTCTAACTTCAATATATTGATATCTTTCAATTAACAATTTACCTAGAAGTAACGGAGTAAGGGATCTGGTAGAAAGTTAACAACCATGTACTGGTTTGCAAAATAGAAATGATCTTCATGGCATATCTCTATGCAAGCACTGAGGCACCTCCAAAAAGAAAGAAAATAGTTAATAGCTGTTTAATTACTAAATACGATAACAAAGCAATATTTCATCAATCAAACTCCCTGAACAAGAAAGAACCTCTCAACTAATATGATGTATGTATTAGGCAACTCAATGGTCAAAATGCTCGCACAATTTTTCATAGACATATAAGATAAGAGCAACATATAAAAACTCCTAATCAGGATGGAAAACCACAAACCAATAATGCTAGAAAGAGTTAAACAAAAACCAGCATATCATCATCAAGATGCTAGACCACAGTGTTTAGTACCCAACAAACCAACACAAAAAAAACAAGTCCCAGTTTCAAAAACCATAAAATGAAGGTTACTGTAGGAACTAAAAACATAGAAAAAAAGTTCTGGTCTCATGATACCAACCAAACTACGAGGGTCCATCAATTTGTTATTTATTCTGCAGAACATGGGGGTAGAACCTAGAGCACCATGTATTGTTAGGCCCACCACCAGTTTCTACATAGTGCTTAATCATGTAATCTGACGTACAAAAGGTTGATCAAATTGGCATAACCTAAGCCGTGGTGCTGAACAGGTGATCAAACAGATGTTGAACAGGTGATTGAACAAAAAACTAATCCAGAAAGAGGGTGCTCTACAGGTAATTAAAACAGGTGCTTAAACAGAAAACAGAAAAAATTAACATAAGTATGCTAATACAGAAAAGAGCAACAGGGACAGTGGGAAAAAATGGGTTGAAGAAAAGATAAGGTGCCTACAGCAACAAGAGGTCAGGGCTTAAAACTTAAATACAAGAATATGTGCTTGAAATCAGCAGGCTCCCAGGCTAAAAGTTAGGTGCTATTGTACTATTAACTAATTACTAGCGTGCAGGGTCCAATTCACATAGGATCAAGAAGACCGTTATAGCAGATTAAGTTGTCATGTTACTTAAAATATGTACTTCTAAAACGATTACCCATGTAAGACTAAAAGAAGAGAACATAAATAGTACCCAAAATGTAAACAAGTGTATGCTTCTAGCTGGAAACTGCCATAAAATATATCATTCGAGTACCCATATACCTAGAAAGCACCAAGGAAAAGAACACTAGAAATATGGTTGTCAACCTTGAGCCCCTCCTATAAAGACAGAAATAGGACCATCATCTTTAAGCTTACAAGTGAAAACATGAAAAAAAACATGTAATGATGGCAAGTCATGTAAGTCATATTATATTTCTACTTTTACTTCCCATAAACAAAGCCAAATGCTGACACAAAACCAGATCACAACAAACAAGAGACCAATCGTCCAATCCATGCAAGAGTTCTCTTAAACCTATTAGCAAAAGAGCAAATTAAATAAAGAGATCATAGAGGAATGCCAAAAACCAAAAAAAATTAAAAGGAAAATGATATTGAGAAAACACATGATTCGATCCACCGTCCACATACATTTTCTTTTACACCTGTGAGCAAAAAGGTAAAATAAAAATATTGTCATGAAAGAATGCTGACAACCAAATATGCTAGAAAGGAAAATGATCATGCGAATAGACAAGAAAACTAGCATATGGTCCTCGTGATGCCTAAGACACGTGACACCCCATAAACCCAAAAAAGTAATACAAATACTCTTAATTATTTTATTGAACCTAAAAACCAAGTCTTTCATTTACGAACATGGACAAATAAAGTCAGTTTTGGAAAAAGAACGATACTAATAAGATGTGTCTACTACTACTACCAATAAGCAAGCTCCCGTGTAAAGAATGATTCATAGCACAGCAACAAACCCAAGAGGAACGTGGTCCATTCAGAACAAGCTTTTCTATAGCATATGAGAGAAAAACAGATTTTGGGACACATAAAAAGACATCAAAAAACCTTAAACAAGAAAACGATAATAACAACTATACAAAACACAGAAAAAGATAACCTCAATGCCTAGAGCACAACATTTGGCACCAAACACACCTACAAACAAAATAAAATCTAAGCATGAAACTTGACAGCACTAGCAGTAAGCTGAGAATTATAGCAACAAGTAGCTAATAAGAAATGACACTAGCAGACCCTACAAGAAAACACTTACTATTTAGGCATTTAACTATCTCGACGTCTTTATTAGAACTCATTCCTTTTACTTTCCAGAACTGAAAAGAAAGTCAGAAATTAGTAAATAAGAACAAATAAACAATAGTAAATACAGAAAACATAATTTGCAATAGGTGATGAACAAGAAAAACCTGTCATCAAAACAAGGTGAAATTTCTTTACGTCTATTAGCAAAAAGAGCAAAATAAAAGATACGATCATGAAAGAATGCCAAAAACAAAAAGAAAAAAGAAAAGAAAAAAAAACACGAGAAAAGACCTTGATCATGAGATAGAAAAAAACTTTCATCCAAACTCCCTAATCCCGTCCAACCAAACCCATTTAAAAATCCATTATCCACCAACACAAATCTCTTTCTCTTGCTTGCACACACCTACAATCATAAAAATGTGAACTTTAGATTAGAATAGAGAGGTTTAAAATGTGGACTCACATAAATATTGTAATTAAGTTCAATCAAATGTTCATCTCTTTCTCTTGCTTGCACACACCTACAATCATATGTTCTTCTTAGCCACTTTACGAGTATAGGCTTAAGCTCATTGTGTTGCTCACCCCAGTAGAAACCTGAAACGACGAAAAATTAAACTTTAAAAACAACTATGCATATAAACATACCTTTAAAAAGTAAGAAACATTTACACCTGTTTGTACCACTTTCCTCCTCTCTTCTTTTCTTCATTCCATTCATTCCACAGCATCTTTGGCATGTTGGCAAGGGACTTCTTTTAATTATTCAACAAACCGAGACTTAGTGGATGATGTGGCGATGTGCGTCACAATACCCACAACAAAAAGACGAATTATGACCACATGTGAAAGCCTACAAACAGAAGTCATAACAACATAAATAGCAATAGGTCCTGAACACGTAATACTTACCGCAACCAAGCCTGATGTCGAAAAGATATACAAAAGGCAGATCACAACAAACCAGGAAGACTAGTCGCCAAATCAGGGTACAATTTCTTTTACACCTATTAGCAAAGATCAAAATAAAATATACAGTCATAAAGAAATGCCCAAAACCAAGAATGCCAGAAAGGAAATTGATCATAGGAAAGAAAAAAGAGAACATGACAAATAGTCCTATCAAACCCACTTAACAAAAGCAGAGCAGATGACAAAGATCCAGAAATACCAACAGTCCCATCAAGTTACAATTTCTTTCTAGACCTTCAGCAAAAGAGAAAAAGATAGTCATGAATCATGATAGATGCTGAATAAACATACTTGTGTCATTGTGTCAACACTTGTGGCACCCTTGGTACCATACACGTGCTGAATAAACAGATAACATAAACATTAACACGTGATAAAATAAATAACAGAAAACTAATCAAAAAACAGGGTGCTCATAAAACACATTATCATACAGAAAACAGCAAACACAAACAGCAACAGGCGTTGAACATCTGGTTACGTTAAACATAAAACTAATCCACAAATAGAACACAAGGAAATAACCTATACGAGTACTAAAACATGTCCAGTCCTGTTGATCCTTATCGAGTGCAAAACCTATATCAAACTTAAGGCACAATCACACATACATGCAGAAGCAATGGAACTCATATAAAGAGTTTAAAACAATTAACATCAATGAAAACGAAGCCCATGGTTGTATAGGTGTTTGTGACACGGGAATAACAGAATACTGACTACATATCAATATTTAATTGTCTATAAAAGTTAGTGATTCCGTTGCTTTCATATTTTAATAATCGTTTTAGTATATACTTTTACACAAACAGTAATAATAATATAATTCTGATTCCCTCCGACTTAAACAACTATTGATACAACTGATTATACAGTTTTAACGAAACAGTACTTTAATATTAGAATCTGATAGATGAAATAGTAAAATATTAAATAACATATGAACCAAATAGAAGTATTCATACAACTGATCATACAATTTTAACGAAACAGTACTTTAATAATAGAATCTGATAGATGAAATAGTAAGATATGAAATAACAAACATATGAACAAAATAGAAGTATTCATACAACTGATCATACAGTTTTAACGAATCAGTACTTTAATAATAGAATCTGATAGATGAAATAGTAAGATATGTAATAACAAACATATGAACAAAATAGAAGTGTTCATACAACTGTTTCATACAGTTTTAACGAATCAGTACTTTAATAATAGAATTTGATATATGAAATTGTAAAGTACCAAAGAAGATACAATTTATGTTCATCTTCCTCGTTTTAAGTACCGATCAGGTTCAGTCACGAACAATAGAACAGTATTTACATAGGTCGCATTTTGTAGAAATTATTGGAAATATACCTTAGATCGAAGTGGTGGTCTGATCGCAGTGAATCAATCACCGGTGCTGGTGATCGGAGGTCGTCGATTTCGCCGGAATGAGAGGATCGTATGGAGTTTAGGGTTTTGGGTGTGGGTTTAAATAGGCGCGAAGATTCGGATCGAGGTGACGATATCAGGGAAGATTTGATGTAACGGATCTTTTTAAATTTTATTGTAATTGTAAAGATCACATATATTTAATTTAGGGTAAATTTACTATTTTAACCCTTATGGTATTGGTCAACTAACCCTATTAGCACAAAAAATAATATTTTGACATATCAACCACTATCGTTTTATTTTTTAATTGTTTTGCATGCTGACACTAACTCTGTTAATTGTTTTTTGTGAAGTGTAATGATCTTTTGGTCATTTTCAACTTGAAGGACTATTTAAGAAAATATTAAATATTTAGGGTTATTTATACGCATTTTCAAATTACCAATACAACCACCACACACCATCGCCACCTAACATATCTCCTTACTATGTAACACGGGCTTAATCCATGGCAAAGATCATTCTCCAACGACGAAAACAAGTTCGTCGGAATCGGCAGCAACGATTCCGACGTGGCAACAATATCTCGGGGAAATAACCCATTTCCACCGTCATCAAATCCCCCTTCGCCGCCTTCTCTATGGACGCGATCCGGCCACCAGAGACACAGTGATGCCGCTGTCTTTGAAGGCAGAGAACGACGATCCTATCGAAAACGATGTAGATGGGCAGGTCAAACGTTGGACCAAGGTCGTGAATTCGTTTGGGTTTGTGTGGATTACCTTTGGGGAGACGATGTTGATGATGACCAGCGACTAGCAAAAGAATCAAAAATTCATTTGCAAGATGAAAGACAAAACGTAGAGAACTTTTATCTGAAATCAATCTACCATTTTTCATTCCCTCAATCTGCAAGATAACAGGACCAATTACAATTGGTTACCTATATTCTTCATGCCTTGGTAACTAGCTAAGAGTATGAAAACTACTTGAACAATAAACACATGTTTAAATAATAAAATAAAAGGAAATTACAAAAGAGCAAATTAGGAAATTGCAAAAAAGCATAAAAGAAAATTCGCACGACATAGAAGGTGCATACATTCGGGTCGGGTGGGTCTTGACGATCCCCGGGCCCATGGATTATCACCACCTTTAAGCCCACTTTATCTTGTTTTCAGCCCATATTAGCAGTTCAATTCAGCCGGTCCACTCATATGTTTTGGTCCAGGCATCAAGCCCACTAGATCCATTTAGTTCATTTTCCTTATATATAACGGATTTGTTGTTTAGATGTTGCTTTTAACGGTTTCGATTTTTAATATAAACTTCACAAACGATGAAAGTCCATTTCGGAGTTGGTTCCTTAATGGTTTAATTTTTTTCGACATTTAAATGTTAATTTACGACTTCACACGTTGTTTTTACTTTAATCTACAATTATATTTAAAATCGAGTCGTGTTTATGCCGCAACGCACGAAGCAAGTCATAATGCGTCGTGAATCGACATACTTGTTTTTATTAACGTTTTGACGTCACACTTTTTAATAGTTCAATGTCGCCGCCATAGCGCGCACATGCTTGTACTAGTTATTGTCTTGTTTTATAAAAGCATAAATTTATTGAAATGAGAAGCATGTATCTCGTAGGGGTGTAAACGAGTAGACCAAGAATTCGTCTAAGCTCGAGTTGGATCCAGTTTACTAGTGCTCAAGCTCAACTCATTTCAAATTTGATATCTAATGCTCAAGCTTAATTGTTTAATTATCTTAATTATGTGCATATATAATCATATATAACTTGATTTCATATATTGCACTTTTAAAACTTCATTACCATACGGTGATATTCATTCTATATACCTATATATTTAATTATTTTTATTTTTATTTTTCTACATGTATAATTACATACATACATATTCATTTTTAACTATGATTGTATATATATACAACAATATATATGCATGTACAAGGTTAGAATCCTTGTATTACACGACTTGAACTCATATAATTGGGATAAGTGACTCAACGATTCAATTATTTATAAGGTATAGATATATGAATAAGAAAAATATTAAAAACTAAAAAACCACCAATCAAACATATAATTATGTAAACATGAGCCATTCCAAAAAAATAAATAAATATCTAGGTAAAGAAATACATATTTGTGAATCATTGATTAATACAATTATTTTTCAAGCATTACAAAGAAATAAAGAATAATGCATCTTTATTCTTTAGGGACGAAGTATTTAAGAATGACAGCGATGCATTTGTACCAAAAAATCATTGAAACGACCACATTCCAAGCCAACGGGACTCTTGTCTCCGGCATGACGGCATCCACAATGTTAACTCTTATATACAACTTGTATTAAATCACTCGTATTGTTGGGGTGTAAAACCATGTCAAGTAGCACAAATGACACACTAACATCAGTAATCACCGACACCGAAAAAGCTTGTATTAGAAAATAAGTAAAAAACAAAAAATTAAAACCGAAAGAAAAGTAGATGTAAAAACGTTATCCCATGCAGGCGAAACGTAAACATATAAAACAATAAGTAAGTCGATATTGGACGAGCGTCTTGCGATGGGGTCGTTAAACGAGAAAAAATAAAAGTAAAAAAGTTGAATCACACACATGCGGTGTGTTAACTCATAAAATTTAGACTGAAACGTAAAATGGAAAAAATAAAGTGCAAAAATTATAAGGGACCAAAGTTGAAAGTAAAAAAATGTTAGAGCTAAATTATGAAAGATGTAAAAGTAGTGGGCTAAAATACCAAAGTTAAAGATTAAAAAGAAAAAAAATAAAAGGTGGATACAACCCACTAAACACATGGTACAACCCATGATGGATAACCAAGTTAGTATATATATAATTGGTATACTTGTAATTAAGTATAAATAGTTACAAATCTGCCTTTTTTAGAATATTTACTATTTTATATAACCTAAAAAAATATAACAAAATAGTCATGAAAACTGTAGAAATTTTTGAAATGTGAAAAGTAAATTTCCAATGGCCACGGGTCTAACTTTGTACTTGAAGAGTTTTTAAGCGGACATCCTTAAGGTAATGTACTTTAATCTATCCAAGAGATTGAGTTTTTAAATCTTACAAGATACAAATTTTGATGGTTAAATAGAATATACAAGAAGTTATAAAAAAACTTTATACTTCATGGATCAGGTATCTGCGCTTTGAATACATATTCTAACATATTTTTTTATGAAATGCAAACATTTCAAGTTTAAAGTCACTGACATCCATCCCGTTTTTCTAGCTTTCATATGTGACATATCACGTCACATCAACATTTTTTCATTTTTCCCTAGCTTTTCCTCGTAGTGTCCTCTTAGTTTTTTACAGTTTCCTGTTTTTATCATCCAACCGAGATAGTGTGGTGGTTATGGCGGGTGAATCCCGGTGAAAATTCACCGGGTTGGGCCTCCCCGAGTCCGGGGCACGGGGCACAATGTCTCCGACCGGCCTTGATTTTTCTCAAGCTCTCCCATACACATCCAGGTTGCCACTCCGTGTGGCCTAACATCGATAAAAATGAAGTGTACATACGAACTTTTTTTAATTGTTTTCTTTCATTTTGTTTAGTAAAAGAAAATACAAAACGCAGCTACGTTAACTTGAGTTGTGTTAATAAAGAAATCAATAATTGTTTTCAAGTAAATAAATAAAATACTGATCAATAATGCAATCCCTTATTATAAGTTATCTTTTGCATAATTGAGTTTAACTAATTGTTTAATTCTAAGTAGGGTCCCGTAAAACACTTAAAACCATTAAATTTCTTTGTCATCCTCTTCAACTAAAATGAGAAATAAAATAAAAAGATTTAACAATTTTTATGATAACCTTTAAGACTAGACGTAGTGAACATTGTGGTTATTACTGAATTATCGAATGTTTAATGAACCGTATCTGAATCACTTGGTGAGAAGTTTCTTTATGTTCATACGTTTTATAAGCGAGTGGACGTTTTTTTTGTTCATTGACGTTCGTGAGCGTTTCTTTATGCTCGTTCATTTTGCGTTTTTTTAAATATTCCTTTTAAATATTCCTACAAGTTTATTTGTAACTAACATAAATTTAAAATCAATTTGATCTTCTAATTCTTAAAACCTCTATTTTTGCCCATTATAAACCCAATTTTATGAAGAAAAATATAACCTCTAATTTGCACTTTAGTATTTCATAGCAATAATCTTGATCAACCTATTAAAAAAATGATACGTTTATATTCGTTTATTTATGTTCATCTGTGTGTTTATTTTAGTTTGTTTATGCGTATGTATTTATGTTCATATTTGTCAAGCTGTGTTTATTTATAATATTAACACATATATATATATATATATATATATATATATATATATATATATATATATATATATATATATATGAACGCGGAAACATTCATTTCTTATAGAATAAACACAAACACTTAAATTGGTTCATTTAACTATTATTTTGTTTGATTAAGCTTAAACAAACTAACATAAACAAATCATGTTCATGTTTGTATGGTTGTTTACAAACCTATTAATGGTTATTTATTTATTTATGATAACCCCTTTAAAAAGTTATGATCTATTAATACTTCATTTATTTCTAAGTTATGTAATTATAGGTGTAAAAGATCATATCGCTACATGAGCAACTTATGAATTGGCTTATTAACATTCAAATCAATATGAGCTTAAACGAGCCCATGCTGAACTCAGACCTTAATCACAACTCATTCAATATACATGTTTGAATCAAAGCTTTAAACATTAAACTTTATTAAGCTCAAGAGACTATCAGCGTTATGTTAAATTTTAAAGGACCCCTACTTCTGGAAAACTTATTTGTTTCGTAGAAAGATTATAGTTATATAGAATGCTATTTTACATATTAATTTGTTATGATTAGTGCGTAAACAACTTTTATATTTAATCTTATTGTTTCATGATGTTAGAAAGAGCAAAAATCCAAAAAAAGATTAACACTTTAACACAAAAGAGCAAATAAGCAAATAGAGCTTTTTAGAGATAAAAATGCAATTTTGTTTGATAGGTTTGTGGTTGCTAAAACCGGGAGCAATAATTATTTTAATTGCTTATAGTTTAGTATTAATCAACTTTTCAGACATTATTATGGAATGAAAGAAAGCTTTTTTAATTAGAAGCATAAAGTGGTGAGCTCCTACCATGGTGAGTGTCATTATGGCATCTTCTTCCATTCACCCCACTAAACTTGGTTTTCATTCATCAACCATATGCAACAACTTTTGTATTCATCATTTTTTATTTAGAACTTAATACCTATTAAATAAAATTAAAATGTTATGTAACCTCTTTCAAGGAATATACAAAAATACTAGAAAATCACAAAAAGTAATCAATTTTAGGTATATTTATACGACAATGTTTATTCTAGATGAGAAAAACATCCGTAGCAATGAAATACGCAAGTAAATTTTATGTATTCACTTTATACATGATGTCATCATAAGTATCTTAAAATGTGCAAATTAACATGTTTACTTTTCAATAAAAAAAGTAGACACGTGAAAATAAAATAGACACATACAAATAAAAAACATTTGTTAAAGTAGACACGAGAAATAAATACATTTTTAACCAAAAAAAATTTGCTTAGCATAAATGAAACTAAAAGATGAATCGACTTGTACATTATATATACTTCATTATATATACTTGTGACAACTTTGAAATGAACATAAATAAATACGTAAGATAATTTTTGGTTTATAGATAAAACTGATTAATTTCTTCTGACATGTATTTAGTTGTATAATAAACCTAAAAATATTCATTTTTGTAAATTTATCATGATTATAACTTTTAGGAAAAAACTAAAATGGAAGGGCTGAAAAAAGCAAGAAATATTGATGAACAATGAAAGGTGGTACTACTACTAGTAGTTGATATCAATGCTTTGGTTTCATATATTGTTTGAACTCCATGATTGTGACTTCTCTATTTTATTTTCATTAGGTCATTGGAAGTTGTATTTTAGTTTTTGTGTTCTTTCTGATTCTTACTATAAAAATAGAATAAATATTATTCTTAAGTTGTCAAAATCGACTTTATTAATGGTTGCTTGTACTTGCAATACTTTTATCTTTTATATTATTTAGCTTAAGTCAAGAAAATATTGCAATTCAAATAACAAAAAGTTTAAATAGTAGTGTTATAATATTTTCTATTGTAACTAAACCTTGATGTATTGTTTTTGTTGTTGTTCGTTTTGATTAAAATAAATAGATGCACAAAATGGTATGTTATATCTAATAAAATAATAATAACAAGAGACACATGTGTGACTCTCCGATTCATTCTTACATTTTTTTTACGTTTCTCTCTACTATCAAATGATGATATTAATTATAATGATATTAGATAAAAATAAAAATTTAAAAATATATTTTGAGATGTTAAATAACAATGAAGTTATATACTAATTAGTTGTAATGATTTTGTTATAACTTTGTAAATCTTATTTAACCCATGTAATGTATTATTTCGTGACCTATTGATGTTATATACTAATTAAGTGGGTTTTGATGGGGAGCATCTATCATAAAAGTAAGATCTGGATCAAATTATAATAACTTTATTTTTTTATGATTTATATATCAGGTAATGGTTTTACTTTTAAATTAATTGAAGTTTTGTAATGATCCTATAAGTCATGCATTATACTGATTTCTAACCTGGTGATGATGTATACCGATTAAGGTGGTTTAGATGTGGAATATCTATCATAAAAGGAAGGTCTATGGATCAAATTATAACAACATGATCTATGTTTACGGTTTACATATTTAACTCTTCAATATTAGAAGTGGATATTACGGGGGCTCCAAACATGATAACATGGACATAAGTGGGGTCCAAACATCATTACAAGATAATTAAAAGTGACTCCAAACTCACAGTACTCCAAAACTCTTAACGGACGCCAAAAACAATATGTATTATATTGTTTCATCAATAGGTGGTCCAAACACTAGTTAACCACTACACTTGATTTTTAAAAAAATTTAATAAAATGGTTTTTATCTACATGTCATTTAACTTACAATTTAACTAAACAAGCAATACGCATAGCCTTAGCACAAAAAATTTGATTGCAGTCACCAACTTTTCCCTTAGATTATGTTAGGTATCACTACATGCCTCAATAGTCAGAAATAGTGGATATTTTTAGTGCATCGTGTTAACATAGAACAAGGAGACTAGTCCTCATCTATTGTCTCTCCTCGAAGCATCCTAATCAGTTGTGTGATACTGGCGTGAATAAAACATGAAAAAACATCATCTGGCAGTGCATCATAAAAAGCTAAAAGAATTGTGCATATTTGTATATCTCACACAATATGATATTACAATATGTATGTTAAACATTATATCATTTAATTTAAAAAATAACGAGTTTTCAACCGTTCAGAAAGGTCAAGTACTATCAAGATGTGTTTTGGGAATTGCATTGCCAATAAATGTTCCACAACCTGATCTCATCAAGCATGCTCAAGTGTCCACATACCCAAACTCAATGACTAGTTTTTAATGTAATTTCCATTATTTCAGTAACATATTATGTATTATTTTAGTGGCACAATTTTATTCCTGATTTAAAATGTTAAGGGATAGAAAAAATATATTGAGTAAATTACACGGATAGTCCTATGATCTATTTAAAATTTTAGATTCAATCCCGTATAAACTTTAAAACTTTCAGATATAGTCTTTTACATGTTATTTCTCTTTCATCCATACTCGGTAAGTTTGTTACCTAACAATTGATGATGTTAAAATTGTCAAAATGACAATATTACCCCAAAGACATTGCATCTAATATCTTTTTTAATATATTTAATTAAAATATATATTTTTTAATATTTTTGTTTCTATTTTATAAAAAAAAATTATTAGCTTAAAAACCATTTAATATTCAGAAATAAAATTGTTTAATAAAGCGTATTTTAAAAAATGTTTGGTTTTTTAACCACCTTTTATAAAATGTTCGTATTTACATCCTTTTTTATACTATCCGCCTTTTTAAACATCTTTATTAAAATTCTTTTATTTTTTTTAAATGTTACCTTTAAATCATACACTTTATAAAATTGTTTTAAACACTGCGTTTTTTAACGTATTTTTTATAGCCATTCATTTTTTAAACCATTTGTTTTTAAACTTATAATTTTATAATCGTACGTTTTTAAACATATTTTTAAATGGTTATAAAATCATATGATTATTTAAAACATCTTTTTAGTACCATTTGTTTTTTAAACGTCTGTCTTAAAACGTTTGAGTTTTTTAAAACCGGTCATTTTTTCAACGTCTTTAATAAAACCGTTATGTTACGTTTTCATATAAAATTTGGTTTCGTTAAATGTTTCTGTTCTTGAAATGTCTTTCTTAAAACCATACGGTTTTATTAAAATCCTTTCTTATTACCAAAAGGTTTAAAAACACATAATTTTAAGAAACACATAATTTTAATAAAGGTGTCTAAAATGAAATTTCGAAATAGACCTTTAAGTTCTAAGTAGACCTTTAAGTCAAACGTTTAAAAACACATAATTTTAATAAAGGTGTCTTACAAGATGTAAAAATCATTTAAAATGAATTTTCGAAAAGAGGAGTTTAAAAATGTTTAAAAACAACCGAATTTTTTTAATACCTAGTTTTAAGGTAATAGGTTTAAATAAGACTTATAAAACTGAGAAAAAAACCTTGAAAATGGAACCATTTTGAAAGCAAAATTTAAAAATTCATATAATACATTAAAAAAATAAGGGTTTAAAAAATATACGCATGGTTTAAAAAAACTATTTAAAAAAATTAAACAATTTAAGAAAGGGTGTTAAAATCCATACATTAAAAAAAGATTAAAAAAGATATACTACTTTATTTAAAATGTACTTTTTTAAGTAATAAATATAATAATAATGAAATAATAAAATAAAGCTACAATATAAAACTTCAAAAAACAAAAACATATATGTTTATATATATGTGTGTAGTTTAAAAAGTAAATTATATGAATGTTGGGTTAAATTGGCTAACTTTGTAAAATAGTAACCATCATGACTACCCATGTAACTTACTTCAATACAAAAAATAACCATCATGGTTGAGAGATGTTTAAAGATGATATTAAAAATTTGATGTGATATTGATACGAAACATAAAGCATTAAATGTAAATGATGCTAAATATATGAACTCTAATAAAAAATACTTATGAGAGTAATTTTATCTTAAAAAGTAACACACAAAAAAACCTATAAATTATAATAACCCAACATTTTTATACAATAAGGGTGCATGATTATACATAGCCATAATTGGAAAAACAAAAAAAGCGAAAAACAAATGAAAATGGGGAAACAAAACTGAAGCAAGTAGAAAGAAGCAACAGAGTGTCACCTTGTCGATTAGTCCCTTCATTATTCAATTCATTTCATCGCATCCACCATCATATATATATACCCCCATTTCAATTTCAATTTCAATTTCAATTTAGGGCTTCATTTTCACTTTCGCAATTGCAGATTCCAACTGCAATCGAACAATCATCATCTTCATCACATCAATCAACATCAAAATCATCAACATCAACATCATTAACATCTTCATTAACATCTTCGTCTTCAGATTCAGATTTCGATTGAGATTTCGATTGAGATGAAGAGAGGAAGGTGTTATTTGGATATAAGCATCGGTGGAGAATTGGAGGGAAGGATCGTGGTGGAATTGTTCACCGATATTGTTCCTAAAACCGCTGAGAATTTCAGGGCACTTTGCACCGGAGAAAAAGGTATCGGCCCGATCACCGGTGTTCCGCTGCACTATAAGGTAGATTCATCTTCATCTTCATCTTCATCTTCATCTTCAATGGTTTTTGATTTTGTTATGGTGATTGATATCTGTGATTTGGTGTTGGAGATTGATATTGGTATTGATTACTGAAAGTAACGAGTCAGTAGATGACTGATGAAATGTTACTATCATATTTTGATCATTTTAATCTTCTTCCAAATAAACACTAAACAGTAGCTGGTGAATCTCACGCAATACCGAAACTATTGGTAGGGTCTAGAGAAAAAAAAACATTGGACTGCGGTAGAATTTTTTTCAATGTTTTCAGGGCTGGACCTCAAATCGGAGTAAAAGACGATATGACGTCATAAATAATACATATTTATATTATATTATAATATACTAGCTTTAGTAAACCCGTGTATTACACGGATTTAATAAATAAAATATTAATATAATAAAATTTATTATTTATAAATGATATTCTGAATATGATATGATTGACTATAACTAATAAAACAGTGATATCAACTTTTTAAAATTTTATTTTTAAATTTTTTTTCAGAAAAATAAACATTTTGTTTTAAAACAAACCGTATAAAAATGTCATTTTAAAAAATTTTCTTATTATAACTCTCAAATTTAAATATTTTTTGTTTTAAAAATTGAATTTTTAAAAATACCAATTTTAAAATATTTAGTATTTTTTAAAAAGTTTTATGCTTTAGAAAAATTAATTATTTTATAAAATATTTGTTTATTTAGAAATAACATTAATAAATAGATCTATTTTTTAATTTATTAAATGTAAAAGAATATTAAATGATATTGTATTTTTCTATTAACTTTTAAGAGTTTAGGAGGTCAAAATTGTTTTTTGTAAATCTAACTAAATTTTTGTTTTACATTTCAAATATCACAAGTTAGTTTGATTACGACTTCAATTTTGTAGTTTTTATAATTAGTAACGATTTTTTTTTTAAAATGTAAATTTGTAAACAATCATTTTTTCTGTTTAATTAATTCTTAAAATTATTTTTATTTTATATGATTTCATTATCTTTTTATTTTTGTATAAACCTTTATTAACCCTTTAAATATATTTGATGATTCAAAACAATTTATCAATGCTGTCTTATATTTGTATTTGTTCATAAAAGTAGTTTTATTAGTTTGTTGAAAGTAGGGAAAAAGATGAGCTTTTATTAATATTTTCTTAAAAATAAAATGTTTAGTTTTTTAGTAAACCGTCAGCCTGTGTACCGAAGCGGTAGAAAACCAGTGAACCGTTTACTCCGGTTCAACCGGACAGGGCCCAATGCCTAAACACGAAAATTGAATACCTTTTAAGATAACAAGTCGTTTTCAGATAACAGTTTGAAATTTTTTTATTATTCTTTAACCTTCGTTCAAAAATAATAAATTCACATTTGAAATGTCTTTATTATTCTTTAACCTTGGTTAAAAAATATTATAAAATTACTTATTTTTACTCCAAATTAATAACAATTAACATCTGTTGTGGCTAAATCAAAATATATACACACAAATTTAAATAGTGTTTTGAAACTTAAAATGGATGAATCGTAATCAAATGCATTTTATAAAGTGGGAACATGTCACTGAATAGAACTTTCAATATATAAATTTATATTAAAAAATAAAAAAAAATGTTAACTATGAAAAAATAAAAAAAAAATACCTAAAATGTAGGTAAACGTTCCATATCAGCATCAAAAGATAAAAAAAAATATTTTTTAATTGAAACAAAAAGTATAACATGCTGTTAAGACTTTTAATTTATATAAAATATAAAAATTGAGTAACCTAATTAGAACACTTTTAAAACTTAAGTTACCTAATTAGAATACTTTTGAAAGTTGGTTACTATTTTACAAAGTTCATCACTTTTATAGTAGGTTTCAATTAAACTTATAGTGAATTAGTGATATAGTATTCAACGATTTCAGGGTGTTCGTTTTCACCGGTTGATCAAAATTTCCAAGATAGAAGGAGGTGACATTTCAGCAGGAGATGGTACCGGTGGAGAATCGATCTATGGTTCAACATTCGAAGACGAAAACTTCGTAATGAAACACGAACGAAAAGGGATGTTATCAATGGTCAGCTCGGGCCCGAACACAAACAAATCTCAATTTCTTATCACCACAACCCGAACACCAAACTTAGATGGAAAATATGTCGTGTTCGGGAGAGTAGTCAAAGGCATGGGAACACTGAAGTCGATAGAACATGTTGCTACCGATGATAATGATCGTCCTGTTGTTGAAGTTGTGATTGAGAACTGTGGAGAGATTAGAGACGGGGAAGATGATGGACTCGGAAACTTTTTCAAAGATGGAGACGAGTATCCTGATTGGCCCGTTGACCTCGACAATGGTCCTAGTCAGCTCTCGTGGTGGTTGGATGCTGTCGATTCGATCAGGGCTTTTGGTAATAAAGCTTTTAAGGTAAGTATTCGAGCTATCGCGATTAATAATATTATTATTCCACTTTTTTGTTACACACCGCAAATTCTTAATCCTTGAAGTTCAAATGTAGAAGGGAGATTATAAAATGGCTCTCAGGAAGTATAAGAAAGCTGTGCGTTATTTGGATGATTGCTGGGAGAAAGAAGGAATTGACGATGGTTAAACATATACTTATTAGTTATACTAGCTAGCTTTATGTTTTTGACTTTACACGAGAAAATCACAAGAATAATCATTTTTTTACGTAACATGTGGATTAAAACCCTCGTGTTTCTACTTTATTTTCACGTGTCATCACGAATACCTTGCAATGTACAAATCTGACCCATCTTTTACTTTTTTTTTAAAAGTTTATACGTAACAATTTTGTCGGATATATGCTTTCATGTATACATTTATCATGTATATATCTTACTTTCTTAAAAAGTGGGTCAAGTAATACAATTTTCTGATGATACACGAAGATAAAGCAAACATTGCTCATGTATCTCATGTCTATATATGTATAACTTGCTCTGACAGGCATAACTATATCCTAAAAATGTTATTTTTGTGATTTTATCGAATTTGCGGTACATTTTAAGTGATTACATTGGTTGAAATCTGCAGAAGGAAGTAGATCTATGGGGAAAAAGAAAGCACAGATATTCACAAACAGTGCTGTAAGTCTCCAAATATAATCAGTTCCATAATCTGGCAATCAATACAAATCAAATCTTGAAAATATTTCACTATTATCAGGCTTGTAAACTGAAACTAGGGGATGCAAATGGAGCATTAATCGACATCGACTTTGCATTGCGTGATGGTGAAAATAACGCAAAGGCTTGGTTCCGCCAAGGTCAGGTTGGTGACTAGATTAAAAATGGCTTATCATAATTCTTGTATTTTATTACAAGCATTATCGTAAAAATGGTTGATCACATCATTCAGGCATATATGGCACTCAATGAGGTAGATAAGGCTATAGAAAGTTTCAAGAAAGCAAAAGAGTTGGAGCCAAACGATGGTTAGTCACTCCGAGCTTCAAAACCTTATATTAAAAGTATCATATTTACCCGTTCCATAAATTAGGTACTTACAACGGTTTGTTTCACTTAATAAACGAAGAAAGCATTCTAAAGTGAGATGGCTTACAGTAACAAAGTAGTTTTCTTATTCGCTTATTCAGTTAAATAGACTATTTTAAGAAACTTATTATACTTTCTTTACCAGTAAATATGATAATTGATCATGTTGGGTAAGTATCATTTTCGAAATTTAAAAGGATTATGTATGTAAAATTAGTCCATAAACGATCTAATCCTTGAGCATAAATTTCAAAGTTCAAAACTGAATATTGGCTAATGTTTGCAGCTGGAATAATAAGGGAGCTAAAGGCAGCATTAAAGAAGGTATGTTAACATATAGCAAGATCTGTTATCAGTGTCGTGTTTATTTCTCTTTTAATAAATACACAAGCTTCAAGGGGGTGGTACTGCTGGGGTCTCGTGAGTTTTTCAGTGATAAGTTATAACAGTTACCAAAAAACACGTGTGCAGGTTGCGGATAGACTTGAGAAAGAGAAGGCAGCATACGCCAAGTATTTTTTGTCAAAACAAGGTATGTATGTTCGATATCATTGAGAAGAAAAGTGTTTTTATAAACCTTAGCAACACAGGAATCACATATACTACATCAATATTCCAAATGAGCACAAAATTTTCTTTTTCAGGCAACAAGATATGATCAAGTGACGTACCTAAGAATTGTAATTTTCAAGCCCCAAATCTCTAAGGGCGGCAACGGCTGCATCTCTACAACTTTTGTGGCTTTCCTTAGCATTCCTTATTATCTTCTCAATACCATTACTCAATAAAACAGGCCTGTAAAACCAAAAAGACAAAAAAAAAATACTTACAAATATATTTAAAAAACAAAAAAGAAATCAGTTTAAAATGCAACAAAAACTCCACCTGTTTTCTGGATTCCTAGCAACAAGATTACGGATCATAAGGCAAGAATTTTTCTGCAGTTGATAAGAGTGAGGGAACTTTTGCATTGATTGAATAGCAAGGTCTCCTGCTCCTGCTTCCATTGCCAAAGATGCATTCGCAGGTGATCGCAAACACAGGGTGCATATAATAGTCATCACCTAGATTTTTGCGACACATGTGAATCTTTAGTAACAAATGTATGTAGAACAACAAGCCAGTTGTAATAAAGATGCTACAGAAATTCCATTAATAAAATGCAATATTAGATTTTATATATATATTGTAAGAGTTTACCTCTTGGAGGACAGAAGGATCATCAGCAAGCCTGCTAGAAAGTGTGATGAGTCTATTCAACCCTCCTCTTTCAACAATGGCACTCTTGTTAAAGTCACTTCCTGCCAACTAATCAAGTAGTACATGTTTATAATATCAGAGTGATACAATAACTCAAGAAGCATAAAGTGATAAAATTGTCACTGAATATACTCATAGCCGCAATCAATCTACAATTGATTCTTTACAGTAGATTGAGGGGCATTTTTGTCATTTCATAACTCTAGACAAAAGCTTTGATGTTAGGACTATTTTTGTTATTCTATTATAATATATATGGAGGTTACCAAGTAGTCAACTTTTCTTATCAAGGTCACCCATGTATGAAAACTACTTTAGGATGCCCAAGTATTTATATGGTTTCTTTTTTACCAATTCAGGCTAAAAGCATATGTTCAAATCAGATGATCAAATAATATATAAAGTTAGACTTTAGGATTATTTGGACAAACCTTTGATAATAAGGAGCAACAAGCTTTAGCCACAATTTTATTCCCTTGTAAACCAGATTCATCAATACAAATGAGCAATGAATCTATGCCACCATTTTCAGCAACCGATCTGCATATTTCATCCTGAAACCAGAAACAACCAAAACTTATAAAACAAATTTGGTGATAAAATAGGATTATGTTCCAAGGGCATTAAAATGGTTAGCATATTGATACAATTTTATTCCCTTGTAAACTATAAGCTATAAAGTATTTAACTTTTGAATATGATACAAGTCCTCATACTTCATTACACAATGTATCATCTTGTCTTTAAACAAGGGCAAACTGCAAGAAATAGAACTATGAAGCAAACTTTTCACTTTTTTTCATATTTTAGCAACCAACTTCAAACATGATGGAAAATAGAAACAATTTACACTTTATTACCATTTTAGCAATCATGTTACATTTCACTACAAATGGTAGCAACAAATGGTCTCTTCAAGCCTTAGCAGGCTATTTCTTTTTTGATTTTTTTTTCGCATATTGTTGACTTCACATCTTATGTGTAATATGTATATATATACCAAGTGGCATCTGATTTGATATTTAATAACTATTTTTAATATATTTTGTTAACCATAACTTCTTCAAGCTTGTAACAAATTTATTTAACATAAGCATTTTTTTTAAACCAGTTAAAGTGATTGGTTGCAAAAATCGGTAATTTGTTTCTACTTTGCACGGAATTTGAAGTTATTCTGCTAAAATTGGAAAAGTTCCTTTCTATTTGGTAGATGCATTAGCATTTTCAAAATTAGCACTCACATTCACTGCAACGGCTTTTAGTGCAATTGTTGCTGATACAAGACCTGGTGAGCTAATTCCATCCTTTAATGACTCCACAAGAGCTTCAGCAATTCCAGTTTTGGCAAATTGTCGAGCATAGCCATAAACCTAAATATACAGAAATAAAAAGAAACTATTTAGAACACCCAAATTATAGGATAATATTTCAAACTGCTGAAGTGATTCGAACCTTAGACTAAAAAGGGTATATTGCACCGAAATGTAACAAACTTTTATTATGTAATGTTTGATGCAATAGACCTTCTAATAGAATGAGGTATTTAGCAGTTAAGAGAAGTACTTCTGTTAAGTAACTTACTTGTGAAGCCACTACACGGTTATCATCTGCAGCCAAAAGCACTCTAATAGCATCATATAAACTGGGAATGTTCCCCTTGGCATGTTTCTTCATGATTGAAACCATTAATTCATCTATGTGTAGCTCGACAAAGGATTCCTTAATAACCTCATTACCAGTTGAAGCGGCAGCAACAACAGAAAAACCACTGTTCAAGATTTTCACATTTTGAGTTTCGTTGGTTAGGATCTCAACCAACATTTTTGGTCCTCCATTTTGCCTAAAAGCTTCACTACTTTGAAGATCTGCATGAGGAAAAACTAATATCACTACAAGGCAAACTACAAGAAATATAAATGAACTTTACACTTTTTCTTCAATTTAGCAACCAACTCTAAATATGTGCAAAGTAGAAACTATTTACGCTTTACTACCGATTTTAGCAACCATCCTCCATTTAACAGATTTTACTTGTAATTGTTGAAATGCTTTATTCGAAAAAGGAATTTAAATTCAAAAATATTTACATGTTTGACAAATAACATTTCTCAAATATTTATATTTAAAATAATTTTTAGATGTCACATCAAAACCACATGGCATATACAAATATACTAAAAGAATGGCATGCTATCGGAAATAAAATGTAACTTGGTTGCCAAATGTAGTAGCAGAAGTGTAAGTAGGTTTTGATCACGCTTCTAAATCAAAGTTGGTTGCTAAAATCAGAAGTTCATTTCCATTTCACATGGTTTATCCTGTTACTGTATAACCTAAATATCATTGCTAAACACTTCAAGCCTTCAACATTGCAAAATGTGATCTAGTCAGTTGAATATCATAACATATTAAGGTTTTAAAGATAAAGTTTATTAGTAATCATGGAAGCAAATCTGTTCCACTAAGATCGATAACTAAAAAGACATTATCTTCTACTAATTCTCAATCAAAAATCCAATCCATGCTCAAGAACACTAATCAAGGCCCCCAATTGGTAAAGGTTATACAAAACTCAGGTTATCAGTCATGAGACAGATAAGATTCCATTGCTCTAGCAAATTGTGCTCTATTCACGTCTCAATTTAGAGAATTAGTAACATTTTGAGGTCATAAAGATAGAATTTATCACTAATCATGTAAGTGAATCCAAGCTACGATCAAAAACTAGAACTACATGTCCTTCTACTTATTCTCAAGTTTTACAATCAATTTCATGATTTCATCCTCATGAGCACAAATCAAGGTCACAGTAGTCAAATGATATAAACACATCCAAATTATCTAACAAGAGCAAATGCATCTAAAGCCAATACAAACACAATCATCAACTAAACAGATCGATTCAACCAATCATACCATGAACAAACACAGCCAACGCATCTAAAGCCGATACAAGCACTGAATCACGGCCACCATCACCAACTCTCGAGCAAACAGAACACATCAACTCCACACCTCCATTTCTAGCAGCAATTGCACCACTTCCAGACCCCTCACCACGACACATTCCAATCAAACCATCCAACAACCCTAGAACCTCATCAACCACCGCCTCATCGCTCCAATCCGAACACTGCAACTGTTTAATTCGATCAAGCGATTGGATCACAGGATTAGTTTCTCCGGGGAGTGTATCGGTAACGATACCGGAGAGATCTACGCCTTGAAGTGTTAGCGTTTCGATTGCGTCGCTTAGGGCTTCCGTTGGCTCCATACCTAAATCGTCTATGTTCTCTTTTACCATTTCGTCGAAAGCTTGTTGAGAGATCGTACGGCCGGTGGGCTTTGCGGTGGCCATATCGGCCGGCGGTGGGTTTGGTGGTCGCCGGAGAAAGTTGCGGTGGTGGAAATGGAGTGTGTGATAGTGTGAGATGCTGAATGATTAGAGTATGAACTTCAAGAGTTTAAACACATATAAGAATTTTATAGAGGAATAGTAGGGAGCGGAAGAAATAAAAATTTTAGATTTGGTTTTGGTTCGTAGAATGATTTGTTTTATAAATGAATTAGTTTTAATGAATTCGTGTATTACACGGGTTAAATAAATAAAATATTAAATGTAATAAAAATTTATTAATATTAAATAATATGTGATTTAAATTATGTATGAATAAATATTATAAGTAATAAAATAATGATATCAACTTTTTAAAATTTGTTTTTATACTTTCTTTGTTTGTTCTATAAAAAAAATCAAACATTTCGTTTCAAAACAAAACATATTTTAAAAAATATAATTTTTAAAATAATTCATTTTTTAAAAAAAAGTATGATGTATGTTCTAGAATATTTTCTTTTTATAAAAATTTATTTTTCTAGAAATAAATATTAATAAAAATATCTATTCTTAATCTTTTTAAAAATAGCTTATAATCAAAAAATAGAATTAAATAATATAATTATTAATTAATTGAGTTATTTAATAGCAGAGAAGAGCGTGAAAATTTTGTTAAGAGTGAATGTGGTGTTGCCATATGGCATCTCTAGTTACCATTATATGTCATGTGGCATCTTTAGTTACCCTTTTATTATAATAAAAAGATTAAAATTAGAATTGAAATCTTTTTAAATTTTATAACGTGTATGATTGGTCAATTTTAAATGGAATTGTAATGTTAATTTTGAATATTTCTATTAGATTGTTAAAAATTTTATGGGTAAATGAAATGAATATGAATTTCAATAACTGTGGAAGAATTTTTCAATTTTAATTTATATAGTACTAATTATCAACTTTGTTATTTTGTAACTTATGTTTTATAGATTGTATCTTATTTTATTTTTACTTTATTTTTTACTTTTAACCCTATAGTTTTTATTTTTTACATTTAACTCTCATACTTTTGTCATGTTCAAGTTTAGTTTTTTTATACTTTTCATCTTTTACAGTATTTTAGTTTTACGTCTCGGTCTAAAATTTTCAAGCTAACATACAGCCACATGCATTTGTGGTTTAACGCTTTTACATCTATTTTTTTTAATGTTTCACAACCACATTGTGTAAAACGTTTCGTTCTAATTTATACACATTAACACGCGGCAACACACATGCATGGTTTAAAGTTTTTACGTTTATTTTTCGTTCAGATTTATTTCTTTTGTTTATGAGCTTTTCTAATGTTGGTGGTCGCTAGCAACGGTGTGATATTGATGTTATTTGACACTGTTTTACATCTCACTATAACGTGTGGAGTTAAATACTAGTTCCATTTATTGACCAATCAAACAATATTTTAAATGTAAATTTTTTTTATTTCAATTTTAATTTTTGAGAATGTTGTTAACAAACGGGGCCTTACTATTCATTTGTATATTTGAATACAAATTGTTCAACTCTTATAAATTTTTTAAGATTATAAAAAATATTGTCATTAAAAAAAAGAAAAATAATGATTTTTAGTGTTATTATATAAATGAGATCAGAAATAAGATAACATCTTAATAACCATTAAAATATTATCAAACAACCTCTAAATTTAACACATATTTTTAAACAATTGTTATCTTTAGTATATAATCTGAATTTTTCTTTTGAGATTGTTATACAAAACGAAACTAATACATGGGAGTTTACTTTTGACTAGATTGGTTGGACGATACCAACCCATTATCAAATTTTCACTGATCTTGTGTTATTGCCTATTAAATAAATAAAATTCGATATCGTGATAAATAAAATTCGATATCGTGATAAATAAAATGTAGAAGTTACTTATGTAAAGAAACTGACAATTAAATCAGAATATTCATATTAACTTTATGACATAACTACACGTTATATCGTCAAAATAATACAAGAAAACACAAAATTGTAGGTAAGAAATACAAACATTCTATTATTTTCTTATTTTCTTATATCTTTAAACATTAAAACCAAAACAAAAGCAACCGACTTGTCTTTCATCGACTGATTTATTCAAAGAGGTTTAATACCAACGAAACATTGGCATCACAAAAAACTTCATTCCAGATTGACAGTGAAAACCGTTACTTTCTCCACAAGCAAAGTAATAAGGCTTCCATTTGTTAAGCACAAACTCAAACCCTTCTCCTCCACCTTGTGACGTGTTTGCCACACGTTTTGCCCATCTTAAGTCACACCTCAAAAAGCTCCATAGGTTTGGCAACAAATAAACACTATGTGGATGTATATTGGTATCGCTAGGCGGATCGAATTTGAACACTGCAACACAATCAATTTTAGTATTCGGTCTTGGAAAATATGTTTTATTATAAGGATCAATAACAATTGTAAAAATCTGGGTCGCATAAAATATATACAGGTCATAAAACACTTCTCAAAAATCGTATGCTTGATGCATGCTAAATGCAACATAGAGATACATACCTAGAGTGTCATTGAAAAAGAAAGGAGCATTCGTCATAGCCCATTCGGTGTAATTGAAACCAAAACGCCAGTTATCAGATCCACCAACAACAATTCTTCTAGAACTCTGAACAGGTTTCGGATATCTAAATGGTTCGTTGGTATAGTTGAACTCAAACTTCCAATTTTGAGGTCCCTTTTGGAAGTTCGGGTTGCTTGACCCAACTGCAAATAGTGTCACGATTATGGTTATCGAAAGTAGGGATTGTGCATATATCAAAGCCATTTTACTTCGCTTTAAGCTTTCTCAAATAAAATTAAAGAGGCTTGAGTGTTGTGAGATTGTGATTTGTGAAGTTTGGAAATGTGTGTTTTTTATAGAGGGTAATCTTGCAAAGAATTAAACTAACAATTGGAAATCAGCCTAATTGTGGCTTAGTTGGTTGGTGTGTTGTTTGTTGAAAGTTTCAACTTGAAACTTATGGACCTTCTAAATTTCTTGTGTTCTCATTGGTTTAAGTCATATGCATAAGTATATCAAAGAGAATGATGTTAAGGAACAAATTATAATGAACCATGTCAATGTGTTGAGTCGATTTAATTGATTAAAACAAAATCGTATAATGTTTATATCTATTTTTTCGTTTTATAGCAAACATGAGCGTGTAGAAGTATGGACATTAAGGACCAAATTCTCGTCTCATGCCTATGGGCTATGACAATCGCGAATCTAACTCAATCAAACTAAGTATCTATAAAATTGCATTCATTTAATTATAAAGTTATAAGGTTATTACCTATTTAAATATATTTATGTTGATGCATGAGCATAACATTTATATATATAATATAACTTGTCATGGTGTTACGTATTTATATGTTTATATCTATATAAACATCTAAAAATGAACTTTTACAAATGAAAATGATGTCAAGTTGGCTTGACAAAGTATGCAGGTCAACGTCAACGGCCACTATTATCACATAATGCAACATACACTTAATTTGTGATCAACATGTCAAAGAAAAGCAATGTGAATTTTTGTTTTCCAATAAGGGCAGTTTTTCTTACACTCAGAATAGTAGCATCATGTGGTAATATTTAACGTACAAGTGATGTAATAACTCTTATTAAGGCACACGAAGTACATTCCGTAAACAAGTCGGGAAGCATTCGTAAAATGGGTTAGCGAACGGTAACACCATTCGCGCTAAATCAATAACACCATCGAACATGTTACTGTTTGGAGAGAAATACATTTGGCTTTTTTAAAACAAATCATAAAATAGGTAGATGGTTTTTAGGAAACCGGGAAACATGTACGACCATTCTCTCCAAAATGGAAAACTAAGAAAAATAAAAAAATAAAGATGTGACGTTAATGTGACATATGAGAAATTATAAACAACTCTTTATATAACTATAACAACCAAAATAAAACAAGTTAGGTTAATAAAAAATCTGTCAAACCTGTAAAAACAACATATTTCTCATGACTCTCATTGTAGGCTGCAACTATGATCCCAAATGCTGAAGATTTGTTCCAAATTTTATCTTTTAAAATTGGTCAAACTTGATATATGTGTGTGTTTTAACCCATGTGTGGTAGTGTTGATATGGTAAGCTTATAAACTCATAGCAATACACTTGTGTATGTTATTTGTAACTTGTAAGCAACTATGTTGCCTTTTGATTGATGAATACACGATAATTCAATAATTATCTTGTAACAAAGCATTAAAACTATAAATGAATCAAGTCGACTCCGAGCTTAACTCACTTCGAGTTATATGTCTAAAAGTATGATTGACTAATCATTATTTATTAGGGTAGGCTTATAGTAAAAATAAGAGTTAATTTTAATTTTGTTGTCTAAGGTTTAACTAAAGTAACTATTTTCCTTCAAAATATTAAAAACATCAATTTACCTCCAAAAGTTTCATATATTGTTTTCATTTCATTCCAAAAGTCAATTATGTACTAGTGGACAAAATTGGATTTGTAACAAAATGCACTTAAAATGGAGAAGGATATGTATTATTAACATGTGTGTTTATTCAAATATCAATTTTTAACAAGTCAACTCGAGCAACTCATGGATGACTTTGCTCGCTTACGCATATCGCTGACATGAAAAACAACACATTCTACTCAGACCACATATGGTGTGATGGTGTCACGTGACTTTAATTTTTGGATTAAAATTGTTGTAAAACTACATGCCGTAAACCTTACTGAATAATATATTTTATTAATAAAAAAAATTCTGTAATAAAGCTATCTAAGGAGAAGACAAAATATGTCAGATATAAACTTTATACTTGATACAACTATCTAATGAAAAAACATGTCGTTAAAAAAAAATTCTAATGAAAAAACTCTATTTCATAAAAACCTCTATAATACAAGTATCTAATAAAAAACTCTATGATACATGACATAAACGACTCAATATTTGACCAATTCCACTTAATTACATCACTTGTACGTTAAAGATTACCACATGATGCTAATATTTTGAGTGCAAGAAAAACTGCCCTTATTAGAAAACAATTTCCATGCTTTGACCATGTTAATCACAAATTAAGTATATGTTGCATTATGAGATAATGGTGATTGGTGCCCGTTGACATTGACCAAAATACATGGTTAAACAAATTGATATTATTTTTATTTGTAAAAACAGTAGAAAATTATGATAAAAATTAGTTTATTTTATATTTATATACACTTCAAAAAATTAAATACGTAAAATCATTTCTAGTGTATACTTTATGTTTGGTTTGTGTATCATCACAGTTGCATCAAAATGTAAACCATGAATTGTTGTTTTCTCTACTTTCTATCTTATATTTATAGAAATATGGCCCTTAGCATATGTATGTACCTATGCTCATTGTAACAATCAAACTCAAATACTCAACACATTGATGTCCCAAATATTTGGTTCTTAACATCCATATAGTTTCACTTTTTATATATTTATGGTTTTGGTGCAAACAAATGGGAACACAATGACTTTAAAAGGTCTAATAGTATTCAACAACATATACACCAACCAACTTAGCCACAATTAGGCCGATATCCATTTGTTAGTTTAAATCTTTGATAGATTACCCTCTATATAAACAGATATCTACAAACTTCACAAAACACCAAACCAAGTTAATTCTCATTACTTTTAAGCCTCTCTTCTTCCGTCTTAAAAAGCTTAAAAGTGTAGTAAGATGGCTTTGATATGCTCGCAGTCGTTGTTACATATAGTTGTAATTGTAGCAATATTTGCGGTTGGATCAAGCAATCCAAACTTCCAAAAGGGGCCCCAAAATTGGAAATTCGATTTCAACTATACCAACGAGCCATTTAGACATCCGAAACCTATTGAGGGTTCTAGAAGAATCATTGTTGGTGGATCTGATAATTGGCGTTTTGGTTTCAATTACACTGAATGGGCTAGGACAAATGCTCCGTTCTTTTTCAATGACACTCTAGGTATGTATTTCGACGTTGTACACATCATGCACACATTTTTGCCATGGTTTTTTTTATTATCTAAACGGAACAAAATGAGTTCTGACTAAGATTTATTCGACCTAAGTTGTTACAATTGTTAGTTGTCCTTACAATCGATACAAGCTTATTTTTTATGATTTAGTACTAAAAATTACGTTGTTGCAGTATTCAAATTCAATCCACCTAGCGAAACCAATATACATCCACATAGTGTTTATTTGCTACCAAATCTTTGGAGCTTTTTGAGGTGCGACTTAAGGTGGGCAAAACGTATAGCGAACACATCACAAGGTGGAGGAGAAGGGTTTGAGTTTGTGCTCAACAAATGGAAGCCATATTACTTTGCTTGTGGAGAAAGCAACGGTTTTCACTGCCAATCTGGAATGAAATTTTTTGTGATGCCATCGTTTCGTTGGTACTAAATCACTTAATGTTTAAATTGAGTAGTCGATGAAAGATGTGTTTTTATTTTTGAATTAATATTGACAAAAATAAGAAAATAAACGGATTGTTTACGTAAGGTTTGTGTTTTTATGTATTCTTTTAATAATGTAATGAATATTCTTCTGTTATAGTTGTTATTTTTGTCTATTAAAAGTATCTATTTGTTTTTTATGTTTAAGATAAATCAACTTTTTTTTTGTTCTAGAACAAAATACATAGACTTGGGTTTGAACACCTTCAAATCTTCGCTTTACAAGTATATCCATAAATAATTATATACTTATAGATATATAGATATAAAATAGACACCCATCAAACAACACTTAATATTCAGAGCGATAAACGTGTTTGTCACATTATGACATTGTATCAATACTTACATTAGCATAACATCATTCTTTGATTAAGATAACTTGTTTTGTTTTTAAAGTTTTTAATTGTTGTTATTTTCATACTTATTATAATACTTATTAAAAACTTTTGTCGGTTGATACATTCAAGATTTAGTGTTTTTAATTTTAACCACAAAAGTTTTAAAATTGAAATATTCCACCTCTTCTTTTTGTCACAGAAAAAAACACTATATCCATTAAATATGTTTCTATTATGCACTTATTTAAAATAAATAAACTACAAATTTTTTTTATTTTCAGAAAAAGAAAAACAGAGAATATAAAATTAACATTATATAAATTTGGATGCTTTTATTATCATCAACTATCAACAAATATTTGAGGAATGTTACAAAAATATAAGGGTACAAAATATATAACTAAATTTCTTAATAATCCTAACAAACCATCGAAACTACTTCGTTTTTATCTGTTGTGTTTATAAACAATTTCGTCTGAGATCCGTACTCTTTCGTAATTTAATACTGTCTTTTTTACTTGCAACAATGCGTGAATCACAATCTTGTAAGAGCCAAAAGAGACCCGCGGCAACGCGCGGGTGTCAATTTCTAGTTAATATTAATTATTTTCTTTTTCTACTCTAAATTTTTACCAATCCATGATTCCGTTGACTTTGAGCTGAAAATGAGATTATGCATAGTCATGGTTGACTTGATTGGTTGACGTTTTAAAGGTTAGTTGAATAAAATGGTATTATGGTGCACAATGATGTCATGAAAAAATATGGTCCACTTATGACTTGTTAATCGTCTATGTTTCATAATGAAGGATGTAGTCATACATAAGCATGATAGAAATCTTTAATACACATTCGAAATATATCGTCAGACTGTACGTCTAAACTCGTTCAAACACTTGAAACGATTTAAAAGCGTGACGGCTTGAGCAATTAAAATGTTTCGAGGATTAAAAATATGACCGAACAACCTTAATAACAATCAGTTTAATCGTTTTCAGATAATCAGGTAAGGGATTTGTTTGGGACAAGTTTAAGTGGATACATGTGAATTCGAATCAGGGGGTTGGGGGGGGGGTGTTAATAAGATACGGGTAAAATAATGGGCCTAAAGTATCAAATGCAAATGATATAAACATGCATGTATTGGTTCGTGTTTAGTCAATTTACATGAAACAACTTTTAACGAAACCTGACCCACTGTTATAACATTACTTCCTAAGCTCACAAGAGAGGAAACCCATGTTAGACCAACACACACGTATGTTTCCCTCCTATCAATCGAAAGATCAAAATTGGTTCGAGCGTTGATTTTCATTCCAACAAATGGGTTAAGAAATTTGTAGATGCTTCTTTCCTAACATGTAATCTACTTCTATTAGTTACATATTTCTGTCTTTCATACGATCCAAACCAGGTGTGCAAACGAACCGAGCCGTTCGTGATCTACTCGAGATCGGATTGATAAAAAGCTTGAAACGAACCGAGCTTTATCGAGCCCAAGCCCTAGCTTTACGTACCGAGCTCGAGCCGGCTCGCGAGCCTAAACAAGCTTTTTATTTATATTTTTTTATTTAATTTATTAAATATATTATATAAATCATATCTATTATATATAAAGTTATAATAAAAAAACAATTAAAATAATATGAATAATGTTATATACAAAATAAATAATTATAGATATATATATGTCAGAATTAAATATAAAAAATATTTGAATAAATAAATGAGCCGAGCTTGAAAAAAGATTTGTCGAGACGAACTCGAGTTTATAAAATAAAGTTTAAAACAAGACGAGCTCGAGCTCTCTTAAGTCATCACGAGCCTGCAAGCGCGTTTGCACCCCTGATCCGAACCTGCGAAACATTAGAATAAAGATTAGATGACCAAAATCATGTAGTTTCCTAAAAACCATTACATCATCTTCTCCACTATCCCTGTATATTTAATCAAATGACAATACAAACAATACAATCATTCAAATGGTAATTTGTATATGAAGATCTCATATTCTCATACACCAATTGAATCAAACTCATCGTTGTTTCATTACATAAGTAATTAAGCAAACCCCTTTGAAATCTCATGATCCATGAACACCACCATCTCCATTGTTATACAACCCCAAGCAACCCAACAACCCTGACTTGTACGGCAAGTAAGTCCTCCGCCGCATCTCCTCCGCCGCCGCCCTGTTCGCCGCGTAATGCATCTCATGCGCCGACACTTTTCTCCGACACGAACCCACATCGGAACTGCAACAATTCCTACGTCTAAAGCTTATATTGTTCTTCACATCTTCATCGCCTTTCGTTATTCTCGAGTATTTGTTCAATGGGTTTGAATCTTTCACCTCCGATGTGCTTCGAAACAGTAGAAGATTCTTGAGGTTCCATTTGTTATACCAAGATGGAGAGCTTTTCCGATCGTTAATAATAATATTATTATTATCATTATCTTCTTCCGTTAGAATATCGGAGATTCTTGTGGTGTTGGTGGTTGTTTTTCTTCTTCGTTTGTGTGGGATTTGGGTGGTTTGTGGTTGATCACCACCTGTTCGACGTAATGTCGCAGTGAAAGAATCGAAATTTGTGTTCTTATACCGAAATTTGTGTTCTTGATTGTTAGATAAAGGGCTTAATGGCTTGATTTTACCGTCGTGAAAGAGGTCGTCGGCGGAGGAGATAGAAGAGGGTTGTAGGTGTCCGGTGAAATGGAATGCGAAATCATTATCGTTATCGTTATCGTGATCGTTATCGTGATCGTTGTCGTTGTTGTTTTGGAAGATGGTGTGGATTGGGGTGGTGGGTGCGCTGTAGAAGAAAGTGGGGAAGCAGTGAGGGGTGGTCGGTGCGGTGGCGGTGGTGGTGGTGGTGGTGGTGATCGCCGGTGAGGGTGTCATGAGTTGTATCTTCATGTGAAGATGGAAAGAAGCAATGGGAAGTGGTAGTTAAAGAGTTTGTAGTTGGGTATGGGGTTAGGGGCGGGGTACGGTAGGAGTGGGGTTAGGAAGTTAGCCTGGTGTACCGTAAATACTGATACTTTGTTGGTTTAGTGACATTTGGTGTTTATTTCAATCAAATTGACAAGGGTTTTAGTTGGAGGAAATGGTTGGTTTAGTGACATTTGGTGTTTATTTCGATCAAATTGACAAGGGTTTAAGTTGTAGGAAACGATTGGTTTAGTGACATTTGGTGTTTATTTCGATCAAATTGACAAGGGTTTAAGTTGTATGAGATGAAGGGTATGTAGATTTAAAAGTAAGTTTTAAGGAGTGTGTTTACAAAATATACCTTTTATTGTCACAAAAAGGCTTCATAACTTATTATTTAAAAATATTTATTTGAAAAATGCTAATTTTAGGTGAAGGTGTTGGATATTTGGATCAATATCAGCACGTCTTATCTGACGTGAATCAACAAAATTTGATGATTGTACATGACACATCTCAGATTCATGATTGATCAATGAACTAGATACGACATGACTTCATATGAAAAAAACAACATTGATTTAAAGTTTAATCATTACATATTGTTCATATTATTATTATAATATTACAAATTTATAGGATGTATATAAAATAATCACGTGATTAAAAGATAAAAGCTATTTATCGGTGTTTGTTTTCTAAATTTAACATAATATAAACTACAATTCAAGAATATGATGTTAGGCATCAAATTTAATAAGCATGAAATTGAACGGGTAATCCTAATAACCCTAAGCTCATCAACACATGATTGTTATAGTCATGTGTCTTTGTGGGTTTAACCCAAAATGATTGAACATGTTTAGATTAAACATATGCTCATATAATTGCGTTAGATTTATTCGTAAAAGTTCACAACTCTTGAAAATTAATAAAAAAAGTAAAAAATTAAGTTTTCAAAATTTGTTTTATTCTGTTGTATATAAATTTGTATATCAACTGAAAGAAATAAAAAATATTTAAGGTCACTCAAATTTATCGTATGTTAAGTATTGTTTAAGAGTTTTAAATTAAAAACTATTGTTGTTGAAAAACTTATTTTCGTAGTAATGATACATACACTTAAATGTGATGGAACATGATCTTGACAGATGCTGCTCTTGTTTGACAAAATCACACCGATTGTTGAAATTGAATTCTAAAGTTATTTAATACCAAAGATCCATTATTGTAGAACTAGCTATGTGTGAACATTTTATTTGGACGTGTGATAAACGTTGTGGTATAAGGGTGATCTTATTATTTAAATATTTATCTTATAAAATGCAATTTTTTATTGTGACGAAAAAATAGCATATACGGTATAAAGGGCTTTGCTTGCCTCTTGGTAACTATATTAGTATAATTCATTAGGCCATATGATCTTGAAGACTAGAGCCATCAATGATTATTTCATAAAAGTCATGTGATTTTAAATTTATACAAGTATAAGGTTATATAATATTTAAGAGTAAAAGTATTATTATGTGATTTAAATTCTTATAAGTATAAGGTGATTGTTTAAAGAGGACAATCATAACTCATTCACTAAATTATAGGTTGGTTTAAATAAGGGCATTTCACATATTACTTGACCGTGATTCACTTGATATAAAACAAGTCAATTTAGTATACTCAAATTGTATAATTTGCTAAAGGAGGTTACCCTTACAAAAAAAAAAGTTAACTTAAAACATAATTAAATATGTGAAGATCACTCTTTGTTAGAGCATTCATAGCCCATTTTTAAAAATATGTAAGTATGAGTCCTTATATTATATGGAATGTTTTGAGTGGCTGTGAGTAGAGTAAAGAAATAAGGTTACTGTTAATCTGTTTAAGTTGGTGGTCGTTAACAATGGTGTGTCCTTAGTGCTACTTGACATAGTTTTACGCCTCCCGCGACAGCGCGGGATGCTTAACACTAGTTAAAAGTAAAACTCAAAATATGTTTATGCATCAGTACGAGTCCGTGAGGGCACATGGTGTCATGCCCCGGGGTGTGCCCAGAAAAACCCATCCTCGTGTGGGAACATCACGCCTTGGACCTTTGGAAGAAATATGAGGCGGATCCATGCTAAACGAGAAAAAAGAGAGGAAACAAAAAAACCGACATGCCAACCCGGAGAACCGTGAAAACCGGGGACGAGGTGAATAGGCCTCAAAGACATTAGCCCATATATCTATATTCTATAGACTATGGCCCATAGCCCCATGCCCCCATACAATGTGTCTGCAGCCCATACAAAAACGGATCCCTTAGCCCATAAATCTTAATAGCCCATTAACTCCACGAGTTATCCACTAAAACACGTAACCGCACAAAACAAAAACCCTCGTCTCACACTCACAAAACACGAATCCTCAACTCTCGTGATTCAACAGTCGTCTCAGATACAACGCCGGCGACTCTCCGCCTTATCTCCGGCGACTCTCCGCCGTGTCTCCGGCGACTATCGACTTCCTGTTAGTCTTCGTCGGGTACTGATTTCAGTCAATTTGTTTGTACGAAATGTTAATAGTTAGTTGAAGTGTTAATAAGTAATAACAGTTTGAAAATGTTTTGATGTTTTTCAAGTTATATGTTGAATTCGTTGAATTGATTGAAATGTTGAGATGTTAGTTTGGAGGCGTTCATGTTGTTTCTTATGTATTTGATTGCTTGATTAACTTTATTTGTGTTAATGAGTACTTTGGGGCAATGCGATCACTTGATTGCAGATGTTTAAGCTGAAACTGAATGTCTGAATCAATTTGTTTACACTGATGAACAGAACACACGATTTGAACAAATATTTTACAGATTTTGGAGTAATTGGGGCGTGAGAAAATGGTGGAAGCGCTTGATCTGTTTTTGAAGATCGGATTAGATAAACGCACTGCAGAAAACACCATCGCCAACAATAAAGTTACATCCAATCTTATTGCCGTTATCAACGAGGTAAATTGCATTCTAATAGTAATATGATTGCATGCAGTTGATTCTAAACTCAATTTCATCCTTTTGTATGTGTGAGCTTAATCTGTGAAAATAGTGTTTGGGGCTTGTGGAATCTATACTAGTTAGCGTTTTTATTAAGTCTGTGCTTATGATCCAACAAATATGAATGGTTAAAGGGGCGTCATCGGATTACATGCACAATGGGATAGCCATACAAATAGCAAAGCACTTAGAAGAATTAGTGTGACCAAGTTGCCCTGTTTTGGTATATACTTAGTTACTTACACCCAGAGAAACTTGTATATGCTATGTAATTATAATATTGGCTATTAAAACCTACTTTGCAACAGCTGCTAGCTAAATAATATTCTTTTGCTATAAAGGAGAATATCTAACAAATAACAAAATACGATTCAATATGATCATATAAATCAAATTATTTAGAAAGTTATATTATAAAAATTATTCTCGTCTACACACTTGGTAACCTATGTTCTCCTATATTTGATCAACTTCGTGCTGAATCAAGAACCTTAGTGTGTTCACTAATTAGAACTCAAGTTCATAATCATTATTATAACAATAAAGGATACCATCATTTCATGCTTTCATTTCTTGATTACATTATATAAAACAACCAATTAAAATATGGTTTACTGTTGGCATCTAGTGATATATAATAAAATTCTTAAACATATAATCAAATACTCCCTAACTGTGAACATGTTATTGCAGTTATTGAAAACATTTAAGGGGACAATGAATAAGCATAAGTCTCTTTACGAGGACATGCCATGTCATCACATCAGCAAATAATGTTTGAATTACACTAAAGGAGTTGAAAGACATTTGGGCTTCTTAATCAATAATTATTGAAAAGGAGGTTGGGTTAAATTGGTAAAACTTCTTTTTTTAACAATAATGTGTATTAATATTATATACAAACTTTTATATAGAAATTTTCTTAAAACAGTTTCAAACCAAGATTATATAGTCACATGATATAAAATGTGGTTATTAATTTCAATACACTTGTTAGAATCTTACATTCTAAAATTTAATATAGATAAAAAGTTTAAGGAATATACATATATAAGGAACTTTTATAAGTAGAGAATCGCGGAAACCTATAAGCCCTTGTACTTTGTGTATGTTAGATATATTGTTAGAGAGAAAGAGACGCAATTTATACAATTTGTGAGTAGAGAACCACATCGTCATTTTTATCTCTGATCTGTTGGCAGCACACACACACGCACATTTTTATATAATTATCAACCTATCTGCAGGCAAATGTCACTGATGGATGTGAACGTTCTACGGGCAATCTTCTTTATACGGTTGCTACGAAATTCCCTACTAATGCTCTTGTGCATCGTCCCAAGTTGCTGGAATACATTATTTCTTCTAAGGTTTGATTTTATATAACTTAAGAAATGTGTATAATGTTAAAACCTGTTTTTCATAATTAAATTACATATACTCTTGTTTATTGCAGATAAAGACTCCTGCCCAGTTAGAAGCTGCATTTGCATTTCTTAGCGTCACTGGTTCAGAAGATCTAGATATCAGTAAATTTGAAGAAGCTTGTGGAGTTGGTATTTTTGCATTTTATTATATACTTTAAGAATTTATTGTTAACTGTTATAAAGGATTAGACTTTTATCATTTATCTGGCAACAGGGGTTGAGGTTTCCTCTGAAGATATAAAACGCACCGTTGATGAAATGTTTGAAGAAAAAAAGAGTGCAATTTTGGAGCAACGCTACCGAACAAATGGTGAGTTCAAATTTCATATTGTTTATTAAGCTTATACTTATGTGGAAATGGGAATCTGACGTGTCGTTTGATAATTGATTAAGTTGGTGATTTATTTGCTCATGTACGAAAGAAGCAGCCTTGGGCTGATCCAAAAATTGTTAAGGTATCACTTACTTTTCTTGGGCCTCTTTTTATTTTTGGTTTGGGGGGGGGGTGGTTCATAAAATAGCATCATAATTTGCACCACCTTTTTTATACTCTTTATTTGATTGCCTAATGACAAATGAATGTATATATATTTCATGTGTCTTTTACCAGCAACTGATAGATTCAAAGATATATGAATTACTTGGCGAAAAAACTGCAGCAGATAATGAGAAGCCTGTAAAAAAGAAGAAAGAAAAAGTTGTTAAAGTAGAAGAAGTTAAAACTGCCGTTGAAGAGGAAATTAATCCTTATTTAATATTCCCTTCCCCAGAAGAGAACTATAAGGTTGTATTAACATCTACTTTCTCACCCTTTTAAGTATTTTTTATCATCATTTAAGTTGTTTATTGTTCTTTTGCAGGTTCACACAGAAGTATTTTTCAGTGATAGACCTGTGCTTAGAGCCTGTAATTCAAAAGAAACATTGGAAAAACATCTGAAGAGAACGGGTGGTAAAGTTTTGACCCGTTTTCCACCAGAACCAAATGGTTATCTGCATATAGGTCATGCAAAGGTAATTTGGTATTTTCCATAATTTAATAGTGTACAAGGCATTATTAGATTGTCATTATTTTGTTTTTTTTTGTTTTTTTTTGGGGCAAAGGTTTGTCTTAAATGTATACTGTTTCTCATACTAAAGCCTATCTCAGGCTATGTTTGTTGACTTTGGTCTTGCAAAAGAAAGAGGTGGTGGCTGCTACTTGAGGTAGGACTACTTTTACAATATCTTCAATCCTAATATCATAACTAAATTTTTTTAGAAGAAAATTTAGTATGATCTAGATCTCATTAGTTCATGTCTTGTTCCAACAGGTACAAGTTTATTGTTTTCAATTAATAATACTTGTTTTTTTAATATAAAAGTCCTGTGTGCTAACTAATAGTTTAATTGTTGATTCGTGCTTTTTCCATCAAATGTAAGAAATGGGAAATAAGTTCCTTGTGTGTTTCTAAATAAAAACTAGTCTAAAATAAAAAGAAAGAATAGGAGATAAGTTCTTTACTATTAATCTAAAGACATATGCCTTCGGTTTAGAATTGGTAACTTGTTTTTTTTGTTTACCAATCTAAAACTTATTTTCTATTTTCCTCGAGGTAAAGCATACATAAACACAAAGAGTTAGCTAAAACTTATTGAAAGTAGAAGTGGTGTCTTAAAGTATGAAAAACCTTTTAATGAATCATGAAATATTTATTTTCTAGATTTGATTTAACGTACAGAGTTGGGATCTATTACTTGTAGGTTTGATGATACTAATCCTGAAGCAGAGAAAAAAGAATATATTGATCATATTGAAGAAATTGTGAATTGGATGGGATGGAAACCTTTTAAGGTATAGTAATTATGTAATCGGGAGTAAAATGAAGACCCGTTTCTTGATGCTCCACGTCATTTACACAAAGCTATGAATTTGCAGATTACATACACCAGTGATTATTTTCAAGAACTATATGATTTAGCGGTGGAGCTCATACGCAGGGGTTGTGCTTATGTTGATCACCAGGTTTTTCTATTACTCCACCTTCTCTTAATGTACACCAACTTCATAATCTGATGATAAATTTGATTATTTAATTACTTTTTCTTGTGTAGACCGGTGACGAAATAAAAGAATACAGAGAGAAAAAAATGAACAGTCCATGGAGAGACAGACCAATTGCAGAATCACTTAAACTTTTTAATGATATGAAAAATGGCTTGATTGAAGAAGGAAAAGCTACACTTAGAATGAAACAAGATATGCAAAGTGATAATTTCAATATGTATGACCTCATTGCATATCGGATTAAGGTAGGTGATATTATTTATTTAATACATTTATTATTGGGCTTTTTACATAAATAGCAAGTTACCATGCACCAATTATTATTGTAGCAACCAACAATGAAAATGATCTAAAATAGCAAACTATTTTTGTCTTATATTTTGTAGGTTCTTTTATTACACTGGATTTTTTAACTTCCATTTAAATAACAAAGACATATTAGTATTACCAAAAAGTTCAATAAGAAAAAAAGATATTTTACAAAAGAATAGGACAAAACAGAAATCGATAAATGACTGTTGAAATTTTGATCAGGTAAATTGTTACTAGTTTTGAGAAAACTTAGAAATTTGATGCTGTCTTTAGAAAATTTGTAGTTGGTTGCTAGAAATAGGAATTGGAGCATATTATCCTTATATGTTAGTAGTTTATGCAAAAATACTATTTCATTTTGACTTGAGAATTTTAATTTTGTGACTATCTTTCTTCAGTTTACTCCTCATCCACATGCTGGAGACAAGTGGTGTGTCTATCCAAGTTATGATTATGCACATTGCATTGTCGATTCTCTTGAAGATATCACACATTCAGTAAGTTTTATCGGGTCCCATTTTCACTTATTTCTATGGTTATTTACTATTGTATTTAAATGTGTTTTTGTAGCTTTGCACACTTGAGTTTGAAACAAGACGTGCTTCATATTATTGGTTACTTGATGCACTAAGCCTATACCAGCCTTATGTGTGGGAATACTCACGCTTGAATATCACCAACACCGTGATGTCAAAGCGTAAGGTAAGTTAATATATTTTTTAAAATTTAAAAACAACTGTATAAACAGTTTAACTGCATCTAATATGTGAATTACAGGGCTTTATACATAAAGCAGCAACCAAGTTTTATTTGCACTTAATTGTTATTGATAATTACTTTGCAGTTAAACCGCCTTGTGACTGAGAATTATGTGGATGGATGGGATGATCCTCGTTTGATGACATTAGCAGGACTGAGGCGTAGGGGTGTTACATCAACAGCAATAAATGCTTTTGTTAGAGGAATTGGAATTACCAGAAGGTTTGTCATTTGCAATTTGTAGTTTACTTTAAGATATATATTTAATTGCATAATTCACTTTGGTCTGCAGTGATGGTAGTATGATACGTTTGGAACGCCTCGAATATCATGTACGGGAAGAACTAAATAAAACAGCTTCTCGTGCCATGGTTGTGCTACATCCACTAAAGGTGTGCATACTTTAATATAATTATTATGAGTTTCAAAATTCTAGTTATGTTGCTTTTACTAATCTTTAGGCTTTGTTGTGGTTATTATAGGTTGTTATTACTAATCTTGAACCTAGTTCGGTAATAGAACTTGATGCAAAGAAATGGCCAGATGCCCCAAATGATGATGCATCTTCTTATTACAAGGTTGGCCTTTTTTTATTTTCTCCTCTCTTTTCATCTGTATTATTCTACTTTTTTTGCATAAAAGAGCAAGATAAACCAACAAACCAAATTCATCAGAAACTGCAACTAATTTTCAATTTTTTGCATAACTTTTGTAGTTTTTAAAATTTTTTTGGGGTAATAACAATAAGTATGATTATGTAATTGGGTAAAAAGTCGATGGAAAATAAATAAAAAAAACTATAATGAAGACAAAAATGACTTGCTAAATTGGTAATCTGGTAATCTTGATATTTTATGTTAAAAACCCTATCTTATATGGTGTAAAATTATAATTTTAACATTTTTTTTGTTTTCTTTTTTAGGTTCCTTTTTCAAGTGTTGTTTATATAGAACAAACTGATTTTAGGATGAAAGATTCAAAAGACTACTATGGACTTGCTCCGGGAAAAACTGTCCTGCTCAGGTGCATACTTAATTCTGATATAAATAATGTTTTTAATTCTTATTTTTTTTATTATTATATTAATGCTACTCATGTCTACACAGATATGCATTTCCTATCAAGTGTACTGAAGTGGTGCTTTCTGATGACAAAAAGACTGTTCTTGAGATACATGCTGAGTATGATCCTTTGAAGACAACGAAACCAAAGGCAAGTTGTAAATTCATAAGTTGATCGTTCATTTTCAACATTAAACCATTATTGATATAATATCAGTAAAAAATTTCGGTATGCAGGGTGTTCTTCATTGGGTTGCAGAGCCTTCTCCTGGGGTTGATCCGTTGAAGGTTGAAGTCAGGCTGTTTGATAAACTGTTTCTTTCTGAGGTTGGTATTTTTGTTAAATGTCATCTTCTTAACATAAGGGGTTCATTGTCCGGTTGTGACGAACATTCTTGGCTGAACCACTAACTACGGTGTCGGGAAACAACAAACCAAGCCGACTGGGTTGAGTGGGTCGAGCGGCCACCAATTTGGCGGTTTAACGGTTTGATTTTGGTGGTTTGGGTTAATTTTTAATTTTCAAAATCATTTCTTAAAATTAACTGTCCCATTCTCGTTGGTAAAATAAATACCAAATTCAGTCTTGTTTGGTAAGTAAAATAACTCCAATTTATTTACTCAACATATATGAATTGAAATAATATATAAAATCAAATTTATATATGTGAATTGAACCCTTATCTATTATTATTTAGCCTGCGTGTTTATAGTAATCCTTTTGTTTATACTGGACTCAGAATCCTGGAGAACTCGATAACTGGCTTGATGATTTAAACCCCGAGTCTAAAGTGATAATACCATGTGCGTACGCTGTACCGCCACTCCGTTTTGCTGAAGTAGACGATAAATTTCAGTTTGAAAGGCTTGGTAAGTTCCACAATCTTCTCATTGTTGCATAATTCACGATAAACTGTTTGCAAATTTTGTTTTTGAAACATGAAATCCTTTGTCAGGGTATTTTGTTGCCGACAAGGATTCGACACCCGAAAAGCTCATATTCAACAGGACTGTTACGTTACGAGACAACTATGGTAAAACCTCAAAGTAGATGAATCGTAAGATCGTATGAATTGTTTGTTTACTTAAGATATTTGTACTTTTTTTAAATCTGAAAATGATAGAAATTAAATACTTAAAAATGTTTATGTTGGTTCTCATGATGAACAAAAGGTTAATGTAATCTTTTGGGTTTTGAATTTCATGTTATATGATAGGGGTATAGCCATTGTGTAGCTTAGGAGTATTAAATGTTATATCAATTGGGGTAAAACAATGGAATTCATGAAATTTGTGGGTTTAAATTTAGTTTAAACCGGTTTGGTTTGGCTATGTTTTTGTATCCACGAACACGTTTACTGGTTGGTTCTTTTATTTTCATAATTTTTTTGGATACTTGTTAAAAAAGAATTAAGTTTAAATTAATAATTATAGGTTAGTAACATGTAAAGTTAAAATAGGAAAAATATAAATGTTAAAAGATGTTATGTCTGTCAACATGCCAATATTCACATGTGAATAGCCATTGTCATCGTGAGTCCATAGCTTAAGTGCATTATTGTTCATTAACATTAGCCCCGGTATATAAAATGCAAGTAACAAATGATTATTCAAATACACATTATTTGCGTATTGGTTTTATGTTTGCATATTATCATTTGTAATATTAATGAACACGAATTAAGTTATCTTCTTCATGGACGGAGAACAATAAGATATGTTTATTTATGTGTTCTTATTCATTTATTTGTTTAATAAAATATCAGTCTAAGGCATTATTCTTCCATAACATTACCCCCTGTATATAATGCAAAACCACTCAAAATATACATTATCACTGTTTAAGTTCTACGCTTAACATGAATGATAAAATGCTTATTTGTATGACACTATTCGTTTTTTTGTTTGGTTAAGATTAAAATAACAAGTCCAATTGGATTTTAATAATTCAAACTATGACTTTGGCCAATAATAATTCTAAATTCTTTTTTTGTTGTCAATGACAATCCAAATAGTATAATCTTCACTGATTTACACTTATTTTCACTCATTTTCATTTTATTTTTTTGTACGTTTCCTTATTTCATTCATAATCATTATCTTTAGCAAAATCGAATGAAAATTAAGTGTAAATCAATGAATGATTATACAACTAAGATTGCTATTGAAAATAAAAATGAAAGTTAGGATTATTATTGATTGAAGTGATAATATGGATATTTGTGTTCGTACATTTTTGAATTATTGCATTGTCAAGCCATACTATCTATACCGCTATATAGGTGATAGTTTTGATTATTAAAATCCAATTTGTCAAATAACAATGACAAACATAGGTCCAGAGTATGTTCATTCCATTCGTTTATAACAGTATTCCCCACATATCTAACAAATAAGTTTATTCATCCCTTCTCTTCTTAACTATTAAATCTTTATCACTATTCTTTATTCTTCTCACTTATTGTTTTTTGAACAAGTTTGTTTTCTCTGCTTTTATTTTCTAACCATTAAATTTATATTACTAACTATTTATATAAATTTTTTGTGTAAATAACAAGTACTATACGAGTTTTTAACCTATAACTATCACATGATTGAAGTCTTAGGTGTGAATTTACCCTCAGGAGTAATTCTTGATAATCCTACAAGACTAACAATATCACAAGCATACATCTAAATAATCAAGTGAAGAAGAATAATATAAAATAATTCAAAACCGGACAAATTATCCCCAAAACTCTAGTCTTTATAGACCTGAAAAAAACCTCCAGTTACATTTATAAAAGAGACGAAAATATTATATATGTCTTTGATATCTCATAATGGTCTTGACTAACAGAAACATAATCGGTATCGGTTTCAGAAACATCAGTTTACGGGCTGCTGATGATTACCATACCCGTTTGACCCATAACCAGATGCTGCCTCACCACCGTACATGCCTGAGTCCTGATTCTGTGTCATACCATACCCATACCCGTATCCTCCACCTCTCCCCTGGTAGTTTCCGTTAGTATCCATTCGCTGTCAAACAATTTCAACCATCACAAATCAGTAATAGCATCATTTCAAATAACCGTCTTGTATCTCACATCCAAAACAACCACACAAATATATTATGCAGTTCTTAACACATCCTTGTATAACAACAGGCACGAGTGGATTATCGTGGCTCACCTTTTCGCCTATTTTCTTGTATAACACAAGGTCTGAACCGTAAGGGTTACTACTTGTTACATCCTTATATTAGTGCAAAAATTCATACACATCCTTACAAGTTTCAAAATAGCATGTTTAGTATTCACCTTTTCAACACACTAGCAGTATGATATTTACCATTCATAGTAGGGGTGTCATTCGGGTTTTTTAATCGGGTTTCGGGTTCATCGGGTCGGGTTCCTCGGGTTTTTAGATGTAGAAAATCAACCCGAAGACCAAACCAAATAAACTCTATTTAATCGGTATTCGGTTTTTGGTTTTCGGGTTTATTCGGGTCGGGTTAATCGGTAATCGGGTTGGTCCACTTGTAAATTTAATAATCAAAGACAACATACTTTAAAGTGTTTCGGTATGGTAATTGAATTTGACATCTCTTCACACAACCAATCATCATAACTGTTATTGCTCGAACAACGGTAAAACAATAACACGTTACTAGGCCTATACAACATGTTTAACATGTTTCCTTTATAATATTAAGCTCGGACGAACAAGGAGTAACAAACATGTATTTAAAACAAATATATGATAATGCTCGAATATGGAATCACTATACATTGTTTGTAATAGGTTTAAATGGTTTAGTATGAAAAATGGACTGATGGAATGATCGAGTTTAAAATTTGTGTCATCGATTGAAAATAGAGTGATGGAAGGATTGATCGAGTTCATAAAAAGTTAAAAACAGATGACGTAGATTGAAATCTTAAAATATGAAACATGGATTGTCAATTATGACAATATGGTTCGGGTTATTCGGGTCAACCCGAATTGCCAAAACACAACCCAAAGACCGACTTAAATAAGAATTTCATGTTCGGGTTTGATTGTAATCGGGTTTGATTTTTTCGGGTTATGCCTTAATCGGGTTCGGGTAGAGTATAATCGGGTTATGTATTCGGGTTCGGGTAAAAATGACACCCCTAATTCATAGTATAATAGAAAGACCCTCGTTTTCACCGAATAAATGAAAACTTCATTAACAAAAAAATGATTTGCAATTAAAATGTTGTTATCCTATTTGTTTCTTCAGTATTTCAGTGAAACAAACCATTATAAAATATTAATAACTGACTTTATTTTATTTTTTTACTGCTTAAAAGATAATTATGATCTTTTTTGTGCTTTAGAAGGGTATATATGATATAATGAAATTTAGAAGGATATATAAAACTTTAAAACTTTTAAAAAAATATGTATGAAATTGAATCAGTAAGGATGGTAGCAATATACGATTTTGAGAGGCACACCTAGACTCTTAATGATGCTCCCTCATACAAATCTCATTGATAATGATAACAGGCAAGATAATCATCCTCTCCTAATCCTTAAAATTTTCCTGATAATAACCAATATCCTATTAAAAGCTAATTATCCTAATCCTTAACTAAAAAATGTACATCTAACTAATACATAACATACAATATTATCCTTACAAAATATCAATTATGCACCAGTCTTACACAATCAGATTCCTCAAAAAGCTAATTTTTAAGCAACTTTTCCCACAAAAAGTGCTGCGTATTTTGAGCGAAATGATCATAGTTTTTTTCATGCTTCAAAACTAAAAACATGCTGTAAAAAGTATACATGTTTCTACCGGCACAATTAACTTTGTGGCAAGTATTTACAAGCTTGTTTATCATTTATCAAATATGAAATGAGGGGAAACTTTGCCATCAAAACTGAAAGTGGACCACAAACTGCTAGATCAAAATGCTAAATTATTTTTATTGCTTTCAAAGAAAAAATAATAAAACAATGATGTGATTACTCCCCTAGTAATATTTACCTTATACCTGATACAGGTATTATATCACAAACTTATAGATAAAGTAAATAAAATCATAGAATGCATACCTGTCTGCCGGCTGGAGTTTTACCCCACGATATACGAACAGTTTGCTTGCCAATGACTGTGCCATGCATGTTCTGAATTGCATCCTCGGCGCTGCTTCTGTATAACCAAAAATAAACTTTAGTTATGTTTATACTATCGAATTTCGTATAACTTCAATTATAAACAATTCTTAAGCCATAATTACCTGTTTGCAAATCTCACAAAACCACATCCTTTTCCAACAGGTATTTTAATCGATAAAATCTCGCCACACTGAATGAAAGTTTGCCGTAAGTCTTCTTCATTGACTTCCGAGTCGAGTCCACCGACAAAAATCTATAAATAAATAAAAAAAAGTTTAAATATATTATCACTACTTGAACAGATGCTATTTAATGTTTTACAAGAAAACCAGCAAGAACTCACTGTTGTATTTGAAGAATCTTCATCAGATTGGGAGTTCTGAGAACCAAATGAACCATTTCCACCAGCTAATATCACAGCTAAAAATATATATATAACAAACAATTACATACATGTTTTAATAGCACCAGCAGAGTTACTATTGGGTGATAAACCCCTCTTTTCTATCTCACTTACTTTTCATGTCACTTCATATAAATACACATTAGTAATCCATAAGTGTTTGGCATATAATCGATTATAACTTTATTATATGTTACGAATATTTATAGAACTTAATAAATTTGCTACAAAATTAAAGTTGTGAAACAATTAAATTCTTACACATATTACATTGAAATTCAGAGATTACATTAATTAGACATTACAATCAACATGAAATAACTGAAAGAACAAATTACTTACAAAACATAATACTTAAATTAGTACATTACATTAGAAAAAAAGAACTTTCTATATAATTTTCTATATAAACAAAAAAAAACTCTACAATGCTTAAAAGTTAAATTAATACAATACATTGAAAAATATATATGTATTTATCTGAATAAAGTTTTTATACACTTAGTTAGAGGTTTTAAATTATTTTACAAGATCAAAATTGTAAAAAACTTTTAGAAGTTAATAAATTTGGGGCCCACCCATCACCTACTCTAACCCTTCCCATTGCTAATGCTCTAATTGAGAAAAATCAAGAAAAGGGGACCAGAAGTACCACACCTTGTGAAGAAAATTGTTGTTGACCATAATGTTGTTGACCATATTGTTGCTGACCGGATGGTTTCTTAGGTGTCGCAACACCAATCCTCATGGGCCTGCTCGAACAATATTGACCGTTCATTTCAGTCATAGCCCTTGACCTCTCACTTTCATCACTAAACCTAACAAATCCATAACCTTTTGAACACATAGTATTTGTATCCACAACAACTTTTGCACCTTTGACTGATGGATATCGACTAGCAAACGTATCATGCAAAATTGAATCGGTCACATCTGGCGCCAAATCACCCACAAATATCGATAACTCTGAACTGTTGTCACCGCGCTTTTCCCCTGTGCTAAAACTCGCCCAATTTAACCTAAAGACTTGATCAGTGTTTGGCATCATGGTCCCATTGTAGCTCTGAATCACTTTCTCAGCAGCTGAATGAGAATGAAATTCAACAAACCCATAACGCTCTGATTGACCAGTTTGTTTATTCCTTATGAGCTTTATCGATTGCACCTGCACATTGAAGGATAATGAATTTTTCTAACATTAATCCTCTCAAAAAAATATTATATATAACATTAAGAACAATACACTATTTTCTAAAGAATAAGCAAGTGAATCTTTACAGTTTAAGTACATGAAATCAAACCCAAATGATCAATACTGTCATACACATCAAAAACAATGCAGTATAAAGTTTATAATTTAAATTTCAAGAAAGGAAAAAAGACCCAAATAACCTGTAATTAATGCCCATCAATAAAACAAAGTACTAAACCAAACAACAAAACATTAGACCATCAAGTTTTTGCTTTGATAATTCATTAAAAGGTCCTAGATTACATACACCACTTCACATGTAAACTAGTTTATTACAGTTTACCTTGTTACAAAAGGGTAGTTTACAGTGTGTTAGTGGCGTTAAAGATCTAATTAGTTGTACATGAATCCACACATAACGATCTATCTTTGAAATTGACCAACAAACTGAAACTGATTTGAAACATTGTCACTACCCATAATTAAACAAGAAAACAAGAACTTGAAGTAATGATTGACACCCAAAGTACAATTCTTGATTTCTTGATCAAATCTAGAAAAACCCTGAAGTAAATCTTGTTTTTTTCTCAAATTAGTTACATTGCAAACAATAACAAGAACCCACATAACAAATCGACTAAACAATAACAAAAAACACAAAAGAATAATCAACAAAACAACAGCAATAATAACAATAATAATAAAAACAATAATAATGATAATAACCTCGCCGATCTGAGAGAAGCAAGATTGGAGATAAGTTTCATCCATCCAGTGTTGCAGATCACCGACCCAAATCGTCTTATTATCTTCACTGGAACTCTGCATCTGATTATTATTCAACTGATGTTGATGATTCTGCTGTTGTTGATACTGTTGTTGCTGTTGATAATGATAAGGCATATACGCCTGCGGTGGTTGTTGGTACATCATCGCCGGATGATGCATCGCCATCGACGCCGCCGCCGCCGCGGGGTACTGCTGCATCGCCATCCACTGTTGTTGTTGGTACTGCTGCATCGCTAGCCATTGCTGCTGTTGCTGCTGCTGTTGTGGGGTCAAATCGCCACCGTTTGCGGTGGTGCTGCCGGTGGCGGTGGTGGCTCCGGTGGCGGTGGGTTGTTGCATCTTGAAGGGTGTGTGGTGGTTGACCGGCGGCGGTGGTGGTGGTGGCGGTGGTTTGCGGCGGCGGGAGGTGGAGAGAAAATAGGGGTGTGTGAGAGGAAAAGGAGTGGTCAAATAAGGGCTTACGGAGATTTAAACATAGTGGTCTTGAGTCTTGTTATTATTATTGAATGGGACTTTAAATAAACATTCTAAATAATAATAATCAGTATCCCCGCGTTGCGACGGGGACGCAATGTCATGCTAAGTATCAACAATATTCACATCACAGTTAGCGGTCAACAACATCGGAAAAAGCTCGTATTAGAAAAAATAAAAACGAACGAAAGAATAGACGTAAAAATATTAAACTTTACACGTGAAACGTAAAACATTAAAAACAAAATACATAAGTCGAATTAGGATCACCCGTACGTTATGACGGTGCCGTTAAACGGGAAGAAATAGGCGTAACAACGTTAAACCACATGTGCACATTATGAAGTGTAACTCTCAAAATTTAGAACGAAACGTGAATGAAAATTTTGTTAGAGATGAAAAATGTAGGATAATAAAGTTGAAAGTGGAATTTTGTAGGGTTAAATTGTAAATGTGTAAAAGTATTGAGTATAAAATAAAAAATTATATAGTTGTACCATATTCATTAAAATATATACATTCAAGTTAGTAATTAAATATATATATAATACTGGGGGTTATTGTTTCGGAATCAATAATATGTTAAACAACTGTAAGGATAGTATGATATGTTGTAGATAGTGCATTTAAGATAATCAAAATAGTAGAGGGAAAAAAATTAGACGACTATGTAAGTTGTTTATGTATAAATGTATAAGATTCTGATAGTTCTTAGGGTATTCTTAATCTAAAGAAAACTAGTAATATGAGGTTGCGTTTGTTAATAGAACTAGTAAGATAAATAGCTCCACCGACTATGAATAGCCATACATTACCACCTATAATCAAGAAAGATATGTTAGTTTGTTCGTCCTTAGCATGTTTGGTGTGGTAAATCTCCCCATGTGAAGTCGAATTAAGCGCAAGCTTCAGTCTTATGATGTGCTTTTTATAATTACTTTGAATTTCAGTTTGGCGACCATGCTCCCGCAAACTCGAAAACTTTAAATACACCATGACTAATTATATGCTAGCCAAAGGAAAACAACAAACACATGAACAAGAGTGGGAACTTTAACGCAACCACCCAGATACTCTGCCCTTAGTAATAAACGGTTTTAAGTTATAAAAACATTAAATGCTAACAAGTTTCTATCAATATCATATTTTAAGACATATAACCTAATGAATGACCCATAACCTAGTAACCTAGTAATACAGTCAATTACCACTCTGTTAATCAACTTTCGTTATGAGTCCGGGCATGAAGAATAGAACTGGTTAGGCGATGCGTTAGGGTGTTTTCGGTTAAATCATTAAGGCAGATTGTTGAACTTAACAACACGACGGTTGACCTAACCTTTTGCTAATAGTTGTTTTGTTTGAATAAAATGGATATTGAAATAAGGAAAGAAGAAAATAAAAGTAACATCCGGTCGAGTTTTGAAAATATTACGGAAAGTATAAATCAAGTTGAGGCTATTAAGAAACTTATTTGCAAATCAAACAAAAGTTAGAGGACTGAAAGTGGACACATCCCATAAGAAGAGAGGTGGGTTTAGAAACTTAGATTCAATAAATCACCTTCGTCGGGTGTGTTGCCGACGTGGAGTGTTTACAGCCGTCGATGAGACGGTGATCAACCGTAGTTAAGAAAGCAAGTTTGAGTGGGGACAACTGATGTGATGATCATAGTTCATAGATCTTGATCACAAAGCTAATCGAGGAGGCAAACATGGGTGCATTTCTGACCGTTGATCTTAAAGTTTTTGTAGATGGACGGTGGAGATTGATTTGAAGTGGGAACATGAGGAATAAGTGTGGTCAAACTTTAGGGCTGTGTTGGTGCACGTGCCATGTGATGATATGGGCCTCCATGTCTAGCCCACTTGACTTCTTCTTGTGTGGTAAATCTATAATTGACCGTGTCAAACAGAAGTCAACGGGTAAAAGTTTATTTAAAGAGTAATTTTAATTTTGTTTTGTAGATTTGACAAAAGTAATTATCTTCCATTCTCATGTTTAAAAACAAGGTTGTTGGATTTTAATAATTATAATTTTTATTTGTTGATCGAGATTAATTTCAACTCATTAAATGTTTACATACACTCATAATTTTAAACTTATTTTCTTTCAATTAACCCTTAGTAAATGAGAGTTAACACTCGTTAGTTTCTTTTAATGAAATGAGGTCAAATTTGAGCAATTTTTCAACTCCAGCACCACCTAGTCTTAATTAGATCCATTTTCCATTGTCGAATATCCATAATCACCTGAAATCTACCTTCAACGAGTTTGGTGGCTCAAATCAGGAGGTGGAGATTGACGGGTTTTTTGGTGCGTAATTTTCAAATTGACAGACCTGATGATAGATTTCAACTTTTTGTTTAGTGTTTTTAGTAAGACATCGTTGGAGGAAAATAAACTCAAAGTTTGGAGTATCTATAAATGAAATTTAAGATTATTAAAATCCAATAACCCTTAAACATATCAATTTTAGTTAAAAAGCTTTATTATTTTGGATTCAAGTTAAAACAATTAATATAATCTTTGGATTAAATTTAAAACAACTTATAAAACTTTTGATGGTAAATTGATAAAAAAAATAATTATTTTTATTAAACTTCAGCAAGCAAAACTGAATTTTGACTCTTTTTAAAACATCTTAGTTTTGTTATGATTTAGTTCTCTCATCCAAAGGATCATGATAGAACCCAGGTAATGCCAAAAATACCAGTATAGAAAGGAAGGAGGAGAAATCTGTGTAGAGAGGCATGTATGAGAGAGATGAAAGTAATGTAAAACACTAACCAATGATGTTTTTACCGTATGAACAATTAAAGACTTAAAGTAGTTGTTTCATGCTTTCAAATTTTAAACCTCCTTAAATTGAGGAAAAAAATACTACTTTATCTTATTATGAGTTGAAATATTGTGATAATGCTTGGGTAAGAGAAATGAATAGATATCAAATTGATTTGAAGGTTTATTTATGGAGTTATTGTAACCTTTTCAAATGAATGAAAGTGTTTTTAGAAGGTTACTTGGATGCTTTATTATTTTATGTGATGAAGTATGGATCTGAGCCACCAATTCGGCTACATGAATCCTATTTCAGGGACAAAGAGTGAGTGTGACATGCAAAACTAAACATCGTTAGTCTCGTCATGAGCTAGAAGGGGTTTCTATGTTACCCGAATGAGTCATAGTGTTCTTGAGTAAGAAGAGCGATACAAAACGATATCAAGAAGTATAGAACAAAGTTAAACTTTCCCAAACATACATAAACCTTCTCACTATTTATACCATTTGGTATTTTGTCAACAACTCAGCGTTTATCCACGTCTTGAATGTCCATCTAGCTGGTGACAATTAAAGTATTATGTTATTTAAATACAACAACGAATGATCTTTTGATCTAATGGTTCATGACTTCTAGGGGATGTGGAAGGCTGTTTTACTTTTGGTGTGAGGGGTTGTTTGACGAATTCTTAATGATTAACTGCTGAACTAATAAGAGGTCTTAACTATTAAGTGTTGAACCATAAAAAAGTCTGAACCATTAAGAGCTAGTATATCGTTTAACTATTCAAAAACAAATGTCTGACCAATTCGGATAAGAGTTCTTAACCATTCAACATTAGACCTCTTGACCATTCAGCAATAGTATAATGCTTAACCATTCAGAGACTATGTCTGACCAATTCGGATAAGAGTTCTTAATCATTCAACATTAGACCTCTTGACCATTCAGCAATAGTATAATGCTTAACCATTCAGAGACAATGTCTGAACCATTCAGACATTTGCTCGCGAAACAAACAGTCTAAACCATTAAGTGCTGAACCATTCAGACATCTGAACCATTAAGGCTGATTAAGATTTTATCAAACAACCCTTACTATCTACTAAGTAGTAATCACTAACCCGTCGTTCTGAAAAAATAAATTTGAATACACTATAAGATGATCCACATCCTGAATCTTCATCTAGTGTAGTTAGAATTTATCCATTAATCTTACCCCATTTCAAGATTGAAAGTCTCACCGAGGCTCCAAAATAATACCAAAGTTTACATGCTTAAAAACTATTGCTATGTTACATGTCATGGAATCTCAATTAACATCTTCTTGATCAATAAACTATCTTAAAAGAAGTACACAAGTTAGAAACTTTAAGTTAATAGCAACCATTAAACAAAAAATCGAATCATTATTACGAAAAAAATAAATTCCATGTGTTTCATATATTAGTATGTCATTATTATGTCATATATTAGTATGTCATTATTATTACTAAAATAAGACAATTTAACTAAATCATATCTTTATTAATACATGAAATTACATCGTGTGTCCTTTAGTTTTAATAATTACATTTTATGTTCTTTTTATTTTTATTAAGAAGTTTGGTTTCTTAGATTGGTGTTAGATTTTATAACACTTTCTAAAGAGGAATTAAAAAAATATTAGATAATATTGTATAGATTGATTCACATTTAAAGGATTAAGTTTCCGTGATACAAAATTCATGAAAAATCAACACATTCTTATATGAATAGAGTAGAGAAAAGTAATAGGATTAGAAAGTGATCCATTTGGAAACGTACATAACTTTTAATCCGTTAAAAGTTGCAATGGCACCGACAAAAACGCCTTAATGAGTTCGACATTTTGATAATCAACTACGTGAACTAGGGTCGGTAAGGGATGTGGCGTTGATTTGGAAACGTGGTGCCGTTCAGAGAACACCACCTCACCTCTGACTGTATCGAAAAATGCTAAAATCTATGCGACTAGAGAGCCAGTTGGTTGTCAAACACAAAAAACATAGATGATGACTACAGTACTTTGAAGCATAAGGGAGTTGCGACTTCGGCCACATGGCAAGGCAGTCCCACTCCGCCTTGCCGGCATGGTAGGGCAGTAGTGTGTGGGTGTCATACACTTATTTTGTTGCGGCATGACTCCCACACAATTAGGCCTACTTTTTGATTCAATTTGTGGATGTAAAGCTTTAATTTTGTATTCAAAGCTTAAATTTAGTCTACTCACTAAGCCAATTTATGGATTTAAAGCTATGATTTTGACTTAAAAATCCATAATACGCACATCGTATATAACATGATTTAAAAAAAACTGAGTTTTTAGTTCTAATTAATGCTAAGTAGAACCTTGTTTATAGTAAGATAGTATACTTTTATATATATTTAGTTTTTTAAAATATCAAAACTCTTTTTTTTTCAAGTAATAACAACATATTACATTTTAAGTATATATTTAAAGAAAAAACTAGAGTTGTGTTCTTAATTAGTTGAATAGCGTGCCTAAACTTATCAATCTTGTTAGTGGTTTAATTGCTTAAGTTGAAGTCAAATAAATAAGGCTAAAGAGGCTAGATAGGAGGAAAAAAGAGGTTTTTAACGTATGCTACACCACATATCTTTATTATTACTTTTCACATTAAATTCATATTAGACGTTTCGGTTGGTGATTAAAAAAATTACCACCTCATAAAGAAAAACCAACGTTAAAGCTCCAATTTCTTTTTTTTTTTGTACCACCTCATTGAACTCATACAAATTAGAATTTTTGAAACCTACGAATTCTCTAGAAAATACGTTAGTTTACCATATGCTTCTAAAAACCCACATATTTTTAACGGAGCCAACTCCTCGATAAGCCTTTGGCTTACAAATCACCTTACCAGACTTCAAACCATGAGACGAGATTCCAACCGTCCCCCATTAGTTTGGCGTTCTAGAGATTCGAACCCAATACCTACCCACGAGAAAACTCCTAAGAAAAAACCCTTTTACCACTAGGCGAGAAGCCTGATAGCTGCTTTTTATATACTTAACCATATTAAATTATTAATGTCATCGTTGCAACGTGTGTAACGAAGCACAAACACACATCGCGTGAGCTTAATAGTTTGTATTTACCATTAAGTAAAATCAAATATTATAAATGTGAATTTTAGAATTATAATTTGCATATTTTAATTATTTTTCTCTTAAACTATAAATACAACACTTATTTAGCATACAACCTCCCACCCAACCAAAACCAACATCATGGCTTCAAGTTTTCCCTCAAAATACATATCAACCTCTCAAGAATACCCTTTGCATTTTCATGGAAAGTTTCGAATACACAAAGATGGTCGATGTGAAAGATTCATCGGAACCGATACCGTCCCCGCCGGAATTGATCCCGCCACCGGCGTCCAATCAAAAGACGTCATCGTCTCACACGAAACGAATGTCTTTGTAAGGATTTACATACCTAAAACCATCACCGGCGAACACAGACTCCCTACTCTGATTTACTATCACGGTGGCGCTTTATTGACAGAATCCGCCGCTTCTCCAACCTACCACCCAACCCTTAACTTGATCACATCAGAATCCAATGTAGTTATCGTGTCGGTGAACTATAGGCTGGCGCCCGAGTATCTTATACCTACGGCGTACGAGGATTCTTGGGACGCGATCCAGTGGGTCGCGTCCCATGCAACCAGAAATGGTTGCGAGCCATGGTTAAATGACCATGCGGACCTTCATAATGTGTTCTTTATTGGAGATAGTGCTGGCGCCAATATTGCCCACAACATGGCTATACGGGCCGGGTTGAGCCCAATTAAGGGTATTAACCTTAACGGGCTTATTCTACTCCACCCGTTTTTCTTAGGAAAAATCCAAAATGGGCCCGTCTGTGACGAGTGGGTAGTGTTGATGGAGATGATGTGGAAGTTGGTGAACCGACCTGGGATCGGGGTGGATGACCCGTTGATTGATCCGGGCGTGGACCCGCGTGTTTCGGGCTTGGGATGTAAAAGGATACTTGTTTGTGTTGGTGAGAAGGATAAGTTGAGGCCTTGGGGTGTTAACTACAAGAATGTGATGGAGAAGAGTGGATGGAAAGGAAAAGTGGAGTTGATGGAGAGTAAAGGGGAGGGGCATGTGTTCTTTTTGTCTAATACTTCTAGTGAAAATGCTTGTACGTTACGCAACAGGATTTGTACTTTTATTAACCCGATTCGTAGTAGAGCTTAAAAGTATAAGTTGATCACGTTTAGTGCATAGACTATAAACCAGTCGTGCAACAAAATAGAATAAGCTATATTATGAATAATTACGTGGTATGTTTTGTCAGATCTTCCTGATAAGTTTAGCTATATAAAACATGTATATTTGCCGAAAGGGATAAATGAATATGTTGTTTTTGCGCATTAAGCTTGTTGTCATCTACTTGAAGTGTTACAACATACTATAAAACAAATAACAGATTAGAACTTTGAAAGACAAAAACACATGCATATACTAATATGTTGAGCCGACTTGTAAGAACAAATTGAAGAACGTAAAAAAATTACAAAGTGTTAGAAAAAAAAAAGAAAAATCTTAATGTGATAGAAGCTTGACAAACCATAAGTTTTTATTCTTACTTCAAATAATTTTTTTCATTTGATTTTTCTATTTGTAAAAACTAAACACTACTATAAATTATAGATTATGCACTTATAATATTATTTAAAAATAACGAGTATTAACGTCTAATTAGCGATAAGTAAAGTTTTAATTATAGTAAGAAATTGGACTATAATATATTTAACCTCTTAAACATAATAGAACACTAACTTTAACTAAACCATTATTACATTTTATAAATAATTTTTATAAATATTATAGTTATGTTTATTAATAAGCTTATCTTGTACCTAATTTATCAATCTTGTTACATTACATTATTATGGTTAAATCCTAACGATAAAGAACTTAACTGCTAACATTGATGTCAAAGAATCAAAGCTAGAGCTAGTAGATGGAGAAAATGAGGTTCGTAATACTTAACTTTCTTTTATAATTGGTATCTTTTTACCTCTATATCATCTATCTCGATTTAAGTTCATATTACTTTTATACAGATAAATATCAAACCATTAATTTAGTAGTTCATGGTGTTTGTGATATTTAACCATTGTACCATAAATCTTTCTTTTTAGTCATCACGTCAATTCATATTAATTGCTAAATATGTTTAACGTCATTTCATTAACATTGTATTCTCGAAAATACTAGTAGAATGAATTCTTTTGAGTTTACATACAAATAGTTGGTCGGTGATTATTCGAGATATACTAACTAGTTAAATAGATACGTTGACTAGTTGTTCATGGTTGGTTTGTAAAATAATGAAAACTCTATGAGATATTATGTATTATTATTTACTATTTGTAGGAGTACGATGAGAATAATCACTTATAAAAATAAATCATATTATCTAATTACGGTAAATATTCTTACAATAAGTAAATCTAATCTATGTGTAAGTACTATGCGTCCCTAGAGGAGGACAAGAGGATGTAGGAAAAAAAATAAAGTCTATATACAATAGGAATGGTAGGAGTCGATAACCAACCAAGAATTATCTGCAAAAAAATCTAACAGAATCAACATCTGAATTGATAATATGTCATTTAAAACTGTTAAAATACTATAATACTGTAAAATTACTTTTGAAAATAACTCAAGGATAATCAGATATTATAATTCAAAAGATGAGGGCTTTACATGGTTTAAACAAAGTATAGTAATAACTTGATGAACATAACATATATTACTAGAAAGCGAATCCAGACAAATCAAATTAACACCGTAAGATTGAAAAGGAGCGCAAGATCTAGATAACGTCCGTTTATGAAATATGATAGTCACCAGGTGAGTTTCTTATGCTTATCATGACAAATTTATAGTAGCGTTGACGATAAAAAGTAAAACAAATTACGACGGGTAGAAAACTAGTTTTATACTTCTATTCATTTACTAATACTTCAGAAGCCCATTTATAATCATCAACTTCTTTTGTAAGCCCATTTATCGTAATCACTAGTGGAGATTTTGATTGTTTCGTTATGATTGTTTAGTTATTTTATTTTTAGGATTATTGGATTCTAATAATCCCAACTTTTATATATTAGCCGGCATTAATCCCAACTCAGTAAATGTTTACGGACATTTCTAACTTTAAGCTTATTTTCCTGCAACGATCTCTTACTAACTAAGAGTTAACACCGTTATTTTTTTTAATAATGTGGACTACTTATATGACCAAAACACTAAGCAGGAAATTGAAATCAACTGTCAGGTCCGTCAATCTAAAACTTCTGTAACCTAAAACCCATCAATCTTCACCTTTTGATTTGAACTATTGACTCGTTAAAGGTAGATTTCAAATGATGATGGATGCTAGACACTGAAAAAAGGACCTAATAGAGGTTGGGTGGCGGCGAAGTTGAAAATTTGCTCAAAGTTAGACTCATTTCATCAAAAAAACTAACGGACGTTAACTCTCAGTTAGTAAGAAAATGTTGACAGAAAGTAAACTCAAAGTTAGGAGTGTCGGTAAACATTTCTTGAGTTGGGATTAATCTCGGCCAATAAATGAAAATTGAGATTATTAAAATCCAATAACCCTTATTTTTATGCTTTAATTATGGTTTTATATGGAAGAGTAACTGAACTTGTTTACAAACGGTTTACAGACACAAACAAATATATATACTATATTTTAAAAATAAAAATTAATTTTCTTAATTATAAACTTAGACATAATCATCTTAAATAGATATAAAGTTACGCACTTAACATAATAATTGTATACATAATCATGAACGAACATAAACAAACTAAAATGAACGAACGTAAACGAACATATCACATATCCACGAATGTTCACGAACGTAAAGAATGAACACGCTGTCTGTTCGTGTCCATTCATTTATTAATGCGATAATATAATCAAACAAATGGTACTTGAAAAATAGAGATCAAAGCAAAAACAAAAGTGCATGCATGTATAAAGAACAATTATAAAAACTAGTATCACTTGATCAAAACTCAAAACTGTATATAGCAAAGAAACACAACTTGTAATATTCTATCACGTTAATTAAACGATCTACATACACGTCTAATAGTTCCATTAGACCCCGTTTTAACTCCAATTCTACCCATTCTCACAATGGAACTCACAAAATCCGCCTCAAACGACGGTCCGGTTAACGGGCTCAGCAACCCGAAATACGAGTCCACTATTCCCCTCGTTGTCGGGTCCTCCATCAGCTTCGCATCCGATTGTAGCACCGCGAAACCAGCCCTAATGTTTTGTAGGATTTGAATGTCAAACTTATCGCCGCTCCCATGATCCATTGGTAACCTCACGTTGATGTCCCCGTTTTTCGGGCAAACGGACGATAGCTCGGGCATAAACCGAGGGTTTATGCTCGGGTCGGGTCCTCCACCGTTAGCATAGTTGTAGAGCCTATCTTCCATGAAGAAACATGCGGTTGTACCAATGGTATGTGCAGCTGAAATTAATCGATAAAATTACTATCAAGATATATATATGCAAATATTTGGAATCAAATTTTTTGAATAAAAAAAGTGTTACTATAAACGAATATAAATATTAAGAAATTTGGTCTGCTATCTCTTATTTCTGTACAAAAATATTAAAAAATTGTTTTTTAACAGAACTACAATATTTATTACAAACATTAGTGCACATGCATGGTTGTGGTAGTACATCATCATGCAATTAAATTTCACCTTCCCAACTAGGTGAAGATCCCAAAGGAAATAAAGATGGATAATTAAGTGTGTGTATATATATATATATATATATATATATATATATATATATATATATATATATATATATATATATATATATATATATATATATATATATATATATATATATATATATATATATATTTGAAATTTATGAAAAACATTATGGTTTCTGGTGTGAATTTAAAAAACTTTGGTTACAGGTATTCTGCTAGTTAGACGATCGAAACTCGCTTATGTGGCAGATGTTAACAGTGCCAACTCGACGTTCTTTCTTGCCACCCTTGCAAGCATCTGCCACATAAACGAGTTCCGCTAACAAATAATTTATTTTCATTTATTGCAGAACTAATAGAGCATTTCAGGCAGGGAAGAACATGCAGTAGGTGGTTGGTGCAATTACAAAAATAGTAAATACTATGATCAATATAAGTTTTTTCATTTTAGCAATTCTAAAATTATGATAGTCAATATTTTGAATATATTCCTATGTTGAATAATATGTATATCCTATATCATTTGTGCATGTGTGTAGACCCCAAAGTATTATAAAAAATATAAGCCGTACAAAACACTTAATTAACTATCAAGATATAGATTTATTGGTATACCACTTAGAAGCACAAGATCTTTGTCATTGAGGCCCTTTTCAATGAACTTTTGTTTAAGAAGCTGAATTGAATCTTTGACATCAGGCATTCTATCAGCCAGTTTGATATCCGACACTAAACCGTCCTTCCTTCCTGTTTCAACTTGATAAAACGGTCCATGGCTCTGTCGGAAAACAACAATCGTCAATTTCTGATGTTAAAAAGATATAATTTTATCGTATTTCTCTCACACACAATACATGGTGTAAGTATGTGCATGAGAGAGATATAAAGATGTTACCAGGTTGTGACCTTGTAGGACCAAGGTGAATGACATATGTCATTCCTCTCTGTATGTTTGACGGTTCAAGTTGCATGATGGACGATTATTATTATTTAACTTACCAAAGCAACGCCATCTCTTGCAGCCATGGCAACAATATCAGCACATGAAACCACACCAGGACACACAGTTTCCAGCTTGGCTTTCGCATTCTCTATTGTGTCATATCCTTGTACTCCTTGATGTCCGAATGCACGTTTCTCCGAAATTTCACCATTCTCTATCAGAATCGACCCATCACACCCCTGCAAAGTGCTCATTCGTATTTAAACATACTATAGGTGTATTCACCTAACGCGGCATGGAACACATGTAATTTTTTAAAAATTATAAAAAAAACTCTAACAAAACATACTCAATTTAAATAGCGTAAAGCGTTTGTTATTATGGTCTAAGTTTTTTTTTCATAAAAAGATTAACGTATGAAAAAGTTATAGTCATTAAAAATCATGAAGTAAGTTAGGTTTGAAAATTAATTGTAACAATATACTTGATATATATTTGTATAAAAGACAATTAAAATGGTTAAACTAATAAAAGACAATTTACCCATTTAAACTAAATTAATGTGAAAAGATAATCTCATAGTCTTTAAATATATATTATGATACAAAACAGATATAATTAATGTGTTTGTGAGAAAGAAACCTCAACAAAGCAGTCATGAAAGTGAAGCCTAAGCAAGATTGCAGGAAGCTGAGGGTTGATCATGGTTTCATTTCTGACGGTATCAGCGACGATTAATTCCGCGTTGGGACACGCCTGACTGTAAAACCCTACTCTCAATTGCGCGTCGCAAATCGCGATAAACAGTTCAAATAATATGATCATAGACAACACACCGATTCTCATTTTGATCAAAATTTGATAGAATCAATCTGAAAGAAAAGAGGTAAAGAAAGGAGGTGGAGGAGGGCTGCAAATCTGCAATGTTTGCAGTAAGCATTTATACTTATTTTGTTTTCATTGCACTATTTTATATTTATTTTTTGTTTATATATGCATTAATAGTATTATATTATTCGGTTGCATGTCAACAAGTGTAACACGTAAAGTCTATTTCTTCAATTTTTTTCTTTTTCCTTGAATGTGAAAAAAGGTATAAAAAGTGGGATTTATTGTTTCGGATTGTTTTCATTTTGCTAGCTTAATTTGCATTATATTGGTTTTTTAACACGTAAAATATCATTTTAAGTGGCATCCACTTCACTAATTCGCTGTAAAATCAAAAGAAACGAGTTGTGGCAACGAATTTTTTCTTGAATTGGAGATTATTTCACTTGTAATATAATGCTTGAGTTTTACATATATTGCTATTTACTAAAGTGGATACGTAACAACAAATTAAAAACTTTTGTAGATGACTAAATGTCATTTACGAAACAGATACATCTTCTATTGAGAAAATTTCAAACTTGTATATGATGAATGCCATTTACGGAACAGTTACATCTTTTGTCAGAAATTTTTATTTCCGTAAATGATATTTAAAACTATACTAAAATACACGACCACCATCTTCAAATAGTTTAAACAAAAAAATTCACAAAAATCATTTCAAATGATAACTCTCGTTCCATAAAATCCATTATTGAGCACCAAAGCAATAATACCAAATGTTATCAAGCCAAACAAACTTTTCATTTACGTAAATGACATTTATGAAACACTCGGAACGAAAACACATTGGACATGTTTGGGATTGCTTATTTTAGGGAGACTTTTGACTTCTTAACATTTAAGAAGTTAATAAGTTAAAAAAAACTTAAAAAGTGTTTGGTAATATCAAAAATACTTTTCAAACTGACTTTTTATATTGGGTAAAAAGTAGGTTTTGTAAAGTAAGAAGCAGATTACTTATTAATTTTAAAAACTATTTTTAATCTAATTTCATATAATACTCATCTACTACCTTCTATTAACTCCTATAATTTTAAAAGTATGTCTTTTTTTTTATCATTTTGTAAGTTTTATTTAGAGTAAATTATATGGATGGTCCTTGGGGTTATGTTGAAATTTTAGATTTAGTCCTTAAAGTTTAAAATCTTTGAATATAATCCCTAACATTTCTTTCTCTTTCATATATGGTCCATAAGTCTGTTAGTTAACTGTTAGTGATGTTAAATATTGTAAAAATTAGCATTTTACTCGCATTAGCTATTTTTTTATTTTCTTTTTTAAACTATAGTATCATTTTTATTTAAGAAAATTTTATATAATAATTTTTCATATTTTTTATTTTTATATTTTCATTATTAATAAGATTACTAGTTAGTAAAATACGTTTTAAATACACAAATAAAGAACTTTTTAAAAACATGTTTTTTTAAAATGTTTGGTTTTTTAACCGTTTATTTTTTTTACGTCATTCTAAAACTTTTTGATTTTTTAAACTGTTGCTTTTCTAAAGTTATATTTTTAAAAACATTTATTTTTTGAAACATCTTTTCTTAAACAAATTCTTAGTTTTTAAAACATTTTTTAAAAAACAATTCAGTTTTAAACGTCTTTATAAAAGAAGATATTTTTATAAAGATTTAAAAAAACCTGCATATTGGTTAAAAGAATTATAAACCACAATTTAAAGAAGACATTTTTTAAAACATTTTTTTATTATTTATCTATTAAATAATAAATATATTTATAATAAAAAATTATAATATAATGAAATTACATTGAAGATTTGTAAGGATTCCTGAAGTCTGATGGAACCCAAAACAGCCTAAGTGTCTCAGCAACATGCACTAAGTACTGAAGTGAAGAATGCTTCGGAAGTTTTACACAAAGCATTAGAAAATACTCTAAGTGTAAAATCTTCCGAAGCCAAGACCAATATCTTCCGAAGCCAAACATGAAGTCTTCCGAAGCTTCAGAGACAAAGTCTTCCGAAGCTTCAGCCTATGAAGACAGATTTCTTCCGAAGACTTTTAGTACACATGCTTTATCTGATGTACTGTTCCATAAAGCACCTTTTCCGCTGCATCTCTGTAAAGTCACCAACTTATATGAGTTGGTGAAAAGGGCCTTGCTTTTGGTAACTGTACATTGAGGTCTTGAGTCTTCAACTTTCCACTTTATGTACTTTATCCTTTTTGTATTGTATAAGGATGTGAGCTATGGCATGTCATAGTCACAAGGTCAAAAGGCAGATATGCCTTTTGATCCTACAATTGATTTTGTTAGTGTCTAGTCAATTGTATCCAGCTGGCTTTCAAAGTATAGCCGGCTGTAGGTTGTAGTATAAGTATTTCAAGTTCTTGTATCTTTTTTTATGCTTTGTAACACTTGTAAAAGAACTTGAGAAAGCAATATACTGCCTCCTTGAAACCCATACTCTCTTGTTCTGTCTCTTGCTTTACTTGTGTTCTTTGTATCACCTTTGGTTACCCAGTTCACTGTTTGATTAGAGTTTAGTTAATCTCCTCATTGTGTTGTTGTGCTGTAATTGTGTTAAAGCCCTTAAACGGTCCTGCAAGATTCTTAAAAGTAAAATAGTTATTTTGATAAATTTAATGTCATTAACCAAAATAACAGAGTATGAACCATTAATAAAAGATAATTACAACATTAGGGACTGTATTCACAATTTTAAAACTTTAAGGACCAAATCCAAAATTTTAACTAAATCACAGGGACCATCCGTATAATTTATTCTTTTATTTATAAGCTAATCCAAATTCTTTTTTAAAAATTATTTTTGGAAAATCATAAGTTAATAAGTAATTTTGACAAAGAAATCATTTTCAAACAAAATAAACAATCACAAAAAAGTTCAAAACTCGTTATATAAGTGTAATAATCCCAATTAAAAGAAAACAATGGTACTAACCGGAGATGTGTGGCCGGAGAGTTGAATGATACTTGAAAAGGTGAAAAATTATCGATATTCTTCGGTTGATTACTTAAGAGGTGAAAACTAAAGAGAATAAGCCGGAGATCGGAGTGGTCGATGATGAAGCTTCTCCGACGATGGTGGAAAAGAAGGAACAATAAACGGAGAATGACGACAGTGTCGCCGGCGCCGGAGAAGAAAATAAGAAAAAGATGTGTTTTTCAACAAATGCATGTAATGTCAGGATGAATAATGATAAAAGTGTTAAAATTCTCAATTTGGCAGCTAGTTGTGGTTATTAGTTATTACGAGACTTTAATTTCATATTTTCTTTTGATAAAATAAACTTTTATAAACATTAAGTTTGGATTATGAATTTTTTTTGAACAGTAACTAATAAACCCAGGCTATTCGGGTACTTTAATGGCGAAAATGCATCTCGTATGTTCGTAAGCAAAGACAATGCTGAGTAATTCAAGCCCACCAACCACTAATTTCGAGAAAAACATGCCGTTCGAATGCTCACTACGATAAAACCCGGCCCACCACCTACATTTTACAGCTAGTAAAACTCGAACTCACAACCTTTACTATAAAAAAATCACGAGGCTACCACTCAATCAAATATTTGGTGGTATTGTGAAAACTATAGGTTGCCTACAAGGTAAGGTATAATGGTTTTTGATTTAGATTTTATTCTTAAATCAAAGCTTTTGTTTTTTATATCTTTAAATCTATATCAAACCATGTAATATAAATACAACAATAAAATATACGTCAGCATGTCAATAAAAATAAATATGTTGTAATGGTTTATTTGAAATTTTATAAACATCATATTTAAGATTTGTAAGAAAAAAACAAAATATGAATAAATTAATTAAATTATCGTAATAATCAAAATAAATATCTCACAAATTATTTCAAAGTTCGGCCGACTTTTTAATGTGGGCGAACACCCCTATAGTATGGGTGGGACGTCCGTATTTTGACACATGACATTATTTGACCTCATAAAGCAACTTCAGACGACCCTATTAGGTCGTCGTCGTTCGTATCTATGGGGACATAATGAGAAAATGATATTTATAAATGACATTTTAATAACCGTTTTTCAGTAAAGAAACATCTCAGGAATACATACAATTATGATCGACATATAACAATTGTCTAAAGTAGATATTAACATCACATACCATATTGTCTTACAAACAAAAAAATGAATCCTTTTTTTACAAACACGACAGCAATTCCATAGCTTAATTCATGCGTATTTCTTAATGTTCATTCTACATTGCTTAATTCATTTTATGGCGTAAATGTTGTTGCTAATTAAGGGTTAAATGTGCAAATTTCTGTTTGTTAAATCCTTTTGATATGGGTGTTCAAAGTTTGAATGTAACACCAAGACACCTAAAATTAACATTTATAGAATTATAGTTAATTTATGATTTTTTTAGAAGGCAATAAACTTATCGGTATTAGGTTTGATTAAAATGATGATTAAAATTTCTAAGTTTTAGGTTTGATTGATTTAATATTACGTTTTTTTTAACGACAAAATAAATATTATAAATGAATGATGGTTAGATAAGGCTAATCAAATACAAAAAAAAAAAATCACATTAAAAAGGTGGGTATTGAAACCACTTGGCCCACGATAGCTTTACTTTTTTGTTTCTAGTAACAATTCAAAGGAACCAAAATGTAAGATAAAATCAAAGATTAATTCCGTCTTCAAGTTATTGGTTTTAAATTAGCTTCATTTTTAGCCTTTCAAATCTAGCATGCACTAGAAAAAAAGTGTCATTTGAGATTACTTTTGATTTTGATTTACTCGGTTTAACAAATTTGGATTAAAAACAAGTAAGAAATATACAAAAAAGCAACACAAGGATAAATTTAATATCAAACTTAGTTAATATTAGCAAACGAATGCAATAAAGTTCTTCCAATATAAAATATGTTAATAATTTTATAATAACAATAATTATCCCAATAACACGTTATTGTTATGGAAACAAGCGTGATTATAATCATATAATTTACAAAAATAAGCATGATTATTGAAAGTATTTGTTGGAGTGTCATTTATGTTGGATATTTAAGTGAAAATACGGTTACTCTTTGAACATCAATAATTATTTATATTTGTTAATAAAATAATTATTAATTAATGAGTTTGCATTCTTCTATGTGAGAGGATCACAACGAATCAAACCATGTCCAAAATAAAGTTGAGATGAATAAGATACAATGATTTAAGGCGTGTGATTGAAGGAAATAGATAACAAGTCACGGTGGACCCTCTACTATGATGTCATTAGAGGTTGCGGTATGCGTTAGGTTGCAAATGACTGGCAAGTGATTCTGCTATGCAGAAACGAACAGACTGTTCATATTCTAGAATATTAATTCATAGTTATATAGAAATTAGTCTGTGTATTAATATGAATAATAATTCACAAATTAAATATAGTTATTTTAAAAATCAAATGAAAGAAGTACTCTTTGTAAACTTTGTTATTACTTACATTGGGTTTGTATATGATATTAAAACTATGTATTTCACATCAATGTGATTATTATTTTATTAATCAACTCCTACATTTTATACGTACACAACCTATTTGATATGTTTCCCAACAGAGCATTGCTAACAGAACTCACTTTCATCGACAAATTTTCCCTTTGCATAAGTCATTTGTTTATAGTGATTAATTTCTTACAGTTTCATATACTGATATACATTAGTGTGATGACAAAATGGACATGAACAACCATCATAAGAAAAGCATTTGCTCACTAGTTTGAAGGTTTTTAAACTATGATGAAGCTAGGAATAAAAATTGAATTCAATTTTAAGTATATGTCAAATTTATGTTTATACGTTTTCATTACCTTTAAAGCTTATTTTATCTGTTTTTTTATTTTCATTTAAGATTCTTCCTTTTAAGACTCCTTAAACAACTTTTAATCAAGTTTAAACCTAAATGTTTTTCAAAAGGACTTTGACTTTTATTATTATATTGTCAACCCAGGTGACATCTATTTTGTTTTTGGGTTATAGATTTTGTATTTAGTTTTTGAAAACAATCTTGTTGTTTCGCCGATTTAATTTTCATATAATAATTTTCAAAATAATATTTTTATTGATTTATTTATTATTTATCTGGTAGAAAACAAATGAGCCACATGGGCGATATGATATGCCTAAACTTTTGTGTTTATGAATGGTTTTGTAACATAGAAGTGGGGTCAAAACTATTTGTCATGTTCTAGTGTTTGCAAGTACGAATCATTTTGTGGCTATAATTTTGTGTTTATAAATTATAAATAGTTTTTCATATTACTTCATACTACCGGAAAATTGCTTTAGAGTTAATGGAAAAAATGCAATTACTATTTTGAGGTTTTTGTTTTGCATATAAGTAACCAATCAATATGATAATAACTCATTTTCACATATGAAACAACTCTAATAGATATTCATGAAAAAAAAAAGATATTCACGAGCCCATAATAGTGCTTAATTAAGTGAGCTGCCTTTTTAATAATTCATGATATAAATAATCCAACACTTTGTAAATATTCACGTTCTTCTTTTAGAACTTTTAACTTATACAAGCAATGAAGCAAATAAAAGTGCTTAATTGAGATGTTTTTTCAACACACTTCAATAGCATAGACAATCTCCTTGGTGAGAAAGTTCAATTTAACTCAACTTGGAACCCTTAGATCACATCCTTTTCTTTTTCTAAGTCAAAAGTTCTTTAGTCTTACATGTGAAACTAGTCATTAATTACTCATAAAAGAATACCAATATAAATATATTGAATTGAACATTTGTTTAAAAAAAATCACTTTAGTGGTGTAAAATTATATAAAGTAGGTTAGGCATATTTTTTTTTGAACGGCAAAGCAAAATTTTTATTAGAAGATGCTGCTAGCAAGATGCTAGAGCACATACCACCAATTACACCAAGTTGTACATATCAAAATTACACCAATGATGCCAATCTAATTTTTCAACCGTATTAGATTTGCTAGTAAAAAATATCCGTTCCATTCATTATTAACCATAGTCAAGACATTTAATTTCAAATACAATTTTCTCTTTCTAACTTAATACCATGCTAAGTTTTTCGAAAGTCAACATATAAAAATATCTAACTTAATTAAATCAAATTTCTAATATTAACATTAAACTTTCCTAACGTTACTAATTAACTTATAAGAGTTAAAAAAGTGAATTTAATAGTTAATTGATAAGTCTCCCAACTAAAATATCAGAGTTCAAATCATACATGCAAAATGATTTTTAAAACATAGTAACTAATATTAAAAAAATTAGCTATGACGTAATACATGCAATATGATTTTTAAGGCATACTTACATATTTCTTCCTTTTTTTTAACGGTCAACGAATAATTTTAAAACCCGATCACCCGGGTAAACCCATTGGCGAAATGCTACCCACGTCCGCGAACACAGACAGCGCTGGTGACCCGGCTCGCCCACCATTTCAAGGGAAACCCACCACCTAAAGGTCAACTGTGATAAAACCCTTGGCCCACCAGAAGCATATTGCATCTAATGAGACTGCAACCCATGACCTCCACTTTGGAAAATCATAAGATACCTATAACTAAACCAGTTAATCTATGACTCATTGGCATATCTCCTAAATGAAAATTCTATGTTTTGGGGCTTTAGTAAACAAAGTACATAACTAAAAGGGTTATTCCTGAAATATTCTCAAGCAATCATTTTCACGTGACAAAAAAAAGACTCATAATAAGCCTTTATATACTCACAGGAGCTATCATCTTCTCCCACAATAATCGGAAAAATGTCTTCCGTTTTCGGTGCCGGAGATATATCAACTTCCGATGAGTTCGTCTACGAAATCATCGGTTTCATAAGAGTACACAAAGATGGTCAGTGCGAAAGATTAATCGGAAACACAAAGTTGCCGGCGGGAGTCGATTCTCCCACCGGAGTTGAATCAAAAGACGTCGTCATCTCACCGGACACCAAAGTGTCCGCAAGGCTTTACATTCCCAAAACCGCCAGAACTGGCAATAAACTGCCAGTTTTGGTTTATTTTCATGGTGGTGGGTTCGTTATTGAATCCACCACCAGCCCCATCTACCACCCTACGCTTAACCATCTCACAGCGGAGACAGATGTGATAACTGTCTCCGTTGACTACCGGTTGGGACCAGAGTATCCGATCCCAACCGGATATAATGACTCGTGGGAAGCGATCAGGTGGATCGCTTCCCACAGTACAGGCACTGGCCCTGACCCGTGGTTAAACAAATTTGCTGATTTTAGTAAAGTGTTTTTCGCGGGAGATAGTGCTGGGGCGAACATCGCCCACAATATGGCAATCCGGGTCGGGTTAGACCCGATTGCTGGAATAAACCTAGACGGTCTTATTCTCCTCCACCCGTATTTCGGGGGAAAAGACCCGATTGGATCCGAGCTCGGGAGACATAAGAAGATGAAAGCGTTTACGGACCAGTTCTGGAATCTGGCGAACCGGTCCGGGAGCGGGTTGGATGACCCGCTGTTTAACCCGGAAAAGGACCCGAATCTTTCGGGTTTGGGCTGCTCCAGGATCCTTTTAGCTGTTGGTGAGAAAGATTCGTTTAGAGACAGGGGTTATTATTATAAAGAATTGATGGATCAAAGTGGATGGTACGGAAAATTTGACACAATAGAGTCAAAAGATGAGGATCATGTGTTCTTTCTGTTTGATTATATTTCTGAAAATGCGTGTGCTTTCTATAATAAAATTTGTAACTTCATCAACCACAATAATAATAATCAGTCACATGTTTGAAGTTATATGTGTATTGGTTAGTATTATTAATATGTATTATTAATGATAATAATCAACCACAATAAAATTTGTCCGTTTCACGGGTGTTCAAAGGGTGTCATTTTCTTAGTATTATTTCCTGTACCTTTCGGTTTCCTGTTGGTTTGTACTAGTCTAAATATAATTTGTTCGATTAAAAAAACATGTTCGAATTCCGATTTTTGTTTCATTGTGCAGTCCTGCAATGACTATGACTTAAAACCTTTTGGATGAGGAGTATACAATTTACAACATGGATGTATCTGCGTTCGTTTAGTTAAAGTTTTGATGGTTATGTGCTCGTATTTGATAGTATACGTTTTGGGTCGTCTTTGATATTTCAAATTTTCTATGCGAGTACTAAAAAAATTTACCCCTCTAGAACATGTAATTACTAAAAGTTTGAGTGCTAGGCATCCTAGAATTGTTTTTTTTAATTTATTTATTGGGCTCACTTTAAAACATGTCAATCATAGAATAGATTTATACACGTATTTTATTATATTATATTATAGAATAAATTATGTGACTAAATTTAGTAAAATATGTAAACTTTTTTAGGGTAAATAGTTGGACCATCACAAATTAAAACTCAACAAGTTTAATATTATTATTCTTCAAGACTATCATATATTGCTAGTCACATCTACTAAAAAGATAACATTCCTATAAATTTGATTAAAATAGGAACATATATTTAAATCTCATGTTTGGAGGCATAGCCGGCCTACCACCACAACGTGTGTTGTTTGTTATGTTTATGCAACGAATATTACATTCGGTTCGATAGGTACGGTGAAATCTTATTGGTTGGTGTACTATTAATTCGATTTTAATATTTTGAATCGAATTTTATATTCAAATTTTAGGCATATGCATTTGTTATTTTATGCGACAAATATTATATAAGATCTTATAGGAAAGGTGAAATCTTATTTGTTTGAGTATTATTTCACTCGGTTTTTTAAGTATTTGTAATCCAATTATCCATCATTGCATACCGTTTGTTATTTTTATACGACGAATATTACATGAAGTCTGATGAGCATGGTGAAATCTTATTAGTCGTGTACATTTAACTTGGTGTCCATTATTGCATCCAAATAGGAGGCAGTGAAGCTCCATTGTTAATTTTTATGCCACGAATATTACATATAGCATGATGAAATCTTCTTAATCAGGGTCCTATTCACTCGATCTTAATTGTCAGTAATCTAATTTCCATAATTGCATCCAAATTCCAAACCATAGACATGTAATTTAACTTTTAACGATCGGCTAGTGATTATTATTAGTATCATCATGTTAATAATATTCGTCAATAACAAAGTTTAAATCTTACACCTTTAAAAGAAGAAAGGCTTCCGCTTCATTATTAACCACTACGCCAAAAATTATTGACCCATAGACATGTATAGTTTCATTTGTTATTTAATGCCAAGAATATTATATAAGTTAGATAGAAATAATGAAATCCAATTTAATTTGTTATATTACTACTCATCCGGTCTTAATCGTTTGTAATCCAATTTGTTATATTACTATTCTAATTAAAACCTTTCGTCGGTGATGGTTTTCCTCTTTTTTTTTTTTTGTTTGTTTGTTTTGTTTTGTATTTGTATGTGTTTTTATACAATATGTTTGGGGTGTGCGTTCGAGGTTTAGGGGTGAGGTTTTTCTTGTTGGTTTTTTGTGTCCGGGCACGTCTCTTTGATGTGTGTTTTGATTATGTTCATTGTCGTTGTCTTTCTCCGGGTTTCTACTTTCTTTCTTTCGTTATCGATACCCTGACGATCCTCGCTATTAAGGTTTGGGTTTTCCTTTTGTTTGTTTTTTTGGGGCTTTGGTTTTCGTCGGTTTTCTATTTTTGACTATCGCCTTCTTGTGGCTTTGATTTTCGTTTGTTTTGTGTATGGTGTTGGGTTTTGATTTAGTTTTGGGTTCTAAATATTATTGTATGTTATGGATTTAGGGTTTTGATGTGTTTTACTTTGTGTGTTTTGCTGATTTTATGGTTTCGAACATTCATTTCGATTTTGGTTTAAAGTTATGTTAAAACTCGTATAGTCGCGACAACGCGCAGCAGAAAAAACTAGTTAGTTATTACTACTCATCCCATCAGGCGTAAGGCATGTGCAATTATTATTCTTGGGATGATAGATTTTATAAATAAAAGTTATATTATACTTTTAATAAGTTGACCAATTTACTAAAACATACACCATCTTATCTAAATTAACCAAATCCCTAAATCACCATCATTCTATTTATAGTAACCACCCCCCCCCCCCAACCACCCACCCACCCACCACCACCACCACCACCACCGTCGCCGATGGACTCATCATCCGATCAAATACTCAAAGAAATCCCCGGTTTAATCCGCCTATACAAAAACGGCCACCACCAGAAACTCGCCGGAACCACCACCGTCCCCGCCGGCGTTGACCCTATCTCCGGCGTTGACTCCAAAGACGTCATCATCTCCCCTGAAACCCATCTCTCCGTTCGAATCTACATCCCCAAAACCCCCAATTCAAATCCCAAAAAACTCCCCCTTCTCATCTTCTTCCACGGCGGCGCGTTCATCATCGACACCGCCGCATCGCCGACCTACCACCGCTTCTTAAACCTCATCTCGTCGGAATCCGCCGCCGTCGTCGTCTCCGTCGACTACCGTACGGCGCCGGAGCACCCTCTTCCCGCGTGTTTCAACGACTCATGGGAAGCGATCAAGTGGGTCGGAACTCACGTCGCCGGAGATGGACCGGAGCAGTGGCTCAACGACCACCCAGATTTCCGACACGTGTACTTCGCCGGCGATAGTGCCGGAGCTAATATCGCCCACCACATGGCCATCCGGGTCGGGTCGGAAAACCCGAACTGCGGTTTGAATCTTGAGGGTGTTATTCTGCTCCACCCGTTTTTCTGGGGGAGGGATCGGGTCGGGTCGGAGTCTAACGACCACCCGTGGGTTGCATCCGTTGATGATATATGGATGTTTGTGTACCCGGGGACAAGCGGGTTGGATGACCCGTGGATCAACCCGGAGAAGGATCCGAAAGTGTCGGATCTTGGGTGCTCTAGAGTACTTGTGTATGTTGCTGAAAAAGATGTGTTGAAAGATAGGGGTTTGAATTATAAGGGTATTTTGGTCAAAAGTGGGTGGAGGGGGGATGTAGATGTTGTTGAGGATAAAGGTGAAGGGCATGTGTATTTCCTGTTTTGCCCTTCTGCTGAGAGTGCTTGTACCATGCGTAGAAGGATTTGTACTTTTATTAACAACTCTGAGTAGTAACTAATAATGTTTATTGGAAGACTATAGATGTTTTATTAGTCATGTTATGTTTTATTATTCATGTGTTTGTAGAAGTGATTTTATGTTTAATAAATTCCTTTTACAAATTGTTTGTGTCATTATCATATCAAAGTAGGATCTCTTATCTTAACTTTTATACTTTGAAATTAGTATACTACTAATCATAATCGTATCGTATATAATAAATAAACTCATTCTATATTATAAAAAAGATTACTTATACTGTAAGGTAGTGTTAGACGTGTTGCACCTTTTTCACGTTATTACGCTATGTTTTCGAGTTTATTGAATAAAAGAATAAAACTATTACGTTATGTTTATGAGTTTAATGAATAAAATAACGAAAGAGAAATGAAATTTAGTAGATAAAGGAAAGAAAAGGAAGTGAAATATATTAATATATTTTCGTGTTTCAGATTTTATGTAGTTTTGTGTCTTAACTAACACTTAGAGTACTAACATTTCACCTAATTTAAAAGGCACATATAACGTCTTTTAGCGATACACACCATACGTGTTATAAATATAATGTTGTAAAATGTTGGGCCTAAATTGATAATCTTAAACCCTAAAAGTTTGGATGACATATAAGTATATGGGCCTGGAGCACTCACACACACGGCCCATTAGCTACAAATTGGGTTGTGATGTGGTTGGGCTGCTTGCTAATTGTAAGTGGACCTTAAGTATTGGACTAATGCTTATTTTGAGAAATCAAATTCTGATTTGTTTGTGTTTCTTTTATTTTTATAATATTTAATTAACTGATTCTTGATTAGATAGTGATAGGAAAATGCTTAATGGTTGATGTTTATTACACATGTAAACAAACTTATAAGCTACTCAAGACTACATTGTTAAAAGCTTGAATTGAGTCGAGTTTGATAAACTCGAGCATAAAAATGAGATCTTTAGTAAATCAGCCCGGACTTCATACCAAGCTCGTCTAGTTTTGTGAGCCTAATCAAGCTAACTCTTTTAGTGAGTATGATAAATTTTATCTTATATAATATAAATCACACGACTAAAATATTCATTTATAATTATGATAAAAAAAACCTAACTATATATGTAGTTATAATAACAAGCATACATATAAATGACTATCCAGTGTAAATAAAATAAAAAATAAGCCGAACTTGAGATTTAGATATAAAACGTAAAAACAAGACATGTTCGAGCTCGACTCCTTTACACCCGCACAACTTAATTTTAACATAAAAGCTCAAAATAACTTGCCGGATATCATCGACTCAGCGAGAAAGTTGTGGTTTGGAGACCAACTTTTGTGATACATTTATGAATTATGATTATATATACGCAAATAATCAAACTCAAATTCACTAAACATAAGATTTTCAATTGAATTAGTTTGAGCTGAGCCAAAATAGAACCAGTGATTAACCAGTTGTCTAAACCATTTTCCTTCATAACTGGAAAAACCAAATTTTGTATAATTAAAACTAAACAGTTATGAATGTTAAAAGGAAACACTAGATTGACTATTCATCTTATATACAACTAGATTTAGTAACCTGTGTTTTACACGTATTGAATAAATAAAATATAAAATATAATAAAATTTTATTAATTATAAAACGATATTCTAAGATAAGATATGACTGAAATTACGTATTAGTAAAAAACTATAACTAATAAAACAACAATATCAAAAATTTTAAACTTTACTAAAAAAAAGTTAAATATTTTGTTTGAAAACAAATTGTTTAAAAAACTGTCAATTTCTAAAAATTTTCTTATTATAACAAGTTAAATAATATTATAGTAACTAAAGTTATTATTTAATAGGAGAAAGAAGCGAGAAAATTTAATGATAATAAATGTGATGCCGACATACGTGTTTTATAGTTAATATTTTATTGGATTAAAAAGATGGATTTTACAACAAGTAACGCACTAAAAGCTAAATGTCAAACAACTAAATGCCATTTTATTAAAAGGAGAATGGCACATCCACATATGTCACAATTGTGGCACTAAATGCCATTTTATATAACATTCGATGGTAATTACAGCTTAATCATTCTACTTAAATCGACTTTCAAAACTTTTTTCGAAGGTTAATTAACATAGCCCGGCGGGTACCCTATTGGCGAAAAATGCACCTTATATGTCTTCGAGCACAAACAACGCTGTGTAGCCCAAGCCCACCAACCATCAATTCTAGAGAAAACCCATCACATGAAGACCCACTGCGGTAAGACCTGACCCACAAACAACATTTTGGTGCCGGTATTTTAAGGGGGCGTTTGGTTGGCGGAATTTGTTGGAATTGAAATTGAAATTAGAATTGGAATTGGAATTACAATGATATGTATTTGGAATTCAATATTTTCTAAAGTATTTGGAACTCAAGAGAACTGAAATCTATAAAGTGAATTTTAATTCCAAATGCATTTTTAGTGACAAAACAATTAATAACGAATTGGAATTTAGCACCCGTTGCAAACCGCCACCACCTCAATGACCATCGATCATCACCGCTACATACCACCGCCGCTGCCGTCACGGTCGACAATTTACCGCGCCCAACGACCGCACCCGTTGCCGAAAACCGACCGTACCCCACCACCGCCACCAACCAATAACGCTCGTCATCGAGAATCGGCAGTTTCTGGCAAGTGCGTCTAAACCGACATGGTTCGCAACGGCGTTGGTGACCGTCGACGTTAGGGGCAACGGCGGCGGTCGGCGGTCGTGCCAAATATGGGCGTCGTTGTGCGGCGTCGGTGGCGGTCGATGGGCGGTGGCGGCGGCATTCGGGGGAGGCGCCAGTCGGGGTCGTCGGCGGTGGGAGGGGTCGGCGGCAATAGGGGGCTGGGGTCGGTGGACGCCGGCGGCGGTTGGGGTCATCGGTGGTCAGTTGGCGGTGGGGGGGGGGGGGGTGGGAGACGGCGGTCGGGGTCGTCGTTAGTGTCGCGGTGGGTGGGGTGGTAGGTGGCGGTTGGTGATGGAGGCGAGGGTCGATGGAATTAATTTCAGTTGCAGTTCAAATTTATTTCTCAACCAAACACGTTAAGAATATAATTCAAATTCCAATTGCAACGAATTCCCACCAACCAAATACATGACTAATAGAATTCAGATTTCAGTTTCATTAAATTCCTGCATATCAAACGCTCCCTAAGAGTAGCCGCGTGTCAGTAACTCATTTGTTGAACCCGAGTGTATGAATTTTGCTCATCGCATCTCATGGATAAGGAATTTGAGAACAACGAAGAAGATAAAATACACCCATGTGCAGTAGAGTTGGAATTTACGTTGGGTCTATTTTTGTATCCATACATATAAATGATACAAAAACAATAATCGTTTGTCTCAATACGAATTACAACATATGTTTGTATTATGTTTGTATTTTAAATGACAACGATATTAATAGACTATATCATCAAATTATATATTTCATGTTTCAGTATAATTTAAACCTAATCGAAACTAACTTAGTTTATAGGAATATTTATCTCACACATGTACTAGTACTTCTTAATTATTATGTTTGATGAAAGGTGAAGCCATGTACTTTGCATGTTACAAAGCAAATCATGAGAAATTGTACTCATAAACTTAATTACAATCAGAATTTCATCGTGATTGTGGTCATGTGTTGTTCGTAAATCGTATTAGATGCATCTCTTGAAAATGCAAATTGTCAAAACACAAATTGTTTCGAATAAAATGTATGTGCACGTGTTCGTTGTGTCGTGTATTCAGTGCACAAAACTAGTATGCTTACAGTTTTAGAAGCATCTATGATCAAAAAATCATCTTTAAAACATGAGAAAAAGGTTATGATTGGATTAGTCCTTACATATATGTTATGTGAACATGACATTAATCTCCTTTAAATATTAGAAACAAGTAAAAAATGTAATAATCTCATTTTTGTGCCTAACGTACGCATAAAATACTTTTTTTTTAGAATTTGAGATTTATAAAGAGGTAGACAAATTTGTTTAATTTCTATAATACTAAATTATTCAAATTCACATGTATACATGAGAATGTTTATTATAGACGCAACCTTAAGTATAAAAATCATATAAACACCTAGAAATTATGTTTTTTAACACTATTAAATCTATCAAACACTAGTACAAGTACTATACTATACATGATGCTAATGTATTTTTTACAATTAGCTATGTATTAAACACAAATTTTACGGAAATTAAATAAAAAAGGTACCCTAAATGTTAGGGAGATGATAGCACAAAGAAAGTAACGTAAGTTAAAACCAACCTCTCTCAAGTCATAATCAATCACATTCTTGAGGAATCCAATGCAACTAAAATATATGTGGATTCCATGCATACTCACATGCAAGATTGATTCCTTTCTTCAAACTTTTCTTTTGGCTCACTCTTCATTTTATTTTTCTTTTTATTTATCTTTTTTTTTTAAGGTAATGGGTTTGGCATGTATGTATTGTACCATATGCATAGTCAATATCTACATTGATTATTATTAGGATTAGTCAACCAATGGGCCATATATTACGCAATGTTTCAAAACTGAACTGGACAACGAATCGACAATATAGCAGTTCAGTAGTAGTATGTAATCCAGATAGTTAATAATTGTTCAAAATAAAAAATTCTAGTCTTTGGGAAAAACCAACAAAATGAGTTTTGATTCTAATCTTGAGTATTGTTTTTTTTTCACTTTTTGGTAGTTTCAAACCCTTAATCTTAAATCATGATTCATGAAAAAGAAGCAACCTCTAGTTTTATAATGTAGTTGACTTTGGCCCATTCAAAAGTATGAGCACCTTTGACTTGGTGTCATATTTCTTTTCCGTTTGGTCAACTTGTAAATTATATTGTCTTCTGAAAACAAATGTTTTGATTATTCTATCTATATTGTCTTTATCTCAAACATATTTGTGTGGTTAATAGTAATTTCAGTTAGTTTCATGTCACTAGTTTTATATCCTTTTCGGTAATACGATGTGTGTAAAATGGTTTGCTTCAATTAAATAATAATTAACACGTGCTTATATGACATATTTTATATACTATTTTAGCATTATTAGATTAGTGATATATTATTGTACGCTATTAGATTAGAATATTAATTATTTTGATATCGTAGTTAAATTATTTAATTTTGTAATACAATCCTAGTTAAAATCATGATATTGATTATTTTTTCAAATAATAATTATCAATATAGTAAGATGTTATGAGGAACATGTGTTCTTTATCTCTTTTCACCAAGTATATCCGTTTATATCCCTCAAAATGCTCTTAAATGCATTTTGTACACATTCTCTTATCGCTAATCTCCTTTCAGTCAGTCGTGTTTACTATTAATCAGCATATATGTTCTTAAGTCATTTCTCAGTGTTTGAGCATAGGTAGAAGGTGGGAATTAACAAATATATGCAACAAAATCCATAAGAAACAAATAAGAAATGATACACAACTAAGTTTATTATACAAGAGTATATGTCATGTATCACATTTATTTACTAGTAAAATGATGAAATTCAAAAGATCCACAACTGAAAGATGATATGCGACATTAAATCGTGTAGAAGTGCATTACGGGTGCTATAATGGGTATAAAAGGGTGACACTTGAGAAAAATAACATACATGACACATAGGTTGTGAGATATTAATAAGGATGATCTCTTTCTAAAAAACCTATGTGTACTACACAAAAAAACAAACTACATTTGTGATTTTTTCTCCTATTATACACTAAATTATTTGATCTTCTCAAGTAGAAGATGATAATTGTAATATACATGATTCAAAATCGAATGAGACAATTTAATACTAAAAAAACTATCATTCATAAAAGTTTTGAATGATTTTACTTAAATTTGGCATTGATATTAATTGCATGGGGTGGTGGCCTTGTGGTTCTAGAGCTAAAAAAAAAAAAAAAAAAAAAAAAAAAAAAAAAAAAAAAAAAAAAAAAAAAAAAAAAAAAAAAAAAGAAGCTAGCGTTATAGGCTGATAGGTAACAACTTTTAGTGTATCAACTACAATTTCAACACCATAAATAAATAATAAATGATAAATGTGAGTGGTCCAACATAACACCACTACACTATTACGTCCAAACTATCTTTGAAGATTAAAAGTGATATTTTAAAATAAATATAGTTAATTAACTAGCTACTATATTTTTTGATTTTTTTTACTTTCCATGTATGAACTTTATAGTTATTTTTCAAATTTAAAAGCACACTTTTAAAAGTAAAAACTTTGTAGAATAACATATGAACATGTTCTTTCTTTTGGTCCAAAAAGTAAATGACATAATCTGTGTGCACACCTTACAATGGTTGTATAGTTTTGTTGAGAGCATATGAAACTGGAAGAAGTAAAAATATCAAACACGATATACTATCATCAAATAATTTGATTCGACAAAATCGATATGTTTTTTTAATAACTAATTTTATAATATAAAACCCGACTAACAGGTAACAAACCCAAACGAAACAACAGAAACGATACCATAACTAAGATATAGACAGCCCAGAGAATTAACATTACAAGACGTAACCCCAAACCACAACAACTACAGAAGTGATTCCCTTTATAATTTTATTTTAAAATTCTTTTATGATGAATATGAAATTTCTACAACTCAATTGCAAAACGTGACATTACATCCTATTATTAAATTACAAGGGGACCATTAGATGATGTAAGGTTCATTTAAATTTCGTATCTGTTTCTTCATGCACATGTCTTTTATTTTCTTATTAGACGAAATTCGTTTGCTTCATATTAGTTATTTTAGTTTTATTTAACATATCGCACCAACTAGTTTAACTCTAAATATTAAAAAAATGCCATTTATTTTAAAAAAATGTAAATGTGCCTTTTTAGATGTCTTGTGAAAACTTTTATATCCATTAGCAAAAAGGACTTGCATGTCATTTGAAAAAATCCTTCTATTTATGTCTTGGTATAAAACAAAATCATGTTTATATTTTCCAAATAGATATATAGGAGACAAGGTATGTTAACCTTTTGTATCAATTAACTCAGAATAATTTGACCTTAAATAGTTGTTCTAGTAATTTAAACTAAAGACATGTGACACTTTTTTTATCAAATAAATATGCATCATTTTTTCTTTGTATTACTTACTTAATTAGATCATCGGATATTAAAGAACGTACTGAATTCCAATTAAAAGTAAACTCAAATATCTGAATTAAATGATATTTAACTAAACCAAAACATAAATGGTGTGGTAATCTATAAGTCAAGGGTGCGGTATATTGGTATTCCTCCTATCCCTTGAGTATTTAAAAAAAGAAAACATCTTGTATTTCTTTCTATTAAAAATAGATCAAAAAAGGTTTCTGTTTTTCGGAAAGATTGGTGAAACTTCCATTTTAATCTCAATTTTAATCCTTTTGATGTTTAAGTTGCATTAGCGTTTCGCTAGGCTGCTTTCTTTCGATAATAACAATTGACGTTAGTGATCGGTCATGTCATATAGGCCCGAATTGGACATCCAATTGCTTCGATTTGAATTATCCGGAGAATGCCTTATATAGATATCCAATATATCAAAAAGATGGACAATCAAACCTATTTCTCGATTCAATAGAAGCCTAAAGAGGTGAAAAACAAGCAAGAAGGCAAGAATTGAAGTAACAAATATTAATAATGATTTTAAGAACATAAGTTGAAACATTCTATAAATTGAATGTTAATAACTTCACATAAGCAGAAAACAAATAAATATATACTATGCTCTTAGTGTAATATTCACAACCACATTACCTACTTACCATATTATTACACTTGTTTGAAAGTAATGTTGAGGGTCCACCATGAACCAAACATTGGCTCATCACTATGTAGATTAGACGCCATTGTTAATATTAAATTCCTTCATATTTACCATGATATGTTACTGAAATTCTCATTTGTACTCATGTTTTACTTTAATTTCACGTTATATAAAAGTAGTCACTTCCTACATCTGCGTTATCAAACGCTATAAAATCTAAAACACGTACTGGCTACCATTCTATTGTGGCTCAACGATGAACCCCACAAACTTTAAAAAATAAGAAAATCAAAGCTTAAATAGTCCGTTGTTAATCCATCAATGATCAATTAGTAACACACGTTGGTTAATCGTTGAAAAACACATTTACTTTGACTATACATCCAACGCCGTTTCAACTGTAGAACCTTCCTCACCAACTGTCCGTCAGAGAAATCGTCTATTTTGTATTGATTTACTTAACTTTTAAATGAACTCAAAACTAAAAACCAATAATCCATGCACAAATTTAAATTTATATATAATACTAAATTGATTTTAGTTATTTATCATATATACTTCTTACACATATATTATCTATGAGTACAACTTGAGCATTAGTGTTTTGATTTATCTTAAAATTACCATGAAAATATTTATTTCTTTTTGTATAAGAAACAACAAAGTTCATAAATATAACACATTGGACCATTGGTCTCATTAAAGTACTAAACCCATTGTGTAAATATGTTAGTTGCATAAAATAAAACTTTATCTACTTTTCACCATCATAATTACTCTTCATTGTTATCACACCTGAAAATTCCAATCACATTCCCTCAATAATAATATTATTTCTAAATAAACCCCATCATTAATTCTCCACCGTCCGATCATATCCACCGCTTACCTTTATCTCCACTCTTTCTTCCATTTGTTCATCTTCAAGCATCTTCTTCTTCTTCTTCTACACTTGCAGTTTGATTTCTCAAAGCTTTTACAGCATTTTGTATGTGTGATCTATGATTGAAGAAGAAGATACAGTTAGATACGAATGTACTGAAGAATCTCTGGCGATGGAGGCTTCAATTTCACACGGTGGCGTTCGTCGGAGTGAAGATGCGGTTGTTACGATCTCCGGCGCCGGTAAGAGAAGACGATTTGGCGATGAAGATGATGAGGATGTTTTGCAGCTTCAGTATCGGTCCCGACGTGATGTTGACGTGAGTTTTCGTCAGAATGTTGCTTCGATGGCGGTATCTGGTGCGTCTGATAATGTGAATTCGTCGGTTGTGTGTACAAACGACGATTCGATCTCAGATCTGAAGGTTTGAAATCCGAATTTGAGTGTTTATTCGTTTGTTTGATGTTGTATTAGCTGGAGTGATGAATTTGTTTCCGTTTCTTCTGTTTGATCTTAATTGTTAGCATTCAATTTGATGAATGTTTGATTAATTACAGGTTGAATGTCTCTCCGAAACCGATATCTTCATGTCTAGTAACAACGGTTTCAGGTGAAATTAATCAAATTATGATCCATATTTGCTCGTATATGTTTACGAATTCCTCATTATTAAAGTTTTGCTTTCGTGTTTGTTAATCTACAGTAGAGAAACATCTTCATCGAGTGTTGTTTGTTTGGAATCGGAAGAAATGGAGTCGCTATCAACGTCTACTCTTACGAAGAAGAAGAAGCTGTCGCCGTCGCCGGCGACGGCGACAACGACAACGACGACGACTGAAGCTACATCTCGCCGGAAACCACCGCCGGAGACGACGCCTTCCGCGGCGGAGCTAGAAGAATTCTTCTCAAAAGCAGAAAAGTACGAGCAGAAACGATTCACCGAAAAGTAAGTAACCTTTGTGTGCATGATAGATAAACACCACCACTCTTAACGTGAACCTCATGCGCACTATAGTACAAACAAACAGAATTTCAACTAATTTTCGCTTTGTGTTCATCATCACATCACATGATATTCACATCCAACAGGTACAACTTTGATATCGTGAAAGATGTTCCAATGGAAGGAAGGTACCAATGGCTTCAATTAAAGCCCTAATTCTCCAATCAAACCGAAAACACGATCGACACACGTTAGTTTCTTCTTCAAATCACTAATTTCCAATCATAAGTTGATAACCTGTATGTAAGTAACTAAATTCCCTTTTATGGTTCTGCAATTTGCATCAAATTAGGTCTATATGTCTTGATCGAATTAATCCTTTTACTATGTGTACTTCACCGTTAGAAGTTTCTTATTCTGCAACATAACTATCACACATTTTACACTTCTCTCTCTCTTCTCTGCCATCACCACTGTTACTGCACAGTGACTGTAATATTGTGGGCCATGTAATCAACCTTTTTATTAAGGATAATCCCTTGCAGCACTAGCAGTAGTATAGACTGCCACAAACCCATAGCATCCAACATTTTTTATAATTTGGTGTTTGATATTTTTATATTTTTATATTAAATCTCACAAACTAGAAACACCATTATTTTGATTCAGAAGGTGACTACCAAAATGTTTTAAAATAACCTTATAACCTTTGATGTAATGGTACGGGTTTAAGTTCTTTAGTAGAGATCTGATATTCGAATCGATCTTTCAGTGGTTGTTCTTTTACCCTGTCTGTAATGCTCAATGTTTTTGCGAGCGGATCGGACCGGCCATTCCGACCGGGGATCGACCCTCTAGCCGGTCCGTTTCGCTATGATACGGTTTTAGGTGGCTGAACCGGCCGGTTTGTCCCGAACCGGTGGTCGGACCGGGAAACCGGACCGGTTCAAACCGGTTTTTGTTTTTTGTTTTTTTTATTTTATTTTAATGGGTAAAAACGGGGTGTTGAACCATAAATTAGTGTGTTGAATATACAAATGTAGTTAATTTTTATATATAAGTATAAAATACATATATAAATTACTTATATTTAATTACATATATATTATATATAATATATATTATATATATAATTATGACGTCATCCGGTTCTTAAATCCGGTCCGACCACCAAACCAGTAAGGCGTCCGGTTCGACGTCCGATCCGGTTCTAAAAATATTGGTAATGCTATTGAGCTTTACGTATCTAACAAAAGCTAGATTTTACTTTATCTTAGCAATTAACAAGAAATTAGAGTATTTTGATAATGGGTTCTTATGGTTTTTTATCTTTAACGTTGTTATGTATCACCTAACGAGCAAAAATTGTTTTTTGATACTTTTGGTATGATCTTGTTATTTAGTAAGAAATTAGTGGAGTGTGATTATGGGAATCATGATATGATGATACTTTTGATTTGAAGGTATCTTGGTACGGTGTAAAGATGGTTATAAAATTCCCTTTTTAGTGAAGGGTCCTTTGTATTGAGTCTTTTGTGTGTGTTTTTATCTTGTCACGACTCATGTGCACTTATTCGCCTACATTAATTGCTTTTCCATTTCTAGCATTTCATCTTTTTGAGATTCTGTGGATTATGGCATTATCACCTACATGTTAACTTTACCAATCAATTCCAAAAACCAACATTTAAATTAGACATCAAATCTCTAGCTTTTTGAGATTCTTTGGATTATGGCTCAACTCATTTATACCCCTTTATATAATGGATGTAGCATTCCTTAATTTTTCATGTTACATCTGTTTGTGGTAGATGGAAATAAAAGTTGTAAATTAATAAAAAACATGTAGGATAAAATAAAACTAAACTTAATGATAACGTTTATAAAAAATCTACGAATAACTGAATTAGAAAAGTTTATCTCAAATATTTTAATAACCCAAAATTACTATGAAAGTTATGTCGATAATACCTCATTTATATAATTTTTGTGCTTTCAGTTGCTCTTGTGACATTTAATTGTTTTGTGCGAAAGAGAGTTTAACTGTTTATGCAATTTGCTAATTAATAAAAGAATTAAAATAGAAGCAAAGGCACGTGCAAGGTGGGGTGGAGTGTGTTGCTAACTTTGATCGTGCTTTGGATCTGCTGCCATGATTCTTGTTTCCGAGGCTCCAACGGCAGAGTCGAGATCCGTGAATAAAACAAGAGAATGTTGCTTTTGAAACAATTAAATATCAAACAAAATATACTTTTCACAATTTTAAACATTTAAAACAAGTAGATAATATGGATTAGATAAATATTATATCGATACCAGTATTTAAAATATCGATATTGAACTTGAGATTAATATCATAACGATACCGCTATCGAAAATATTGATACCGCTATCGAAAATATCGATACCGAACTTGAGATTAATATCATATCGATACCAGTATCGAAAATATTGATACTGAACTTGTGAAAAGTGGGTAGTGAATATTTAATCATGTATTGAATGTATTGGGTCAGTACAGATACGATACCAGTATCAACACCGGTTTTTTTATACTTTATCGATTTGAAACTGTTTTGGTTTTTATTACTTTTGGTTAAAAAAATTTGTTTCTTGACCTTTGAATACCGATTTAAGAATTTATGATACCAACATTTAAAAAATCTCTTATGATTATATAAACAACACTAGGATAGAAACTCGCGTGTTACACAAGTTAAATAAAAATATTATATATATATATATATATATATATATATATATATATATATATATATATATATATATATATATATATATATATATATATATATATATATTAATTAATTAATTAATTAATTAAGAATTATAAACTCATCTACTACTTCAAGATTACTTTCTCCTATGACAAATCCTCTTTTCCTACGCCTCAAATATTTTAAAAATTACTCAAACACTTAGAATTTTAAAATTTTGGTTTTAAAATATATAAACTAAAATTACTTAACTTAATAAAAAGAAATTTGATTGTTTTAGTAAAAAGAAAGTTAAATTGGTTATATATGTGATTTTCTATATTTAATAAGAGAGAAAGGAAGGAAAACACACTTTTGCGGTCCTAAAACTTGTCACGTGTCATTTGAAATTTTTGTTTATCATATAGTATAGGTATAGATTTTACAATTTTAACTTGGATTATTATACATGAAAAAAGTCGCAAAAGTTGTATTGGAATGATAAAAAAACTAATTTTCCATACTTGATATTAAATCGGCATTTTTTTGTTTTACAAGTACATGGTACCGCCTAGTACCAATCTAGATTTCAGGTAAAATCAAGTATCGATACCGGTATTGTTTTTGTTCGGTTGGTAACCGTTCGGTATACTATCGGTATTTGGCACCAAATGTTCATCCCTATTAGATCATGTTTATTTTTTAAAATAAAGGTTTAAGAATTTCTCTATACATGTTGATTAATTTAGTGTAAATAAGCTAATTAGATTTACTTATTGACAACATGTAAAATCATTATAGACAACAAACAAGTCCTGAGAGTATGAAGTGCATGTTTATTTGAGAATATTATGGTTTCAGTTGTCAAGGAACTACAAGACTAGAGAGGTTCGAGAGCAGTGCCCCTACTAGCTGGGTCTAAGTGACGACAGCCCCTGGCAGATCCAAGGGCAAAGCTCCTAGCTAGGGTCGAGAAATACTTTGGAAATAATTTTGAAACGAAATTGATGCATAGTTACTTCATTACGAACCTAGTTAGTAATTGAAATATAGTAGTAGTTGAATTTTGGTATAAACTTTAAGAGTGCATTTGGTATGCAGAAATTCGAAAAAATTGAATCGTAATAGAATCTTAATTCCATTGGTTAATGTGTTTGGTTAGCAAAAATTTATTGGAATTGAAATTTGAATACCATTCTTTACGTGTTTGATTGAGAAATAAATTAGAATTAGAATTAGAATGAATTTCTCAAATGAAGGATTTCAAATTCTCTCAAAATTTTGAAGGATTTCAAATTCACCGATCCCCAACTACCACCCCCACCCATCACCAACAGTCACTACCGACGTAGCCACCTTCCGCCACCGAGCTTTAACCGCCGCTGACACCCAAAACTGTTTCACCCCTACCCATCTCCCTCTTGTCGCCCTGCCCTCGACAACCCAAACCGTTATGATTAGTCCCGCTGTTGTTGTCAACAATCAACAATTACCGCTAAGCGCGCCCGCGTCGAGGTCGGACCGTTGTGGTCGACCACCAATCGTCGTCGCCGATCTCATAGGTGTTAGTTGGCGGCGAGCATGATTAGTTGATAGGGGCAGGGTATGATTGATTTTCGGCGGCGGGTGTGGTCATTGGCCCCGGGTAAATGTCGGTGGCAAGGGCGACACACGGCCGGTGGTATGTAATGGCGGTGATCGGTAGTCGGAGTTAGTGGCGGTTTGAGTGATAAATTTCAATTCCTTTATAAAGTTTTTTGTCGCTAAAATGCATTTGGAATTTATAATTTCTATAATAGATTCCAATTCACTTAAATTTCAAATCATTTAGAAAATATTAAATTACAAATCCAATTCTTTCTGATTTCAACTTCAATATATTTCGAGTACCAAACGCCCCATAAGTATGATAGAAACTTGTAGAAAGTTCGGTGGAAACACAAAGTTTGGTGGAAAGTGGAGTTTGATAAATGGTTGTTGAGTTAAAATAGTTACCACCAAGGGTGGTTTTTGCCTAGGATAATTTCGACCGAATCTAGTTTCAAATGAAGTTGTTTCTAATGATTGTAGTTGCTAGTTGTTTTAGTTGTTCAATGATGGTTATACATGTCCAAGTAATCAATGTAATATTTCGACCTTACATTTTAATTTCATCATTTTTGGGTACGATTTAAATATAACAGATTTTAACATTGCGTTTTTTTAATTTCTGTTGAAATTATCCGATTGAATATTCATATGTATTGGTGAAATAATTCAATCTGCAAGTGTTATCATGTTTTTAAAGATATTCAAGATTCACGAATTGTAAAACCTACATGAGTTTCTTGAGGTGTTCTTATCTCGAGTTTGTTATTTAAAGAGCTTCAATATATTCTCGACCCCAGGCTGGAGCTCATTTCATGATGACTTAGTTCGAGCTTTTAGAAAGCCGGTATCGAGTAGTTTACAAGCGACTTAGATTGCACACACCCTTAATGCTTTAATACACATACACTACCACGTATTCTTATATAAGTAACAAAAATACTATAGTTTGTTTTCTTTCTTTTCATGTCTAATTGTTTCCAACATCAAACAACTTGAAATATGATCATTTTTCATATACCGTAACAATTAGCACTATAAAAGTTCCAAATTTTGGTAGTTGATGCACTTTTATATAACCATCAAGTAATGTACCACAATGCCAACTTGATAGTCAAATGTGTGACACTCAAGTGAACTTTTGTAAGAAACTCCAAAATAGCTTAAAAGTTTTGTCTCAATGATGTTAGACATTTATTCTAACATATTCTATATTTCATAAAAGACTATTGATTGTTGCCTTTTTTAGATGGTTTGTACATTGTTTACCATTTCCAACAATTACTCACACATATAGACAGAGAGGAAAAGAGGTTCTCGTACAAAGTGAAAGAATAATTACAAATCATGTAAACAACATGCATGTAACACTGATCCACAACTATGTATATAATCACGTATTGTTATAATATATATATATATATATATATATATATATATATATATATATATATATATAATGACATTTAATTGAGAATATAAAACTAGAAAGAAGCACTTTAACTCTATACTATTTATTATATAAATATATCAAAATCTTTGTAATTTTACTACTTTTAAAATAGATTTTTAAAAATCACGATATCTATAGTTTTTTGATAATGTGCATCAATGCACACACATTTTATTGCATATATGAACATTTTAAAGTTTTTCTAAAAAATTAAGGAGAGAGGTGTTAAAATGAAAGAAACCATTAACAAATAGAATCAAACCATTATCTTTGAGTATTACCAATTTTATCGAGGTGTTATGTTCATTGCTTATGTGGTTCTTAGTAGTTCTTTACATATTTATGGTTCTCAATAGAATGCTTTCATATATATATATATATATATATATATATATATATATATATATATATATATATATATATATATATATATATATATATATATATATATATATATATATATATATATATATATATATATATATATAGCTTTAGAACCAGCGCTATGCGGTGGGCAACACTTTTCGTACTAGTCGTAGGTTGTGGTTGTATGCCTTGAAATGTGGATACAAGGAGGTGTTAAAACGTGTAAAGTTAAAATAAGAGAAAAGTAATAAAAATAAACAAATTAAAAAAACTAAAAAAACATCAAACAAAAAAAACAAAATTAAACCGCCAGGGGAGGTGTTAACATGGTTTCAACCCCGGTGGTTTGGAGAAAGCATAGAACATCCTACTATTAAACTAGTGCTTCCTTTGAGATTATTTTATTGCAAACAATATTAATTACACATAGGAAATCAAGGCGCAAATAAAAATAATAAAATGTTGGTGCAATCACCACGTAGCACAACCGTCAAAACCCACCAACGTTGAATTAGAACTGTATGCACCTTTGTAAAATTTATATAATTTAAATTTAAATAACACATAATATATGTATAATTGTAAGCAGTTATACGCATAGTATATTATAGAAAAGGTCATTTGCACAAACAAATGTGTACAAATCTATATATCAATACAATACTCAAGTAAAAAAAATATTATAGCTTGATGTTATTAAATAGTTATTTTTAACTAGTAATTAAGTATATAATAATTCTATTATAACTTTACATAAATAGTAAAACCAGATAAAAGCAACAATTGCAACTTTAGTTGTTATATTGCCTAGTCAATTACACATTACAATCGCCTCTATGACACATTACAATCGCCTCTATGTTGATTTTGTAATATAGTTTTTAAAAATAGTAAAGTATATAGATTTTATTCGCATTTAAAAAATAATGAAACAATATAATATTTAACAATGGTGGTTTTCATTATTTCTCTTTTTTCCTCACTTTCTTACGAATTCACCACTGGTTATATCTTAGCCTTGTTAAGGGTTTAAATTTAATCAGACCTCGTTTGATTCATTGAATTTTCTTAATTGATATTAAAACTAGAACTGATTTCATCTAAAATCATGGTGTGATATAGAAATAAAAAGAATTCCATTAAATCCCTTTATTTGAAGGGATTGAACAATTCTTACGATGGAATGTTTGCTAAATGACGATATTTTTTATTAGAAACAAAGTAATATGCATTTCTTCTTAATCGAAACACATTCTTTTACTCACATCTATTCTCAATCAAAATGCATTTTTTGTGTCGCGCTTATATGAACTTTTAATAAAATGAATACTCTTGATCTTATATACATAACTATACGTTAATATATAAAAAAGTTAATTTCGATTTTGTTTTCTGAGTTTTGACAAAAATAACCATTTTCATCCAAAATATTATAATTTATCTTCAAAAGATTTCTAACTTGTTTCAATTTCACTCCAAAAGTTTCCTTAATTGTTACAACTTAAATCTAAACTTATGAAGCTTTTGGATTGAAATCAAAACAATTTATGAAACTTTTGGAGGTAAATTGATATTTTTAATTTTTTTTAGAAGAATAGTTACTTTTATCAAAACTCAGGGAGCAAAATAGAAATTAATTATACTTTAGAAATAATGAAATGCTTAATGTATAAGATAAGCATTTAAAAATAAAATAACGTGTATACAACTTATCCATGTTTATAAATAGTAAAACTAAATGATAGTTAACAAGGATGGTTTTTCTTATTATTTTTTTATTTTTATATTTTTATCTTTTTAAGTTTTTTCCAAGATACTTATGAAACTACCGTTACTTATATCTTAGCCTTGATTAAGGATCCAAATTCGTTGTATTCTTTTCGTGATGGGATGCTATAAGTTTTTACATTGATTCGACATCACCACTTATCTCTTATATAAAATTCAAACCTGTCTTTTTCTTCTTTTAATATAAAAACAAGAGATATTTACATAAAAATGAATATGGACGTACGGTTTGGTTAACATGTTTTTTTTATCCAAAATAGCATGTCTTCTTTGAGTTATTATATGAATAAATGTTACTATGAAGTGTCATATTAAAATAAAGCATTAGATGAAAATGTAAGCAGATTTCATTATCGTTTCATTATTATTTTAAACGCTAAGAAAAGACACAGGCTTCGTTTAAAATTTAAAGTCGTAAGACCATTAATACACGAGTAAATCATTTATACTCTAATGTTGTGAGATCATTAATAACTAAATGGATGTTTAGTAGCTTTTTAATGGTCACTAATAAATTATCTTTTAATAATTTATAGTTTTTTGATGATTAAGAGATAGACTTAATGTTAAATAGTTAATATATTAAATCTTAATGCTACCCTTAATCATTCAGCAATAATATTACCTTTTAATCATTAAAATACTATAAATCATTAAAAGATAGTCTTTTAATAAACAGAGGTTACCAAACAACCTCTAAGTAAACAGAGTCATCTAAGATCATATGTAATGGTTAATGCTTCTCAAATGATATTTTCTGTCACATAAGCACCAACTAATCATCACTTGTCTAGACAAAATGATAAGTCGTGGTTAATGTCCCTAAATCATTACCTAATTATGATATATATGAGAAGTTATTTTTCTTTCAAGATTACAACGTACCGTCGTGGGCTATGACGTCCTAACATGTAAGTTTTGTACCACTCTTCGACTTTCTACAACCAATGAAATTTAGAGCTTAATCTTATGTATGCTAAGCGATTCTAACATGAAGTCATCAACAGTCTTTCACTGCGTAATTCCCGTATTTCCATTAAATTTATATGCATTATATATTAGTTTAGTTGATCTATAAATGTCTATATGTTGTAATGTTGCTTCACTTTTAACATTTCAAATATCCCTTAAAAGTATATGAAGTGGTAGTAATCTGTAGCATGTTTATATGAAAGCATCTGTAATTCGACACATGCATAAATGATAAATGCATTTTGGCATTATTCTAAACATACCTAAAAGCATTCACAACCCGTTCCCTATACATATGTAATTGGGTGTTGTGTATTATGAATGATGATTGTAATTTAATTGTGAATGAAAGAGGTAGAAAATTTATGGGGGTTGTACCTTGTTTCCCCATTGGGTAAACACGGTACGACCCCGGGTAAACATTGTACGACCCCCATAAACTTTTTTATATTTTTGAAAGTGTTTGTGAGTGGATGAGAGAAAAAAAATATAATAACAAAGATATGAAAAAATATCATTCAATTAAAAAATAGAGAGAAAAAATCCAATTTTTTAAAAGCAAAATTAAATTTGGGAGTTATAATAAGAAATTTTTTAAAAATGACATTTTTATACGGTTTGGTTTTAAAACAAAATGTTGATATAACTGTTTTATTACTTATATTTATTTCTCATATATAATTTAAGTCATATCATATTTCAGAATATCATTTTATAATTAATAAATTTTATTATATTAATATTTTATTTATTCAACCGTGTAACACACAGGTTTACTATAGTGTTTAAATAAGAGTAAATGTCATTTCCGTCCCTGAGGTTTTGTTTAATTTATGATTTCAATACAAAAAATTTTTTTGTCATTTCAGTCACTGTAGTTTATCAAATGTTGTTATTTCATCCACTACACTAACTCCGTTAAGATTTTCGTTAAATATGAGGGTATTTTAGTATTTTTCAATATTATAATATCTAATTAAAACAAATTAATCAATTAATATTCAATTAAAACTAAAAAACATATGAAGCGATTAGTGAGACCGGGCGATTCGATATAAAATATTCGATTAACTGTAACTCATGTTGTTCGATTTAGATTTGCTTTGAGATTTCAATTAATCTTCATATTTTATTCTAACGTGTACATTTATTCGATTAAGGTCTACTATGGGATTGTTGTCATGCTTTGTTTGATTGAGTTATACTATTGTCACGTTGCGTGATAACAACAAACCTCAATCAAACAAAATGTGACAACAATAGATCTCAATTGAACAATGGTGCATTTCGAACAAAACATGAATATCAATTGAAATCTCACAGCAGACCTCAATTGAACAACATGAGTTAGACTTAATCAAAACTTTTAAATCGAAGCGTCCGGTCTCACTAGTCGCTTCATATGTTATTTAGTTTTAATTAAATATAATTGATTATTTTATTTTAATTGGATAATTAGGGTGTTAAAAAAGACTAAATAACCCTTATATTTAAAGGATATCTTAACGGAGTTAGTGGAGTAGATGCAAATTGTCACATTTGGTAAACTACAGTGACTGAAATGGCAAAAACAATAATTTTTGAATTGAAATAAAAAATTCAATAAAACATCAAAGACGAAAATAACATTTTACTCTTAATATAAATAATAAGTATGAGAATGATAGATGGATTATTAATGCTCTAACAGACCCCTATATTCTTGTTGTATGAACAGCCCAATGACGATATAAATAAAAGAGTGAAGCAGTGAGACTTATGCAAATGGCCCAAGACCATACCTAGGCCCATTGATGAACTTGGGCTGCAGGATTCTGTTTTCTACCAAGTAAATTGCAAGTTAGAAATTAAATTTTATGGATGAGTTTGGGCCTTTAGAAGTATACAAATAAATCTGCTTTCTACAAGTCTTATTGAATCAAATCAATTGCTAAAATGAAGTGCTAATAATTTCATGATTAACTAAATTAAAATAATTCATAATTGTTAAAAAAAATTATCTACTTTTAGTAATTTTAAGACACATATAAACTTTTTATGTATTTAATTTTTTTTTAAAAAAGTTTTACAGTAAAATCTATATATTTATTCTTTTTAGTTTGAGTATAATGTTATTATATCTTTTAAAAATGACCTTTTAAGAAGAATTTTGTTATAGTGTGCGTGTAACTGTCTGTAGTGCGTTGTTATATAAATATATGTTATTGTATACCGAATTATGTGTTATTTTACATATGTTGCGTAACTATAAATACGTGATACGTCTCTGTTCACTTTGTACGAAAGCAATGTATGTATATATCACTACCTACCAAAACTTTAATTGAAGCCGTGAATCACGTATGCCATTATTTTGCTTTTAAGGCTCATTGATTAACATTAGAGACAAATCTTGACTAATGTAACCACATCTAATATCTTTTTAGTGTTAGATTAAGGGGCTGTTTGGCAGCCTCTTAATCAGCCTCTTAATGGTTCAGATGTCTGAATGGTTCAGCACTTAATGATTCAGACTGTTTGTTTCGCGAGCACATGTCTGAATGATTAAGAGATTTACCTCTGAATGGTTAAGCATTATATTGATGCTGAATGGTTAAGAGGTCTAATGCTGAATGGTTAAAACATATTATCTGAATTGATCAGACATTTGTCTTTGAATAGTTAAATTATATACTAGCTCTTAATGGTTCAGACCTCTTAATGATTCAGCATTTAATGATTCAGACCTCTTATTGGTTCAGCACTTAATCATTCAGATGTTGCCAAACAGCCCCTAAGTAATTTGAAATCGACCCATGTTTATTGGAATTCAAGCTCATGGTTATATGCGTTAATTAACCTTAACTAATGATATTCAAGCTGGGTTAATACTATCGTATTTTTCAAGTTGTAATGTTATCGTATGTATTTATAAAGCACCAAATAAAGAATAAATTATTTATTTAAAAATGAATGGTTTTGTGTCTATCACCGGTTCTTTCTCTTGAGTTGAGACCAATCTTTCATATAGAAGAGGATAAACTACTGACCTTAGATATTAATGAGATCTATTTATCTATCGAAATAATACTATTACAGATCTATTAACAAGTATAGCTACGTCATAAGAACTAATAATATCTCAGGAAAATTTTCTACAAAAAGCCATGAATTGATATCCAGGTGTTTGAAAATTCGGTCAATTTTTAAAAGATTGAAAGTTAAAATCTTATGATGAACAAAAGAGTAGCATAAAAGTAAGATAGGAAAACTAGAGTTTGCTATTTATTTAGAAAACAAAGTTATTAAAGCAAGTAAATAACATGGTGTTGAAACTGAATTTAATCATATAGTTAGTAATAACTAACAATTCAAGTCATGAATTCTCATGTCTTATATAATTAATTTATTTATTACCATTTCAAATATCAAGTATATATGGTTAACTATATACATTATGATTACTTTTACATTATATACAAACAAAATCTAAAAAACAATAAAAAAAAGATTTGCCACTAAACATTCACGTTTAACACGAGCTATTAAAACAAATTTTGAATCCATCATAATAATTTGTTTTTTCTCAGGTTACAACAGTCGAAACAACAGGTGTTACCAGAAAAACACTAGCACCTCAAATATTACCTCTTCAACTTGATTAGCTTCAAAATTTGAAAGTGTGTTTAAAAATTAGGATAACTAAGTTATGAATTATTAAGTTATCTTACCAAGAATATTCCAAATTTTGTATGATCATAATATTATTATTTTATATATTTTATATTTACATGACATCAATGGACCATGTTGCCACGGCAGAAGATATAATAAAATCCCAATTCACATCTCCACCAAGCGATCACACTGCCGCATCACCGCCGTCGGTCGCCGGACCCCACCACCACCACCACCATCATCACCACCACCACCACCACAATAATAATCAACCCACTTATCCCCTTCAATTTCATCTTCAACCACCAATTACTAACCATCGTTATCTCATCAGTTGGATAAGAGAGTATGTTGAGCAACAGCGGTGGAGGAACCTTTTACTGGTTCCGAAACGAAGAAGAGACGAATTCCCCATCGAAATTTGAAGGAATCGTTGTGGTTTTCAGCTGGGGTTCGGTTCTAGAGGCTCAATTGAAGGGTTATGTTGATCTTTATGCGTCTTGTGGGTGGAATTCGCTTGTTGTTTGTTCCGATTTTCTCAATCCGTAAGCTTATCATCTGTATTCGATTACTAGTTTTACGTGTGGTGTGTAAAGGGTTTTTGATGATTTGAGTGTGGTGATTGGTGCTTTTGTAGTGAAGATTCTGAATTGAAGGATAATGTTATTTTGATATAATGTTTAAAGGTGTAAAGTGTATATGCAGCAGGTAGATTCAAAGGAACCTTTATAATGGGCCTTTTTCAGTTTTTGTTATTTTGATTTGTGTAATTGTGTCTACATGTAGGTTGGATATAAAAGTACTGATTTGAAATCAATAGGGTTTTATCATTGATCAATTTTAGGGTTAAGACCAGTGAAATAGGTCTCCATGTTGTTTAATTATATTGTGTATTTTAAAGGTATGTGTGAAGATAAAAGTAGATACGCGAAAGGGGGTCAAATACGTGAAGATAAAGTAGATACGTGAGATAATTTCAGGGTAGTAATACTATAGAGTTAAAATCATGTATGGATGTGGATATTGATGTATAAACATACCCAAGAAATGATTATCTTGTGATTTTCTCTATATATTGTCCATGTATTGCTTCATAGACCACTATCAGAAAGTTTGTAATTTCTTATTGTAATGCAATGCATTGGTTAGTATTATAGAATCAATGTATTAAAGATATGGAAACTTTGTTTAACACTTACTCCTTATTATTGTTATCAAGCATTACTTGTTTAAAATGTTTTTAGGGGATCAAAAGTACTCATTTTTCGTTATTAAAATGTTTCACCCAGAAGATCAACCAGAAACAAGAAAAAATAAAACTTAAATCAAAATGGCTTTGTATGGATTTAAATTTACTTTTGCAAATCTTTAAAGCTATCAATATGTGCAGATTTTTACCGGAGAGAGCCACATCACTTGCTTTTTCTGTTCTCAGTGAGCTTTTAGAGGTTGATTACTCTATTTTATCTATTTTGTGCCGAGTAAAAAATTTATTATTTGGAAAAGGTAATTGATTATACTCGCTATTTTTTCTAAAATTTCATTTTGGATGTAGGAATTGAGGGCTAGACCATGTCCTTTGGTCTTTGCAGCCTTTTCTGGTGGTTCACAAGCTTGTATGTATAAGGTTCTTCAGGTATATATTGCTCATAAGAAACAAAATTGAGTTAAATTTGTTTGATATCATATGAGTGATTATTCTACTTATGGTTCAGATCATTGAAAGGACATGTGAGGCACATCTTAATCTGGTATGTATGTAATTTCATATATAACTCTATAAGTTCAAGATTTCATGTCTTTTGAAGTTTGATAGTATCATATTTACCATCGCAAAGCACTAAATAAGTTGCTTACAACATTCTTTTTCACTGAATAGACAAATAATAAAACAACATTGTCGTTGTGAATCATTTCAACGCATAATGTTCACATTGTTTTTTCATGAAACAGTTGTTACAAGTAAGTGATTTGATTTTGTTTACCATGGAATGAGTAGATATGATTTTTTTAGTATTTTGAAAGTGTAAATATGGTATTATGAAATTTAAAAAGATATATATGATCTTTTGAACTTTAGAAGTTTATATAGGGTATTAACCCTTTTTTTTAAAAAAGGGGTTGATCTCTTTTCTTTTTGTTTTTGTTTTTCTTATTTTTTATTCTTTTTTGTGAAGGATGATAGTCGTTTAATCATGACCTGCATATCTGGTCAAATGTACGACTCTGGTCCGGTCAATGTAACCAGTGATTTGGGTGCCCGGTTTGCCCTACAATCTTCCATTCTCAATGTACCTGGTTCATCAAAGCTGGTATCAATGGTTGCAAAAGGTGTCACATCTGGTCTCGATGCCATGTTCCTTACTAAATTTGGATCCAACCGCTCTGAATATTGGCAAACGTTGTACTCATCTGTTGTAAGTTTCTAACAATATATTAAATTATAGTAGGTGTTTGGGTTTGCTTATTAACATTGCTTATATGCTTAATTAAATTATCAGTAACTTCAAACTGCTTGTTGTTGTATAAAAGGCCATAAGCAATTTTAAATACGTTAACACGTCTATTTCATTCGAGTTGTTCGAACACTCCTTTTCATCATGTTTTTTTTTTATTTCTAGGGATTGGGTGCCCCATTTCTCATATTGTGTTCGGAAAATGATGATCTTGCCCCTTATCCAGTTATTTGCTCATTTGCTCAACAAGTACAAGGTTTAGGAGGACACGTTCGACTTATTGGATGGAAGGACTCTCCTCACGTAGGTTAGTTTTGAACTCGTTTTACTCGTTGTTAGTCTTGGTATGTACACTTGTAAGGGGGCAATTCTTTTTCCAATTTGTGTAAAAATGCACCAATCCATGTTATATATAAAGGGGCAATTTCCTATATAGTTTCAAAAGTTTAAAGTGTCATATATATATCCTTATAATTTCAAAGGTATATAATATCAGTTACATATAACGCAGTCTGTTTCACTGGATAAGTGAACAAGATGATTTATGGTAATAGTGTTATTTTCATATTCGTTTATTGAGTGAAACGAACTGTTATGGGTAACTTTTTTAATTTATTTACTCTAGAATGTATGATATTTTGATCATTTTTAGTGTTTTGTAAGCTATTAAGAAGATGTTTCAAATTTAGAAGGATGTATATATTTATGGATGAAGCATATTATTTATGAGATCATGAAAGACATAACAAATTGTTGACGGTGTGTTTTGTATCCTAAAATTACCCGTTTTGACCCGTTCATGTAAGTTGATCCAGGCTTTTTGCCTGCATAGATCGCATGCTTATCTTATGAATTTTTTTCTTTTTGTATTGTCACAGGTCACTACAAGCACAACCCCATCCAATACAGAGCAGCTGTAACCGAATTTCTTGACCACTCGATTTCAATATTTAACCAAAAACTTCAAACACTCGGTGAAAGAAACGGCATGGAGGGCATGCACGACAAAATATGTGAATTAATTTGCGATCTACAAAATGCAGCTGTTGATTCAAACCAAAGCCTTAGAAGAGTAGCAGTCGGGCCAAACGACCACTTCTTCTTACCAAGTTCAGCCGAGTATCAAACCACTAAAGAATCGGGCTCACTACAAGATGAACAAAAAACAACGGTCCATTTAGCAAGCCCACCGCGCCTGAACCCACACAGTGTTCTTGGTCAAGTGCTGTTTGATGTGTGTGTCCCTAAAAACATTGAAGGTTGGGATATTAAGTTTGAAAACAGAAAAACACTCTCAAGCGCAGGTAAACGACTATCATCTTTAAAACGCATGAGACGATCAAGATTATGAGAGAGGGAATCTAAGGGAGAGTTTGTAACTCTGTATAATAATAATATGTACATATGACTGGGCCCCGCCCCCCGGGCGGGGGAGGGTCGTGTAACGTAAAATGCACGGTTCGGTGATTTTGCATGAAATGTACAGGTAGGACGGCTTATAACGTATTTGTAATAGATAGTATGTTGTATGATCTCTTGTAGTATTTTATATGATCTTTTGGAGTTGATGATATGTTGTTGCATGAATGTTATTTTGACCTATGATAAGGCACTTATGTTTTACATGTTAATGTAGCATTAGTTCCTAGAAGTGAACATGAATTGCACATTTGCATGTGATTTATGCAACATTTTGAAAACTAGACAGGATCAGCTGTTCGGGACCGGGAACGGCCATCCACCACCATGTTGGTTAGGTTCACAAAGGTTGAACCGTCTAATATCTTGCATTTTAAGTTGATGACCAATAGTGGCGTAAACAAGTCAAATCACAGCTGAGCTGAACTAAGCTTAAGCTTGACTCATTTAGAGTTTTTAAAGTTTGAATTCGACTCGTGTGGTTTTTCAAATTTAAACTCTTACTATTTTATTTAGTTATTTCGGTAAATAACTTTTTGTATATTCACCACTTGTGTAATCGGCATAGTTGTGAATAACTTTTGTATTTCGAGCAGCACACAACCAGTTCAGTTTGTTCACAACCGCTATTTGCAGATGTGAGAAGTCAGAAACCTGATTTGGAAATTGGAAGTAACCTACAGTCAAAAACCAAGGAAGTCTCTCTCATTAAAAATGCAAGCTATACATGTAAATATGTCTTTCAGTCTTTAATTAACATTGCTAATTTGTTAATTAAATAAAATAATAACAACAATATTGACAACTATAGAAACAAGATTTTGTTACCAAGGTGCATTAGCCTCTTTACAAAAGACCAATTCAAGATCCTTGCCTTTTAGTTTCAAAGTTTCAATCTCAACATCAAGATTCTTGATCACTTCTCTAACCCCACAAAGCTTTTTACTGATAATTCTCATATCGTCTTCTGCTTTCGCTTGTTCGATCTTTTTTGCTTCCAAAAGTTCATTTGATTCAAACAAAAGCCCGACAAGCTTACTGATTCGATCCCTCAAAAAACCGACTTTCATACCCAGACCTTCAAATGCCTTGAGGGTTTTATCCCATGTGTCAATATCATCACGAGTAATGTTGACTTGACAAGCTCTGATTGCATCAGCGATTGTAACGGTTTCAAGGATGATCCCAACTGCTAGTTTGACATTGAGACCTTTTAAGAGGTTTTCATGAAGATATGTTTTTTGACTGTGGCATAAATCATAGTATTTGATTCGAAAATGTTTTGGTATTTCTGAATCTATGACTAAATCATCCACAACAATACTGAAATCATCAAAACCCTTGATTTCTTTGAACTCAAGAACAGACTGTGAGAATCTGAGTCCTTCAGAAACATCTGAATCTGCATAATCACCTCCTGATTGATCAAACACTACTAAAGCTTTATCTTTAACATTTTCTTGAGGTAAATCTTTACACAAATCTTCAGCTCTCTCAAGATTTCTTGAGCCCAATTCAACTTGATGCGAGTCTGATCAAGTTCAGGAGGGAAAATGAAAATTTAAGATATTACAGAGATGTCAATTTAGATCCATCTAATGAATAAATCATCTTGTTTGTGTTTTATCTCAAACCGGTCAAACGAGGTGGATAAAAGAGTTCTTATAGAGGAGGGCTCGGGTTGAAACTGGCCCAAAGTCTTTTTAATGCATACAATTGCCTAAATTCTTTTATTCAAATACTTAGCTTATTTTTGTAAAATATCATCATAATAGATACAATCAAAATTTACAGCATATTTTTTCTAAAATAAAGACCAAAAAAAAGTATTCTTGTCAACCCAACCCGGCTTGTTTCCCACATAGTAGCTTTTCTTCAAAAATGGAGTTTTTACAAATTGTTTTGCACATATGGTGTCTATATATTAAACTATGTTTCTAGGGTCTTTGCTATTCAGAATTGTGAATTCAAATGTAGTGCGAGACCAAAAAATCATAATTTGAAAGAAAAGACACCACTTTGCAAAACCATTTTGTAAAACACTCCATTTTTTGCGCAAAAAACTTCAAACATACCCACTTCAACCCGAACCCGTTTGAACTTTTACCAAATCAGCCAATCTAATCTCTAGGAAATGGTAAAGGACCTAAGAAAATATGTAAAGCTACTCACAATCATTCATGCTGTAAGGAACTACATTTACAAGGCCAAGTGCTCCATCTATTTCCTTTAGACCATATACCCTTACAATGTAGACCTGCAAATAACAAATTTAAAAGATTAAAACTTTAACTTTCTTTCATTTACCCTTTCAAACACTATAATCAAAATCGGTCATACATTACCCTAAACTTCCAGCGATCAATTAGTTGAAAAACTAGAGCGTCACCCTCACGCAATTTATGAGCAATTGAAAACCCTCTCCAGCCACCACTCAATCCAGTTTTCTCAACAAGATACTTTGTGTTGAATTCTTGATCATCTTCATCCACCAACACAATCGTTTCATCCTGTTTCGGCAGATGTGCATCACAGAATTTCTTGGGAAGGCTCTGTCATATGTAGCACAAATAGGATTAATATTCATCTTATATGACCATAATTTTAGCACAGATAGCATTAACATTCATCTTATATGACCATTATTTTAGCATAAATTAGAGATTAAGGAGCTTACTAGACAAAAGGAACAGGTAACATTTGAAGGACACATAGGCTTTACAAAACTTGGCAACTCAGATGGAAGGCTTGCTTGAAGCTCGGTTGCTCGATCAATGGCAGCAGATTTCAATTGAGGATCACAGTTTTCATCCTAACAAAGCCCAGATGGTAATTAGAATCAATGATTACAATGAGACGGGTTTGTGACAGTTATTGGCAATCTCATTCCCATATCCAATTGTAAAATCATGTCCCATAACCTTCCCAACACCCATCAGATAGTTATCCGTCTGGTAATGGGTATGGTAGCCACTAGCCAGTATACCCATTACTTTGTTAAAAGATACATGCTGTGATGCGCGTTTCTTCTCTTAACGTTCTAAATTTTATATGAATTTAAGTTTATAACAACTACAACAAACTTAAGTATGATAAATTACATATGTATCACCATAAAATGTTTAAATTATCTATAATATACAAATTTCATAATGAGAGAATTCCCAAAATGTTAGTTCATACTTCATACTTCATAGTATATGGAAAATACATAATAGTTCAAAGAGAAAAGTTAACTTTTCACAAAACTAGTAGAATAAAGAATCATTAGACAATGGTAAAAGTAAAAATAATTTTGGCTAAAGAAATGAGACTGAGTATCATCAAATTTCATACCTGTGAAAACTTTTAAAACTAATTTGTACCTAAATACCCCTTAAAGGTAGAGTTTTGGGTATTCCTGTCGATTTTTTTTTCGTCCTTATTAAAATGTTGTATGTGTTGCAATTCACACAGGTTAGAACAATTGACCCATTGTTATCATAACGCACGAAAGGTGTTCGACAAAATGTCTGAATGAAAACGAAAAGGGTCTTACTGTTTTGACCCTTCGCTTAGGTTTCGCAGCTTTGATTTGCAGAACACTTTGCTTAATCTCCATTACGTCTGTCTGTTTCCTCTGCAAAACAAATCAAACAAGCACATATAATTGATAATCGTACAAGACCACAATCAATTGATCTAAACTACCTTACATAATATACCTTGGAAGACAGAGGGATTGTGCTGGTGAGGTCAGATTTGGGATCAATCGCCATTATAAACTGTTCTTGAAGCATAGTAAAACAGAGGAAAATTGAATTTGGGGGTAAAATGGATTAATGGAATGTGGATTAGTGTTTGATTTTTCGAAAAAACGGAATTTAGGGTTTTGGTAGTGTCTGGATTTTGTGCATGCTATCTTGGGAGATGAAATGAAACCGATGATTATGGAGCCAAAGTTTGAAAATTAAATTGAACAAAATTATTTTAAAAAAATATGAATTTATAAATTTACATGGTTTTGTAAACTCACGGACATGTAGTGAGTTTTTACCCATATGATTATATGATAGAAGGGTACCCGCGCAATGCGACGACACGACATTTTACATTTGACACGTGCATTTAATATTTTGTTATTTTTGTAGTAGTTTTACAAAAGTTTATTATGTTTTTTATAAGCTAAAATTTAAAACATCAAATAAATTAGTCTTGCATTACGACTTGTATATACATATTAACTTATTGTACCTCATAAAATACAAATCGTTCAGCAAAAATTTTACACCAAAACGTTTAAAAATAAACACAGTTTAAGTTGTAGTCTCAAAACATTTTTAAATATGATAGATTAAAAGATAGAGTTGAACTCTTAAAACACATTAAGTTTTTTTAGTTTATGGGTAGATAATATAAAATTTTATGCAATGATACTAAGTGTAAGGTTATTATGTAACTAATTATAATGGTAATGTGTAAATCGTGTTATAAATATTATTTTACCCTCAAAAGTGGTTGTATCTTATGTATTGAATATAGTAAGTGTTCTTAATTTTATAGTTACTTAAAATACCTCTCTCATATGTTTTATATATAGTATAGATAATAAGCAAGGAATATCCCCGTAGATGTATTAAACTTATAATTTATTAGATACTTTTAATTAATGTCAATAAGTCTTTTAAGTAAATTAATCCTGATTGTTCAAACATTTGATAATCCGAGTCATTTTTTGATAAATGATCACCATGAGTCAAACTCAATAAAATTTATGGTATTATGCACACCAGTGGGTCATAGGCGAAGCTTAGTGAGGGTTGGAAGGGGGCCTCACCCCCTCTCTTATTTTCGTGTTACTTTTTGGCTTGATAGTCTAAACCTTTGGTTCGGTGGTATTTATTTTTTTAATATTTATATAGTTCCCCCTCCCCTCCTAAAATTGTTTATTTTCGTCTCAACTCTACCTATAGTGTGATTCAAGTCTCGCCACTGTCGCAAGTAATCAAACATTTCCATTAATCTCATAAAATCTGTTTCTTGGATATACTTATCTGAGTATCTACTAAAAATAAAACATAATATATTGAATTGGAAGGACACTTCAACAAAATGTAAAGCTATTATTATAATACCACATTATCATCTGTTTAAGAAACTCAAAAGATGAAAACATGCAACGTGTTTACAAAGTGATAAAATATGCAACCTCCTTGAACTACTTGTTTAAAAAAATACATACAATAAAAATTCTCATAAAAATTGGGTCTTTTGAGAATGAAATCGGTGGCTGAAGTGCTGAACAGAGGAATTGGGTTTTTGGAAACAATTTACAATTACGTAGGTTGTGTTGACTTTGAGATATCATATTACATTATAATTAAATAAGTAAAAACAAAAAATATAATTAATAACTGATAATAATTATTTTTGTATGTTATCGGGTAATCGGGTATCATTGTTAGGTGGTTGGGTAAACGGGTATATCATATAAATTTTATATTCGTCTCATACCCGGAATAAAATACATTAATCACATATCCGGTCTCATACTCGTTTACCAGAAGTTATTCTCGTCTCAAATATCTCGGGTTTCAGGTTTTACGGTAGGGTTCGAGTATCACTAACATCCTACTAGATAGGGACCACCTTGCAAACACATAACCAATTGTATTAAAACTAACGACTTATCGACACGGATTGGAGGATCACTTGTGATGTGAGATAACTGTCAATAGTTTTTCAGTATTATTACAATGAAGGAAAACCAGAAGAGTAATCATAAATTTCTTACTATACGCTAACAACGTTCATTATCTTATGTGATTACTTATTATTATCTTAGAGTCTGGTTACAAAGAGAAGTCTTTGTGTTTCAATGATAACCGATCTTATTGATTTGTAGGTTGTTTCACGGTGGTCATAGTCATTCCATTCAATTATCCAACTTAAGTTGATACATATCTTCTTAGGGGCTGTTTGACAACTTCTGAATGATTAAGTGTTAAATCAATAAGAGGTCTGAACCATTAAGTGCTAAACCATTAAGAGGTCTGAACCATTAAGAGCTAGTATATCGTTTAGTTATTCAAATACAAATGTCTGACAAATTCGGACATGGGGTCTTAACCATTCAGCATTAGACTTCTTAACCATTCAACACTATAATGTTTAACCATTCGGAGGCAAATGTCTGAACCATTCAGACATCTGCTCGCGAAACACACAATCTGAACAATTAAGAACTGAACCATTCAGACATCTGAACCATTAAAAAACTCATTAAGGGACTGCCAAACAACCCTTTAGTAATTTAAGGTCCTCTTTGAAGTTACAATGATATTTCTCTCACTTTTTTTAATTTCCAAACTTTAATAAATGGTCATCAAAGACATCAATGGGGTATGGTTCATGATCATAACACCTTATGATGTTACAACTAAACATATTAAAACATACAAGCCCGGTAAAAGATTCATGTGACAACAAACTGATTTAAAATGAATTAGTTTCATTTGGGTCAAAAATGGAGTTTGACCAAAAATCATATCCGGGTTAATCGGTTCATTTGTACTATACTTGGTTTTGTAAGCGATCCTAAGCTAATAAAGTATTTCGCCGGAAAAAGTAATAAAATGAGGAAATGGGGTGGGGATTTCTCGCTGCTATCCGATAATTTGTTTCAATTGAAGGTTTACTTATAGTGTTGCAAGCGGTAAAGGTAGCTACGCGGTGATAGCAAAAACTAAATTCTATCTATACGACACCAAAAATGAAGACTTGTATCTAACAATGATCACTTCAACAAGTTTTATTATTAATAATAAAAAAGGACTTATTGTATATTATATTCAATTTAAAAACATAATAAATATAGTTAACAAAGCAAAATTATTGAACAAGATAATATTTAAAAATCCAGCTAAGAATAATCCAATAATTCAATCACTATGCTTAGAAAAAGTAAAGAAAAATCATTCATCTTCATCATCAACATTTAGTACATAAAAGTGACACTCCAACCTAATCCAACCTACCTAAAATGATTTTAACAAGTCAACGAGTTAACCTAAACGTATCAAAACTCATAAACTAAAGATAATTTAACTCTTCATTCTTATAATAAGCAATTATAAAAATACATATGAACAATATCTACTCTTTTTTGAGTTATTTAAGTTACAATACCATGTTTCTCGAAACATCTAGAAAAACCATACTAGCCTTTTGAACAGTTAAAATCAATTAAAAACGCAATCGTTGATCTGAGACTCTTGAATCGTCATGGTGTGAGGTATATTTTGAAGAAAAAAAAATGTTTCAGCTTTCTTATGGGTAATGTGCATATTAAAGCATAAAATCTACCACTTGAAAGCATTGTTGGTCTTAACTTTTTTTTTCATCATGTAATCTGTAGTTCCTTGCTACATTCAAATAGAGGAAAAAAACATCTTGTCACTAGCATATTTCTTTAGGATTTTACATTTTTTAGCCATTTTTTTTTCTTTTTGGCCGTTTTAGGATATTACTTACTAAATGATGGAAGATTTAGGATAACTAATTAATGAAGAATTATAATGTCAAAATTGACCCATTGTTGACTAGGAAAAGTAAACCAAATTGTGGGTGGACTTTCATCCGTATTAGACTATTTTAGTTGTTTACTCCCGTGGCTATATTCATCATGAGCCATGACCAACCGGTTGGTAAACCAAAATTATTTTTATTTTAATTTACAAACTAAAATATAGAGAAAAACGCTTAGAAATATATAAATTATAGCTCAATAGTTCATAAATAAATTACTATTCGTTCACTTTAATTTTACCTTTTAAAGATATCATTTGTACTAAGTCATGTCTTTACGTAATCAATCAAAATTGCTTACATTTCATATCATGTGGAGGAAGGATTCTCAACAAGTCTATCGAGTATATAAGAATTATTATAAACTCATTTCTTTACATTTAATGTGAATAGGACCAAATATACGATTTTCATAGTTAGGATTATAAACTAAACTAATCGTGAATCGCGGTTTGCCCCGGAAATGGTCATGAAATCAGCTGAATCTACCCGTTAACATCCATGATATCTAATAAACATATTTTTCGTATTTTTTTTATTTTTTTTCCCTGGCAGTAGGAACTAACTTACGTGTCTCTTGTGAAACGTCATGATGGTAAGATGTATTTCTTATGCCCAAGAAGTTGGGGGTTCAACTTTTGTAAAATTGCAAAGATACATCATTAATAAAAGTATATTAGAAGGTGTTAAGAAAAAAGAACCCGCTATGAATAAATTTATATGTATGTAAAATACCTTGAGTTTATCGGTTAGTTTAATCAAGTGAAAACATTTGCTTTAGAAACTATAAAATAAACTTAAGTTAATAAAGAATTGGTTGTTGCAAAACGCCAAAATGTGATTCGGTGATTAGAGGTGTGAAATTGAGTCTGAAAATAATAATAAATAATTAATGGCTGAAAAAAGAAAGCAAAAAATAGATATGAAAACTGCAAAGTCCATGGTGGACAGTTGCGGTCCAATAATGGGTATGATAAGTTCATCCACATTGACCATGGTTTGTGGGCGCCATCTTCATAAATGTATACTCTATCCATATTAAATAACTCTTGTTGTGCCATTATATATATATATATATATATATATATATATATATATATATATATATATATATAGAGGAGGGATCCTAAGAAAACCACAAAGTTATGTGAAAACTAGAGAAAACCAATAAAATCGGTCACATAACTTGTAATTTTTTTATCACTACCCCTTATATTTGTGTGTGTGTATATATAAACAAGGGTATGGATCAAATGAAAAACCGTAGCATGGTTTTACACATACGTCACATATAGGTTACGTATATGTAACCCTTTTCCCTTCGACATAGTGCTACGTATACGTAAAACTCTTCATTCTCGTATTTATGTTCAACATATATGTAAAAAATGCTTAAATAACCTTTTAACAATTAAAATAACATAAAATTTATGAATTATGTAACTGTTTTCCTTGGTTTTCTTTGGTTTTCACATAACTATTGGTTTTCTCAGGAACCATCCCCTATATATATATATATATATATATATATATATAAAATAGATTACTGATAAGTTGTTTTTATAAAAACAAAGTCTTCGCCTTTTATTTAACCACTATACGAAGAGATCATTAGGTTTTTTTATCAATACATATAGGAGGTAAAACAACGTGATATCTATATAAATATTATAAGCTTGAATTTATTAGAGTGTATGTTTATGATTCTTGAAATGAAATAAAAAGAGTGTGTATATATTCAAAAGAGAAAAATAATATTTGATAAAAGAAAAAAGTAAAGTTATAAAAAAGATTATAATTATTGTGATTTTATTTAAGAAGATAAACGTCTCAAACTTTAATTATTTTGTTTAATGTTTCCAAATTTTGTAACAGTGTTTTAGTTAAGAGTAATATAAGAAAGTTAATTACAGTTCTGAGTTATAGTATGTTATAGCCAATAATATGAATCAAAACCTAAATAGCTACATCACCTAATTACAAACATAGTTCTTTCAATTTGGTTCATTAGTTGCAGTGCAACATCATGCGGGCTCCATCATATGCATTTAAGCATTTTAATTAAAATTTAAAATACATATAATAAAGACTTAGAGGTTGTTTGATAGTCTTTAAATGCTCGTTAAGCATCACTAAAAGACTATTTTTTAATAGTTCAGTCTTTTAATTGTTAAAAGATAATCTTAATGTTGAAATATTAAAATCTAATTTTTTAATGTTACCTTTTAATCATTTAGCATTAAAATTACATATTACTACTAAGAGACTTTGAATCATTAATATGTAACCTCTTAATGTCTATTAAGATGATACCAAACAACATCTTATCTGGGTTTTGAATTATATAATTCTAGAAGATTATTTATTTTAAGTTTCTTTAATCGTGTTTTCTTTATATTTCTTTATTGCTAATGCTAATTCTTAAAATCTCAAATGGAACATGTAATTATATTATACTATATGTTAAAAACATAAAGAAAGAAATAATGTATTTTGGTTGTTTTGTGTTTTAATCACATGATCTCTTTTCCTTTACGCATATGCCCCTCCACTGGTTTATAGAGAGAGAAAGAGGGGGAGAGCCGCACATATGCCTCTCCTCCTATTTATATAAAGGAGGGAGCTCGGTATAATGCGATGGTCATCTTCTCATTCTACTATATTGGTGACTATCAATGTCGGTTGTTCATGGCGACCTCATTGGTGCTATCACCAGTCAGAATTGTGGTTTTTGGTTTTTTTTGTTTGGTTTTCCCCTTTCTAGAACTATAGATAGAAGGGTGGTTGCTACGACAACACCATAGTTATCACGGTTGTTTCTTAGTCGGTAGTGGTGGTTGTGCATCATCTCTGATCATTGCCACCCAGGTCGATTCCTTGGTTTTACCATTTATAGAACCATAGGTGATGACTATGTGGTTGTACCATAGATGGCGGGGGTGTGGTTGTGGCAACATAGTGGTCGCCACTGTGGTTTTTTAGTATGTATTGGTGATGGTTGTACATCATTGTTGTCATAGCGCCCCCAAGTTGATTGGTTTGGTTCCTTGGTTTGACCTTATATAAAACCCTAGTGAGCGACAATGTGGTTTGCGGTAACACCGTGATTGTGGGATGGTTCGTTGCTTTTACAATGGTCGTGGTCACACGCCATCACCCATCATCCTAGTAACTGGTTATCAGCCCCTGATCCGTAGTAAGGGGTGGCTTGCTTGGGTTGAATGATATTGTACTTTGGTTCTCCTTTCTTTGAATGTTGCTTAAGTTGTGAGGTTTTTCATGTGGTTTGTTTTTTATGGTGAGGCGATATGCCCCCAAGACACCTCTTTTGGATACGAATTTATGTTTGTTACGTTGATTGGAAGATTTATTGTGGGTTCATAAACCTGGTTCTTTTGTTGTTGGATCGATAATTATAGACCATGTCTGATGTGTATGGCTCTCCACTTTGGTTAGGCGCCACTGTCCAAGTGTCACGGTTTGATAGGCAATGACGAGTTTTATTGTTATGGCGTGGTAAACGCACAATATGCAGCCACAACGAACTACCATTTATGAGCCTTATAATTTAATGTGTATGTGTATATTTTTTTTGAAAACGCATATGATGTTGAGAATGTGATAATTAGACTACGTGCGTTTATCCGAGTCCCGGTTTAACCATCTGTCACACACACAATACGCGTTGAGACACAACACTAGTAATGTTTTATTTAAGTAAAGAAAAAGTCAAAATGTTTACATATATAAACATGATACATATATGTAACCTGATGGCCACACAACTCAGGGGATGCCATTGGTATGGAGACAAGTTGTCATTATGCCGAAACTCACCCCCTTTAAATTATCAACTTGACCCATTTGATGCATCTTTTTATTATATTTTGTATTTTTTTAATACAAAGTAAAGCTTTTAACATTTCCAATATGCAAGTCTTATAAAAACATTCAAATACATTGTTACAAGTGATGTGATTTTTTTTATCTCTACCTGATACAGTATATATAAACTAAATACGACTAGATTTATGACAACATTTGAATAATGTAGATAAAAATTAACATATGGTAATGGTGCATTTAAATTAGCTCAAACATTACCATGAAAATATAAAATTACACTTTTAATGAAAATTAAAAAATAGAAATTAAAATAGTCGCATTAAAACAGTGTGATTATAGAATTCCTCGCACTATTTAACTATGCATGTGATTATTTAACTTTTTAATTATATTTTCTAAATTTTTTGTAAAGTTTAATGTTATTTTTCATTTATAACTTATAATAGAATTCATCTTATAATATTTAATATAGCGTAGCCACGTATTTTTTTTGTGGTACATAATAAAAGAATTACACAATTATACTTGAAACATTAGAGAAAAATAGAAAATAAAACAGTCACCTTAAACTAGTGTGATGAGCGCAGGTGAGTGGTATAGAGGATCAACCTTTAACTATGCATACACTTGCCGTTAAAAAATAATTTACATATGCTAATTTTACTATATAATTAGTTATTCTGGTTTTTAGTTAAAATTTTCAACTTATTTCTCTGAGTCAATTACGCAAATGATCCTTGAAGTTTATCCAAAAAACATGTTTGAGTATTAAGAGTATTTTATAACAGGTTGATGTATTACGTTATTATTTTTGTAACGAGAATGAAAATTAAGACTAACGAACGTTAATTTTCTGTTAGGTTTTGTTGGGACAGTGCTCTATAAAATCTAAGTAATACATTTATTTTATCTACTTTTAAGATATAAATTTTATCATAACCTCAACTGTATTCATCTTCTCTATACGAATACAGATAAGTTTGCGACAAAGTAATATCAAAATTAAATAAAAGAATTATTATAAAACCTTACAATATTTTTGAAGTAAAAAAACGTTACCTAAATTTTTAATTATCTTTATTAAAAATGTTAAAGCAAAGTAAATGTAATATTAACATAAAATAGAAAGAAACAATGATAATCACAAGAAATAGCAAACCTTATGTTTTGAAAATTTACATATACATTCCAAAACTTTTTCAATAACACTACATGGACCATAGTGCCGCCGACGTAAAACACAAGTTATTCCGATTTTAAAAGCAACATGGCCCATAACTTTAGAAATTTCAGGAGAACTTTCGGTTGAAAATTTATAAAATTCTATTTTGTTTAACGGTGACTCCTATACTCATTTAATCTATTTTTAATTTTATTTTACTATTTACAATGAGAATTGAAAAACCTCTAAGAAAGAAGACACCAATTACACTCCATGATACTATGTGCTAAATGCGCTTTGGTTATAAAATCCTAGTTACACAAATAACTTTTGTGATGTATTATTGAAAATCATATCACACCAAACAAAACAATGATTAATTATCAGTATTATCAATTACACTAATTACAGTCCATGATATCAATGTGAGACAAAGTATAAACATGTCAACGTGCCAATTTACAAGTAATTTCCAATATGATATTACAAAAGATATTATTAAATTTAAACTTGTAGGGACTTAAAATGTAATTGTTAATTAACGTTTTACTAAGTTACACCTATGGTCTAATCACGGTATTCATCCGTGAGCAAGTATTTTTGTTTCGTATTAGGAGGTATAGCTCGTTTTTATTTTAGGATGTGACTTTTTTTTGTTAGGATTCAATAGTGATAATGATCATTTTTTGTTTTGTGTTGTTTAAACGTGACCCACGAGGTTTGTAAATATATGGCTAGTTTAAGGTGGACAGTTGTCTCAATGTATGCGGGGATCAACATCACTACTAGGAGGGAATTATTGGTGTGTTTTTGTTTACTGTTTTGGATGATGCTGTATTTGTGATATGTTTTGTGTTATGTGTTTTTTATTCTTTAAGTTTAACAATTAGGTGTTAAGCTTAACGTACATGACAAAAGATAATAGGAATAATAAGAGCAATAATAATCAAAGTAAACAAAGTCTATAATAGTTTTAGTGTTAGCTTTGGTGAGTCTTTAAAATCCTTTCGATAACCTATGTTTGTTAAAAAGATATTGATATAATCTGATGATTGCGTAAAGCCTCACAAGAAAGTATATAGAAAATACAGGTTTTTTTGCTATTGTATTAATATTATTCTAATGTATCCGTAATTGTAAACAAATGACACGAACAATTATTCATTAAAAAGATTTAGTCGATTTATAAATATAAAAGATCAATAGGTTTTGAAAAGTTTAGATGTCTATTAAATGTAGGGAAGAGTTCATTGTTAACCCTTTGTTATCGTGATAGTTGTTTTAGCCCGTCAAGATCAATAAAAAACATTATCTTTTGTTGAAATAAACATCATTACACATATTCAAAAATATGTTCTTTTATACTTAAAGATTTACATATGTAAGTGTAACTTATACTAGTATGATTTTTTTATGCTTAAAAAGTTACACATATATATAAAAAAGTATATTTTTGTATATATGTAATGATGTTATCCCAATAAAAAAATATTTTTTATTGATCTTGACGGGTTAACACGGTTATCGTAGTAATATATGATTAACATTTGAACCTTATCCATTAAATATATACTCATAACATTAAGGCTTGTAGTCCTGTAATTTTAAGGGGAGACAAAATGATATCGGCATCGTGACGACAACGGTGGCATCAAAGATGGCTCATGAGCGGGACACACCTCCCCACCGGTGCTCGTGATGGCAGCGCCACGATAGTGGATGGAGGTGAATATGGTCACACGTGAAAGTTGGGAATGTGAAAGGTGGTTGGGTAGCAAGGTCACACAACGACACAACACCCCACCTAATGCAAGACAATAACATGATGGTAAGGCAGCTGATGTGCCGATGCTCTTTCAGGAACCACTCCGACCCTATACATTTAAAGATTCACGTAGTTTTAAAATATCTAATGAACAAACATATAACTTTATAAACGATAAGGAATCATCTCTGTATTTCTAAAAAAAAATATTCAATTTTGAAACAAAATCTTATTCCTCCCCTCGATTTTAGCTGTTTACGTTTCATAGTGGACAACGTTATGATATTAAGAGTAGATTAGATTGTTAAAAAAGTAAATAAAGTATTTTCTGAGAATAAATGTTTAATTAAAACTTTTAACCTTCCCAATTTTCTAAAAACATTGTGGATCTCCAGGGTTGACCGTTTATCAAGATTTAGGGAATTTTAAACTTTAACGGCATAGATCATAGCTCCACCATACAACTTGTCGATGAATAACAGGTGATCATAGCTGCCTTAGCTGGATTTGTTTAATGTTTACCACTCTATCTTACCTGCTTTGTCTTGCAATAAATTAATTTATAAAAAAAAAACTAGATAAAAATATAAAAAAACATGTACACACCGAAACTATAGGTTGTTAAAAGTAGCCAAAATAAAAATTAAAAACAAATCTTGTAAAAAAACCAACAAAAATAAGAAAAACCCAAACATCAAAACAAAATCTTGAGGCAAAGCAAGTCAGAAAACATGGATTCCAGCAAGCAAACCTTTGTGGAACAAGATTCAGAGGTAAATATCCATATGTTTGATGTTTTTCATGTTCAAATGTTTGTCTTCTTGTTCTTATGATTCTTGAATGTTTGTTCCATTTTTCAACATATTACACAGATGAAGCAAAATCTGCCATCAGACAAGGTGAAAAAGAGAAAAAGAAGCCATAAAGACTCATGGGAAGCTAAATCCAAAGATAAACAGGTGAAATCTTGATTATGTTTTTGCTTTGGAGTTTGTGCCCACTTCAGATTCATGGGTGTTTTGTGATTTGATTTGGATCTGCTGAGGTTGTGTCTGGTTTTGATGTTTGATGTTTGTGGTTGATGTTTTGTTCAAGATTTTGCTGTTTTGAGGAATCATAGGATTCAAGAATCTTGATGATGTGTTTTTCTTGAGTTGTGTAAGATGGGTCTGCTTTTGCCCTCTTTGTGTTATCTTGCAACTTTTAGTCAAATTTAGCTTCTGATTTGAGAGTTTTATGATGTTTTGGAACCCTAAGTTTGTAGATTTTACTTAGCTTCAAGACTCCTTTTGGATTAATGTTGTGTTTTAGGAAGTTAGGGTTGCGAGAAGACGTTTCCGTCCACATTTGCGCCTCGTTTTCATCGATAGGGCGCCTCGTTTTCATCGATAGGGTCGTAGAACGATGGGTTCGTCCAATGGCATGACATGTTTCAAAGGAAGATCGGACACGTGTTATTTATTGAAATATTTTCAAAACATTACCTATTTTGGTGTTGTTATGAAAGGAATTTTAATCATGTAAATCTTGTTTTCCTAACATAGCTCTAGTTGATTGCTATAGTTTAGTTTGAAGATGCAATGAGAAGCAAATAGTTGTTATTGAGTCTTACTTAGGGGGTGTTTGGGATTGCATATTAAAGCTGCTTATTTTCTTATTTAGTGTTGATACAAAATAAAGTGTGTTGAACTTTTGATAGAGTTCCGGATTGCATTTGAAGCTGCATATCTTCTTATTCAGTTTTAATACCATAATAAGGTGTTTTGGCAGTGTTTGGATTGCTTATCTAAACTCCTTATCTCATTGTTGCGAGTGAAATAAGTAGTTTTAAATAAGTAGTTTAAAGTTGCTTATTCTCAAAAAAATCTATTAAGCTTATGATTTTAATCAGCAACCAAACACTTACTCATTTTTGGTATTTCTTGAAATGATGGAGGACATTGTGAAATAATGTTAAATCATAAAAATTATTAGAATGATATTGCACACAAGTTCTGGAAGCATTTGAAAATAGGGTGGTAATTTGTGGCCGGTTTGGTTGGTAGGTTTGTATAACCCAACCCAAACATGACCCGATTTACTAATCGTGTCAAGATGCTGGACCTTAACTTGGACAACTACAACATCGTTAACTCGACCCGACCCATGTAACCTGATTATCTAAACATGTTAAATGCAGTTTTGAAATGTGCATGTACCCAAACCCATACCTGTTATGTGGTGTCGGAATTGCTGCCCCTACTTTTATGCGTACAATAGTACATTATGTGCTAACAATAAACAATTTTTTTTACTATTTTTCTTGCAGATTATGTCAGACAAATCCAAGAAACCTTCAGGGTTGGTGACTTCTCATCTATTATCTTTTAATTACTTTCTTGAAATTGTTACTGATTTATATGTCTTCTTGAACATTTCATTACAGTAAGGGAAAAAGGACAAAGATTTGTGACATATATAACGATGCAGAAGATCAATATATGTGTTTGGAACGAGCAGCAATTTTCTTAGAAACTCTAGATACAGAATTACCTAAGTTTGCCAAATGTATGCTCCCGTCAAATGTTCTCTACAGTTTTTGGTTGGTAAGAATCAAGATTTCAGTAAATATTTCACATTTTAACTAGTTTATCAAGGAGAGATTTGATTATATATTATTGCTAATTTGTTATGATTTTCTTACGCAGATTTTGCCGAAGAAATTCTGTCTTAAGCATTTGCCTGAACATGATGCTACAGTTATTCTTGTGGATGAATCTGGAAAAGAGTTTAAGACAAATTATCTTAAAGTTAGGCATGGTTTAAGTGCTGGTTGGAGGGGATTTTCGATTGCCCAAAAATTGTTACAGGGCGACATTTTGTTTTTTCATCTCCTTGAGCCCTGCAAACTACAGGTACCTGTTTATCATTTTTTACCTAGGATTGCTTGTTTGAAGGATGACTAGTACACAGGAGTACGTATATGTGAAATGACGATATTTCCAATTTTCCATTCTCACAGTAGATTCTCAAAAATAACAATGAGTGATTCATAAGTTATTAGTGTATGTCGTTTTGCAGCATTCACACATCTTGTGGGTGGGGTTGGGTATCAAGTCAAAACATGCCACTTTTTAGTATGGGTTGAATTGGACTGGGTCATGTTGGGTTAACAAGCAGACAATTAATGCTTAATTTACGATTACAATGCCAATATTGTTACAATAATTATCCATATCGATGAATAAGGGTGATTCAAGAGGTTGCATTAATCTTTGAGTGATTCTCAGCCCGTATGACTGGTTCTCTTTTATTTGACCTTTTGTTATAGACACAACCCAAACCTACCCATTTAAAGTAAATGGGTTGAAATGGCCACATCGGACCTTGTATTTAAAAGCTAAGAACACAATGGGTGGCAAGTTCGAGTCAACATGGTCAACTATTTGGTACAAAGTCAAAATTGGTCAGATTCATTTGTCCTGAAACATGTTAGTCCAAAGTTTTTAGATTTATTTTATAAATAATTACTATTTTAATATTTACAAAAATTCCGTTCTTCCATACTAATACCAAAAGATTTACATAAACTTAACTTACTAGTATTTGATTTTTTGCTTCCGTTTACTTTAGGTGAATATAGTAAGAAGATATGGCCAAGAAGCGATAGAAGCAGCCCTTTGTTTGATGGAAATGCTTCCTCGTGTTAAAAGAGCAAGGACATCAAATTACTTCGGTATGCATAACCATTTTGTAATGTTCGTTTTCTGTTTTAGTCTAAAGAATATTTTCATAATTTTTTTAAATTATCTACTATAATCAGAGAAAGCAGGGGAAGCTAAGAAAGAAAAGCTTAAGTGTAAAGAAGCTAAGGAAGGTAAGATTAGCCCTTTAAGTCATTTTGCATATTCATTTTTCATTTTAGAATTAGTTTCATATATAATCTTCTAGATGTTAATATATTGTATTTGTCCCTTCATATTTTGTAATATCGCCCTCATCCTTTCACAACACTAACATTCTCATAGTTGCCCATTTCGTAGTAAATAAAATAAAATACTTATAATGAACTGTTAAGTTGAATTAAAAAGCTGGAAAACAATGTTCAATGATCTTAGTGCATAATGTTCTCTTATAAGTAACTGATTTTATTTTATTTACTATAGAATTGGTCAATACGAGAGTTCTAGTGTTTTGAAAAGGTAAATATAATATTATGTAAGTTCAATAGGTCATATTTGAAAAGATAAATATGATATTATGTAATTTCAGTGATCTTAGTGCATAATGTTCTCTTAATTCAAAGGGTATATATGAAATTTCCCCTGTATTTATGTTTGTAACTTGTGAATATCATTACTTAGAAGTTGAAGGTGAACTGAAGAACCAAGCCCCCTTGATTTTGCAAACAAAAAAAGGCAAGAGAACGCGTAGAAGCCCGAAAAAGTTTATAACAAAACCGTCATTAGATTTTTGTACATCTCAAGGGACCGTTGCAGAAGATAATGAAACCGAAAGGGCATCTTTTGTGGAACATTATGAAAATAGCAGCGATGGCTTGTCCTCGGAAGTTGTTCAAGGTATGGTCTTTCAATAGAGGTGGCTAAGTGTGTTCATGGTCGGCTGAGAAAACAACAAACCAAACCGGACGGGTTGGGTGGGTAGGCTGGACCAGCTGGTTTTAGCGGTTTGATGGTGCGTTTTTTGGGATTTGGCTGTTCGAACCGTTTTTTTTCAAAGTTTTTAAAATGATAAAAACGGTTCATGAGACCTTTGATCTTGTCTAATATATCCCCAGCAACATTTTTCTTTGACTTCTATAACTAATTGTTAAAGTCAAATATAGTTTAAGAATAACTAATTGTTAAAGTCAACATTTTCCTTGTCTAATAACTAATTGTTAAAGTCAAATATAGTTTAAGAATCTATATTCTTACATTGATTTGATTTTTGAAATAAAATGATTCAACAGTTTTTATGCATTTTAAAAACACATTGGGTGTCATTTGACCTTGTCAAATATATGCCCATAAACATTTTTTTTGACTTCTATAACTAATTGTTAAAGTCAAATATAGTTTAAGAGTATATTCTTACACGGATTTGATTTTTGAAATAAAAATGATTTAACAATTTTATGCATTTTGAATGCACATTAGATGACTTTTAACCTGGTCAAATAAAGCTGCTTAATAAGCAATCCCACACAACCCCTTCATTCGACCCGTTAGAGACAAAGCATAACCTGCATTGACCCGTTTATACTAATTACTGAACGGGTCAAAATAAGGTCATTTAGAAAAAAAATTTGCTAACAGAAACTTGATTTACTTGTAGGGTCCACATCAGAAATGACCAATCAATCACTACCCGATGAAATCGAGTGCTTTGATTTGAACCTGGGCTACCATGAGGGAAACATCAACTATCATCCAACCGCCGAAAGAATATTTCATTCTCCTACAGTTGAAACATAAAAGACTTATGGGAGAAGGTTTTAAACATCTTTTTAGAAAGTCAAATTCAAAGTCAAAATCGGAGTCTAAAAGCAAAAGCAAAAGCTGAAGCATATTTTCATTTTTTGATTTTCTTACAAAAGCTTCTTGGACAAAAGCAATGAAGAGAAGCTTAGAGAGCTACAGTAGCTTTTTGCAGGTAAATGAAGAAGGGTTGACTTTGGTGCTGACTGTTTTTTGATGATGATGATGATATATTTTTTAGAAACTTTAGAAAAGAGTATATGTTGTTATACATAGAAAGAATTCTCTTGATCATATAGGTATTGCTAGTCGGTTTTTTGCAAGATTCTTTACCAACTTCTGCTTACAATCTTAAGGAATATGTTTTAAATCTTGATTCGGTGGTTTGTTTTATTTTTTATTTTTCTAATAGTAAGGGTAAAGCGGTTTATTTATAAGAACTTAACAAAAATTCTAACAATAGTTTAGTGTGAATTGTAGATAAAAAACTTTATCCCTTTTAACACCAACAATATATAGGAACCATATTGTCTCATGACTGTTCTAAACCTTACTCACGTACCACTTGAATCAGCGAACAATTGAACCCTTAACATGAGTTTTTTGGCATAAAATATGAAATCTTTTTCACATAAGTTGGTTGTTAAAGTTTGCTTGTACAGGTTGCGTTATTTGAGGTTTTTTTGTTTGCTTAGAAGAACTACTCCGAATCGTTTCTGTCATCCATTGCTCACTTCAGCAAACCATAATATGATCTAATCATATGGACTATCCGTGTAGCTTAACTTAATTTTTCACATAGCAGTTTGGTATATTCTAAGCATCGCATTTGAATAAAACATAGATATTTTCGTGTTGGCTAGGATTTATTTAATTCTTTAATAATACGAGTAGAAATGATTTTTTATGACATTTTATTTACTAAAAATTATAATACCAGTTTAAAAAGTTTATAAAACATCATGTGTAATTTTTAAAAACTTAAAACTAAAATCAAAACTGAAACCTTACTATAACATACCACATGGACCATCTGCATAATCAACACAATTTTTCACATAGCACGGCTATATGAGGTTTTAAATTTAAAACGGCTATATGAGGTTTTAAATTTCATCACCTTTAATGTGAATGTTTGTCGCGCCCATAGTTTACTTGTTAAAAAATTCGAAGAAACAAACATACAAACATTGTAAAATCATAAAATAGAATGATAAGTGATTGAACGCCAGAAACAATTCAATACATTGCCTAAATTCTTATATATATATAACAACACAAAGATAATTAGTCCCGAAAACATATTATTGCCATCAAGATTGTGGTGTTATTTTGAAATATAGGTGTATGCTTTACTTGATTCATGGATGTTTGCAGCCTGCTGGTGTTTCTATGTTTGTTTTGACCATGTTTTCTACTAACAAGCTTAAAGCTTAGCTGTTTGTTGACTGAAACTCGGGTCAATGCAAACAACCACCTGAAACCAAAAACCCGTCATGTTAATGAGATACACGTAAAGTTTCTAAGTTTCTACTGAACATGACGGAAAATGCCCTGTTTTATTAGAGAAAACCGCACGGTTTTAGCAGCCAACTTTAAATCAGAAGCGATATAGAAACCAAACCTGGATTAACTGATTTTACCTATGGCATGCTAACCACCACATATGAAAAAGTTGCTCATGTCAAAAGAAATGAAAATAAATAACTCTGTTTATAAATTTTAAAAATAGTTTTTTTTTGTTCAAATTTTTGAATAATTATTAAATGTCAAACCGGTGCCATGTGGCATGTACATTTAAGTTAAAATGACAAATAAGACGCCGAGGCAAAAGAATTATAAAATCAACAAAAAAAATAACTTGCTACAGATCGAACATGTCTCTTGTTGCCACAATCGCGATTAAGCGTAAAGTTGTTTTTGTTTTTACACATAATTTAAAGTTGGTTGCTAAATGAAGAAGTATAAAGTTAGTTTGTATAATATTTGTACATACCTTGCCAACACTTTTACCAGAATGGAGATATTCAACTGCATCAGCGACGGAGTGAACGCCTACAAAACTTTTAGGGTCTATTGCTACCTGATATTTTTGAAGGAAAACAATGTAAATCTCTTAATTATGTGATAAAATATTTGTGACAAATTTATAGATTATGTTATGTTGTTACCTTAAGTTTTCCCACAGAGAAAAGATGAACCAGATTATCAAGATGTTGTTGCCATAAATGAGCATATTGCACCAGAAAAAATCCAGCCTGCATGTGACTCATATATTCATATATGAATGCTTTCTCTCTCAAAGGATGAATTAGAATTAAAATAAAAGCTAACATGATAACAAGCCGAAAGTCGCACAAAGTATATTATTAATGTATTATGCCTCCAAAATTATATTAATAGAAAGTTAAAATAATTGAAATACAATTAGCTAATCATAAATTGAGTGACTAGCTGTTTATAAATAAATAGACAAAAGCTGTTTCAGGTAAAAATGTTCCACCCTTAAATTGTTTATTTTAATAATAACATCACTGCCAATGAACTCAAAGTATTGATTTGGATCTACAAACTTCCTTTGTTTTGTCTTTCTCAAAAGGTCTTTGGATATTTGACAAATAGTCGGCATCTTTTTCACAATGTGTTAAGTCGGATGTTGCAATATTCATGTGATGATTGGAACATAAATATATAAACTTTACATACCACAGTTTGACTTTTTGCTAGGAGTTTCTCACATAATCCAGTGTAATTTCGTGGTTTCCATCCATGCTCTCCTTGATACTGAAAACATTAGATATGTTTGACTTCTGAGGTCAAATGACAGATTCTAAACTTTGAAACATATAGATATATTTCAGATTATGGAGAGGTACAACTACTTTGAATTATATCACTTCAACAGAAAAGCAGAAAAGGATACTAGTGTGAAAAGTTTTTGATAAGATCCACATCAGTTTTGAATATGATAAGAATAGGTTTGACTGGAGAAGTCAAAGAAACATAAACAGATTTAAACAAAAAAAATTTACCTGAGAGATCATTCCAATGACTACCATCCGTCCATAAACCGCTAATGCATTCAAACACGTATCAAACATATCACCGCCAACAGATTCATACACAATATCAACACCTTTCGGGAATTCCTTCTTAAGAACCTGCTCATTTTTAAATTAAAAAATTTATACATTACGTGTATGTTTATATAATACAAAATTCTAAATTAACTTTCTGAAAAAAACATATATACATTTTTGATGGATTCTTCTTTATAGTCGATGACTCGATCAACTCCCAAGTCTCTTAAGAGGATAGCCTTATCTTTACCTCCACAAGTTGCAACCACTTTGTTTCCAGCTAATTTTGCAAGCTATTATTAATACAAACAGGTAAGTAAATCATCACAGATAAAATAAGGACCAATATTAAACATACTGTTTCATATATTTTCCTTCTAAATTCAAATTTTCATATTTACCCTTTCAAAACAATAAAAAGAAATCGTATTTACATATTCTATAGTAAAGAAAATAAAAACCCGTTATTTATAACAGTTCGTTTTACTGAGAAAAACATAAAGGAAATATGTTCTCTTTGTTTATTTAGTAAAACATACTGTTATAAGTAATTGATTTTATTTGATTTTTTATAGAATGGGTATTACCGTATTAGCGCTTTAAAAGGGTAAATATGATATAATGATTTTTAGGATTGATTTAGGAGTTTTGAAGTATTAAAATACCTGAACTGCAAATTGCCCAGTTCCTCCTGCAGCAGCAGTGACAAGAACTGTCTTTCCCGACTCCATTTGTGCCGCCTAATAGCAGCAAAAAAAAGTCTCACTCCAATACTTTTAACTAAAAACAAAAACATGTTGCTATAACATCTTATTTTAAAAAATAAAATATTTAAGAAGAGAACCTTTTCTAGAGAAATCGATGCTGTGAGTCCAGACGTAAGCATGGCAACAACTTCGGGGTCTGGTCTAGCTACAGGAAGAATGTGCTTCGAAGGCACCTAAAATACACATAATTCAATACAACTTATTAAATATTAGTAGAGGTGGTCAACTGGCTGGTCAGTTAATGGGTCACAACAGGTTCGGGTCAAATGGCCACGTCGGGTAAAATATACACTTTGGTAAATGTACTTTAGGTGCTCTGCTGAAACAGGTTGTGTCAGGTTGAGTTGGGCTGACCTGAAACCTAATTAATTAACTTACGAATAAACTGAATTAGGAGGTTACACTTTGTGAGAACTTTCAAGTTTCAACCCGTTCAAATAATTTCTTTTCACGCTAGTTTTTTTTTAAACTTAACACATGGAGATAAAACATAACCAAAATTGATATTTTTCATAAGTAATTGAGTTGAAAGGGCCACCTCTAATATTAGGCTACATAATTTAATCAGCTAGTAAGAAAATATTAGAAGATAACAAATCAAATATTTATGGTTCAACATACCATAGCAAATTCGGCATAAGCTCCAAAAGTCATGATTGCTGCAGGAGTGCCAACTTTTAGATGTTTAACCCCATCACCCACTGCAGCAATTAAACCTACACCCTGTAATTTTTTAAAAGTTTAAACACATGAACGAAAAACTACTAGTAGTTAGAACAAATCTACAGACCAAGTAATTTTAATCAATTTCATAAACCAATATGAGCCAAAGTTTAGTTAAAACAAATCCGTGGATCATGAAATATTAATCAGATTTCAAAAAACAAAAACAAACTATTAGTTATTAAAACAAAACTGTGGACCATGAAATTTAAACAAACTTCAAAAAATAACAAATAAAGCCCAAATTTTAGTTGCTAAAACAAATCTGTGGACTTGTGCTTTATACCTCGAATCCAGCATCAAATGGAAGTCGAGAGCTGATTTCTTGTTTGCTTCCACTGAAATAACTACCAGAACTGAAATTCACCTGTTACAGAATACCCAAATTATAAAAAAAAACCACAGGAGGAAGATGGTTGACAATATAACTTGACAATAAAGAAAAACAAAAGCAGATAAGTTATTAAAACAAGAAATCCCAAACACCACGTTAAATGACATGGAAGTGTTATATTTGCGGCTATGGTTCCAATTATAATTAATACAAGCGTGAACGAAGATGGGATCCACAAAACAAAGAAAACGATAAAAGATAAAAGTTTTAAAGCTAAAAACTAATCAACAATGGCATGAATGAACCTATAGAATAGCACTTATGTCATTTATTATGGTAACTGACCTTATGGACTTTTGCTGAATTAGCATATAAGTCCTTTTTGTATGATTAAGTTCCTAGATGTTACCTGGGCGTTTAGCATAATTTCCATAAGTATAGGGACTTAATCATGCAAAAATCAAGTCCAATGACTTACGTATAAATAAAGCAAAAGTCCACAGTTTTTTTCTTTTGATAATTGCACCACTTAGGCACTTGTAATAAGATAGCATTGCCCATTTATACCCCACAAACTTACATCGCTTGCATTGACACCTGCATATATTACTTTCAATAGTACATGATCTGGTTTAATTGGTAATTTCAGTGGTGCACGCACTATACTTGTAGCACCACGGAAATTGTGACTCAGCGTGTGAACAATCCTGCACAAAAAGCATCAAACAAGTCAGGTCTTACTAGAAACTGACTTCAATTAGTTGGCGGGAAAAAGAGTAAAAGTTAAATTGACCAAAGTGTGTTATAAATACATTGATAAAAGTTAAAAAATATTAATAAACTTACACTTTCTCAAAACTCTGGGGGATTTGAACATTAGAATTAATCACTGATGAAAACCTTTTTTTTAATCTTGAAGGAACCACCAAGTATTTTGCTTCTTCAGCTGGAGTGGGCCAATATTCTAAGCCTCTACGTGTAGTGATCCATAAACATGAGCCCGCTTTACTCTCATCGGTTATAAGCTCAAACGCACCTAGTTCATTTGTTAACATGTACAAGCTTTAAATCCTATTTACTTATTATAAAGGGGCTAATTCAATTGAAAATTAACCACCTTCTGGTCCAATTTGTTCTTAATTACCATTGTTTATTCCCACACAAAAAACCATTAAACTCTCAAAAATTCGATCTAGGGTATAACTCAAACAGGTTACTATGTAAAAATGAGGGCACGGAAGTTTGACCTCTTTTGACACAACATGCTGACAAGATAGAAGATTACTTTGTAAAATGGTTCCATATGGTAAATGACAATTAAAGTTACGACAAGGTTCAAACTTGGTAATTATAATTCTCTTTTGCCCCTATTTGGTAATTATATCTAGTAAATGGAGTTTTTATTGGCTCTATTCCGCACTTGTTTTTTACATTATAAGTACCATCTTATAGAATTATAGAACTCTAGCTACCAAGTTGAGACATAAAAAGTATATTACCAAGGTCTGCCATTTTGAAAGACGTTGCTACCCTATGGAATTTGTCCTTTTTTTTCTAACCATTACAGGTTAGCTTGTCAAAATGTCAATGCAGCGTTAAGTTCAACCATTTTGACATTTTTCAATTTTATTAATGTACCTGCTGACAAGTTTGAAGATTACCTTAAATCAAATTTTCAAAAACTGAGGTTATTTTTCTAGGGCATATTACATAAAATAGTCCGTTATTTTTTGTCCCAACATGATAACTGAAGCCATGGCGATGGTCTAGTCTAATCTGCCAATTATATCTAGTCAATTATATTTGTGAAGTAAGATAGTATACCTTGAATCAAGGTCTCCATGGGAACATAACCTCCCATGCGTTCAATAAATCGAGAATCCACTTTTTCAGCCATTTCAGTTCGAATAAACTGCATATAAGTCATCAAGAACATTAAATAAAAAGAAGCTTGCTACTCGAATATAGCTGATTTATCATGTGATATAAAAAAATGTTATTAAAGAGATTATGCCATTTCTAATATAAAAAGAACTAGTATAAGAAGTTTTGTTTTACCTCCGGGCAAAGCACATTGGCACGAATCCCTTTTTTCTTGTAGGAAGCAAGCGATCTGGTAAACATAACCACACCCCCTTACAAATAAAATCCAAAAAAATTAAAAAAACAAAAGAAGAAATAAATACATAATGATTGATCAGTTATGTTACTGAAAAATATCAAACCTTTGGAGGCGGAATAGATAGGGTCAATTAGGTGGGGATATAGTCCTGCTGCTGAACCCAAATTTATGATCACACCAGGTTTTTTTGCAGCCTCCATTATCTTGATCTGCAGTTATCAATTGAAAGGCCTACTTAGCTTGTTGGTCCATTTTGGTATTTATATTTTTTTTGTCAGATCTGGCTGAAGTTCTTTTGACAGGCAATTGATAAATAAAAAAATAAAAAAAAATTCAAACAACTCAAGAATTATAACATGAAACGTATAAATCATTGAAGCATTTAAATACATATATGTTTACAAATGAAACCCTAGTAAAACCAAACCCTATGAAAGCATGATGTGAATCCAATAGAATCCATAATTTGATATTAAAAAATACAATCAAGCATCGTATTCAATAGCCCATATTGGTATGAGTTCATTGTTTAAATCACCAGGTACCATAACAAGTAAAAAAATTCTAATTTAACTCGGACAGAAATAATAATATATAATCACCAAAAAGGATCAAATGCCTAAGCACATTGTTGTATCTTGTCATTCCTCCTAATAATAACAGAAATTATTAAAATAAAAAATGCCAATCAGCAATTTAACTTGTTCAACCAATCAAAAATTCATAATTATCAAAGTGGCCCACCAAAACAAAGTATAATTACACATTCAACACAAGAAAGGTATATTTCCAAAACATACCAACAGGCTAAGAAGATTGATATTTTATGAAATTTTCCCATAAGAAGTCTAAAGTAATTTTCAAAGTGAAGCTCAAGCATACCGCCTTGTGGGTGCAATCAATAACTGCTACAAGATTAACATTAATGGCGTGTCTCCATGACTTTGACCCATCTGTTTGGTCCTTGTCAAACATTATAGAAGTAGCAATACCCGCAGAATTAATACATATATCCAAACCTCCATACACTTCCATATGTTTCTCAAATGCAGCAGCCACTTCTCCTGTTTTGTTGAACAAATAACAGGCAGTCAAAATGCATGATTTTGATTGCATGTCAAAAACAGACTAGGTTGGGTTGACCCAAAACACTTCTTAATCTCCATTTTCATTTTAAGAATGACTGGTGTGTTAAATAAGATTACAAAAACGTGTCATCAACATAACAATCTATTTTCTTGGGGGAAACAATTTAGGAGGTTGTATGCATTAAAGGTACACTTTGGGTGCCTTTCAGTTCAACCCATAATCGACTCATTCATAAGCAAATGGCTCGGGTCAAAACAGGTTATTTTGATAGCTACTCATAATGGGTTAGGGTTTGTTGACCCACAACACAATTTGTTTTTAATTTTCTTTTACAATAGTTTTGTTAAATAACATTAACAAACTACGCTATATAATCTAAAATTTTAGAATAAAATTGATTTAAGATGCCGTATGCATTAAGACTACATTTTGGGTGACCTTCAACCCATTGGAACATTAACTTTCTGCCAAACTTTTTCTTTATCTTGCCCGCTTGACTCATTACACAACCCAATGTGACCCATTCATAAGCAAATGGGTCAACATTGCCACCTCCATAATCAATATATGCAACTCACCTTTGTTACTGACATCGCATTTTACAAAGATAGCAGATGGGAACTTTAACCCTGAGTGAAACTTGAGATTTTCTTTTTGTGCAAGCAATGCAACCTCTTTTCCCTTAGGTTCAGAAAAATCAACAATTGTGACAAATATACCCTTTTGAGCAAGAGCAATGCTAAGAGCTCTACCTGTAGAACATAACCACACGAGTAGCAAAATTATATTAACATTCCCATTGAATTACATATCCACCCTTAACAAAATTGTCTCCATTCATAAAGAATAAGATACATTTAACTTTTTGTAGTCAAACCTAAAAATTCAAGATTCCCTGAAAATTTGCAGCATTTTGATCAACTGTGGTCTTGTATAATGTATATTACAATCTTTGACCTCAAAAGTCCAATTATATCTTTATTTATACTTAGGAAGTAAAATGATATACTGGGTACAGATTCAATATCATATGTTCCATTTCAATTTCAAGCCTTCGAATTCAAGTCACTCAACACTACCATATATTATCCTCAAAATCATATATGTTCACTTCAGGTTTTCTTGACCATAAACCCATATACTAATCTAAAAAGCATACTGTTCAAAGATCTACCATCAAGAATAAAGTATCCCTACGTTGTCAAACTGAATATACTTGGTATAAATCACTAAATTTCAAAAGGGTTTCATCAAACTGATTAAAAAAATCATACTCCCAAAGAAAACGATCTTTCCCACTGTTCTTGAACCACTCTGTTTCACTAACATCAAAACCCCTTTACTCTGTTTCACAATTGACAAATTTTTGCAATCAAAACAATTCTAAACATTCAATTAGCATTAAAATCCCTCATAAGAGTTAAATACAGTAAACACTAGAGAAAACCCTAAAGAGTAAAATCAAGAAACTTGATTAACATACCGATGCCGGAGGCACCGCCGGTGACGAAAGCCGATAGGCCGGACTTCAACTCCATCAAATATGATCTTCTTTCTTGGTTCTTGAACTGTTGATTTTATCTTTTTGTAGCTTTATGGCAATCATCATGTGTGTGTTTGTATATATTTATAGAAAGAAAGATTATTATTATTATTATTGCTACCGTATATTGTGAGAGATATCCCTTCGTGGGAAATCGTTTGCCGGCGTCGGTCCCATATACGTATGTTATTGGTCGCTTGTTAATTATTCTGATTTGAAGGACCCACGTAACGTCGGTAATTTCCGAGAGTTTTTTTGCCGATTTGATGCTAACAACATACACTAGCGACCGAGAGGAGTGAGGGTTAGGTAGTCATTAACAACATACACTAGCAAGATTTTATTAAAATAAAGAAAGATTTGGTGTTTAAGTTTCATTTGTTATAGAAAAAAGAAAAACAAAAAAAAAAGTTTCAGGTTGTGGTGGGAGGTTTTCTTATTTAAATTGAATTTCATTGGTCTCGGATTCCGTACTAGAGAAATGAAGATTATCGGGTGGGTCAGTGGCCGTCAACGATTCTTTGGTCGTTAAAAAAAGCTAGTCATTGACCTAGGAGTTGTTTGGAACCTTGTTCTTAGCATGTTTATTATCCGATTGAATAGTAAAGTATGTTTTCAAAATTTACGTGTTAAGAGAGCTTCATGAACCATTAAAATGTGTCTTTATAAGTCAATCAAACATACTTTAACTCTTTTATTGGAATTATTAAAAACGACTTTTTAAAGTAATAATATTTCTCTTGAATTTAAAGGTTTGAGATTCATTTATAAATCAATATTAAGAGGAGATTAAATAGATGTGTGAGTTGTCGTTTACAAAGACATACAGAAGCGAGAACACGCAAAAGTGATGCTAAACATGACCTCTCTCGTATACCTTTTTAACACCTAAAATTTTAAGCATTCACAATGCATTCATCAACTCTATCTCTATTATTAAATTTAAAAAACTGATAAAAACATCTCTACATTTGAATCACCATTCCTAAATCATATCATCAAGTTATAATACATTGCAATAGTATCCCATTAAGTTATAAAATAACGCTATTACTAAGATAAAATCACCACTCTGGATGACTATAACACACGATCTTTTAGTTGATTATACCACTTGCCATCAAGATGTTATCTTGAGATCCTGTTATATGTTTAATCAGATTAGATACTCGTGTATTACACGGGTTTAAATAATCATCATCGTATGCGAGAATATGAAATTATAAATATGAAATATGAGTATAGAATAGTGAGGTAGTAAAACATGTCTAGACTTGAGAAAATGAAATCGTGATGTACATTGAAGCATACATGTTTTATAGTGAGTAATCGTTTATTAATGGAGTTTGACTCTGTGAATATTGTATTTTAAAATTTTCAATATTTAAAGTATTTTAATTTTAACAATAATTAGCTAGAAATTAAATTTAATTTAACAAAATTAGCTCTCATTAAAAAATTCAATGAAACATTTTATTTATTTTAGAAAAATATTAATTTAATTAACATAATTTGTAAAAATTTTTAATGTCCTAATTTGTAATTTTTAATATAGTAAAGGCATGTGTCCAAATCCTAAATGGAGCTTAGGCATTCATCCTAAAAGAATGCCATATGACTTTCAAAGATTTTAATTTATTAGTATAAGATGGACCTATCATCACTAGAAATTTACATTGTTGTTTCTTGAGTTTGTTTTAAATTAATTAAAACAATTATAGAAAAACATATATAGAAATGAATGTTTATAAACAAAATTTCCATAAAAAAAATAGTACAAACGTTTTTAAGTAATAACCTTAAAAATGTTTAAAAAGCTCAAAATTCCTTAAATTGATTTATTTTGTTATCATTTGGTAGAATTGTGGTGTTTGATGACTTATGTGCTGTTTGTTTTTTCTGCAGAAAAACGTTTGCAATCTGCGGACCACGTCTGCAGACATATGCAGCAGAAGAGGTGGACCAAATGTCTGTAGTCTGCAAGAAAAAGACTGTTTGTTTTTTTAACGTCTGCAGAATGCTGAAATATTTTATAGTTAAACTAAACCTATTTTTTAAACTTTAAAAATAACTTTAACCTTAATATATAAATAAAAATCATACAAATACATTAAAATATAAATCACTAATCATTAATCATACAAATTAAAATAACAAACCAAATACTATATCAAATCACAAACCAATAAATTTGTTCCTATAGCTTCATCAACAACCACAGCTTCATCAGCTTCATCAGCTTCATCATCTTCATCATCAACAACAAACCACATCCACATTCAATAAATTTTGTCATAACTCTAATCAACAATCATATCCACAGCTTCATCATCTTCAAATGCATCTTCATCATCTTCAAATCACCATCTTCATCGGACGGTGGTGGAGTCAGCGGGCGGAGTAGGGCGGCAGAGGGGTCGGTGGCCGGCGGTCGAAAGGCGGTAGCGTGGAGGTGGGGCTGCGGAGGGGGGAGGGGCTGTGAATGGTGAGGGGGTCGAAGGGGGGAGAGGCTGCGACTGGAATGGAGGTCGAAGAGCGGGAGGACTGCGATGACGGTCGGAAGGGGAGGGTTGCGACTGGAATGGGGTTGCGATGGCGGCGGAAGGACGGGAGAGGTTGCTGAAGAAGGGATGCGGGAGGAGGGAGGAGAGGGTGGCTGGTGGTTTGGGGTTGCTGTTTGAGTCGAAGGAAAAATAGGTTTCAGAGATTAAAGAAGAAGTGAGGGAGAAGAGGTGGAGAAGTGGTAAGTCCATATCTTCTCCACGCAGACGTCAGGAAGACGTTTTTTTAATGAAACGTCTTCCAAAAATCAAACAATCTGCGCACTCAAAAGCTCTTCCCGCGTCTGCGTGCGCGCAGATGAAGAGGTGGAGAAGAGCTTTTAGTGAAAAACAAACACCACCTTAAAAACCAAGGGCGCTTGATAGGTCTACCCCTAAAGCATCTTTAGGCCCTCATTCTAAAATAAATTTTATATTTACACATACATCATATGTACATAGCACTCCCTGTTACCAAAAAGGTTAAAATACCAAAGAAGAAAATAGAACATGCGGGTTCACTTCTAGGTCACAAAGTCGCCTTCAAAGTTCCTAGGACTCAAAAATTATTTAGAAAAGTGTTTGCAAGACAGCAAGAGAAGCGACAATTTTAGAGTTATGTATACTCCTCTGCTCAACTACTAAAGTAAAAAACTTATTATAGGACCTTTGTGTCTGGATCAATAGACCAACATTCTTTTTTATTTTTATTTTTTGGAGTTATGTATTTTGGAGTTATGTGACAACATCCAATTTAAAACAACCATAACTCTTGTCACCTATCCCCGAGAAGCTCACTCCCTTGGACTTTTGATATTCTCAAGTGTATACAAAAGCAAAAACATGATAGTTCAATCTATGCAAGGACTAAAACGTAATTTGCTTTTAGTTTCTTCTTCAAACTCACAAGATTGAGTTTAAATTTACAACTCGTTATTACAAATCTTAAATTTCTAACTGACTGGAAAAAGATGGAGTTAGGACAATGACCAACTCAAGTGGAGTTAGAGTAATGAAACTTCTTTTGAGGCCAAGATTTTAAACCCCGTATACAATGGATTGGTCTAAGTTAGTTATAGCATAGAATAAGAAGTACGTTAAATGAGTACGTGAATCGTTGTTCTAAAGAAAAAAATGTTGATCTGCAAAATTATAATCATCCCATAACAACATCCTTTCGTAACCTTGAAGACTCATTAAATAATATTACAAGTCTTCTCTTCGAGGCGTGTTGTAATTAGTTATAACTTCCATCTAGAGTTAGACATAACAATAAGCATGAAAGATGATACAAATGAAGGTTCGAGTATGATCCCCTCATCATCCTAAATCACATATGAATTCATATAACCTTCTCTTGCTACGATTCTTCTCATACCCATCATCCAACTCAATCACCGTAGTGGGTTACCAACATATTCATGCTTCTACATTCTGAACCATAATTATTACAAATCAAAAATTCAAAAAAAATACTAAAACATGTACTATATTATTCAAAACAACATTTTTTTATGAAACAAATTATTCTTACCGTATAATTATGCCTTTTCTGTCAATTAGGTTTTGGGGAGGCCCTCCGCTCAATTTGTTCTTGTTCAGCAATCTGTTATGTTAAAGTTATTATATATATTAATCTGTTATTGTTGCATGTAAACACACAATAATTCATTTAAAAGTAGCAAATTTGCTTACATCTCGCGAAGGTTTGGAAGTGTGCCTAGAGCGTCCGGGAACGGCCCCTCGAATTCGTTTTCATCTAGATGCCTTTTCAACACGTTTAGAAGAAACAAGTAAATCAAAATGTACATCAAATCAAAAATAGTAATAGTAATAATCAGACACTTACAGGACTTCCAAAGCCTTCAATGGACTCAAATCAGGGATAGGACCCGTTAGCTTGTTCATGCTTAGCCGGCTGCATACACAAATTTGTAAGAATATGTCTTTTGTTGAATATTTCATTCATTTGATCAAAGAGACTACTTACAAATCTTTAAGAGCAGTCAATCTTGCAATTTCTTTTGGTAGTGTCCCTGTTAGTGATAGCCCCCTTAGGTTCCTAATGTATAAAACACATCAACTTTAGCACTTATATTGGATATATGGCTAAAATGTATGAATTTAAGTAACTTATGAAGCCTTCAAGGGGGTGACATAGTAGTATGGTGCTTGAGTCCCTCTAGCATAATTTTAAAGTCTAATTTTAACCCTTTAAAGGCTACCTTTTGAAGTTAGGTTTCATCTAATCTTATTGGTTAACAGGTTATTTAGTAGGTCCCATAAGTTTTCCAGTAACATATTCTTATAATAAGAAAATGGACAAGCGAATCGTATATCACTTACACACTTGTAACTCGCACTTGTTCTCCTTCAGAACAACCAATTCCCAACCAAGGATGTGCTTTTGGCAAGCATGGATCTCCATTCCAATCATCTGGTGGGTTTCTTAAGCTTTGCTTCAACAGCTGCAATGCCATTGCTGCAAACAAACAAACATCATCAACAACTTCCTCAGCATAATTTCACTCAAAAATCAATAAACATCACATCAAACTTCACTAATTGTACAGAATGTAAGAACTTAGAATCACCATGGTACCATCTCTACCAAGAGTTGTGCCTGCAAGAGGTAAAATCTGATACACCTCGCCCGCGTTAACCGTAGGACCCACCGGCATATCACTTCTAGGACTCAAGGTGATCTGTGTGTCGCCGGAGAGTGGCCATTCGCTACTGTAAACCACCACACCTCTCGTCGTTACATTAAGCTCCTGATAGAAAGTTTCGCCGTCGATGAGAACAGTGAACACTCTCCAACTGTAAGGACTCGTACTCCGATTATCCTGAAAGTACAATGCAATGTAATACCGATTTGTAGGTAGAGAAAACGGTGGCCAATGGATCGTGAGATTCTTCCCTCTGCTCGTCGTTGATCCTGATAAGAACACCTTCGCCGGAGGCCGGTTCCAAAACTCCGATGAGGTAACGTTTGCGTGTGCTTCAACCGTAGGGTTTCCATCGGTAAACGGTTGCCAAAATCGATTGAATTGATCATCTGGAAAACTAGTTGATAGATCATTAGAAACGATCAAATTAGTCGATCTAGGGTTTGATATATTCAAAAACGAACATATAATCGATCATCGATCTGTTCATACCGTACGAAATCATTTTCGGAAGCGAAATTACTCCGAGTAACCGTAATCAATCCATACTTTCCAAAATCTGTTGAATTATACAATGACGAATCGAGATCTATCACCTCTAACGATGAAATGAAAGGATTAGAAGGAGATTTCGTGTGTTCATTGCACGCTAAACACACGCTAAGCGTTTTATCATTTGCCATCACGATGATCTCGTAATATGAGGTGAGACCGTTTTTGTAATCCTCCGTCGTGTTCACAATGCTCCACGTTGTTCCGTCGATGATCTGATCGAAAATCGGTGGCTCGTTACCGCCATCGAATCCTCCATAGAAGTAGGTTGTACGGATGAGGAATTTGGCGCCTTTGGTCACCGGAAACTCGTAGCAGTGTTTACCGCGGCCGTAGGGGAAGTGACGGAGGGTGGTGAGTAGGGGTAGGATGTCGTGACGGTTTACGGTTGCTAGGGTTCCGGTGACGGTGTAGCCTTCGTCTTTTGTGTATGTTATGCCGTCGTGTTTGATGTCCTTTTTGGAACCGCAGTTGATGAGGTAGCCACGGGGGGACGGTGGCTGCGACGGCGGCGGAGACGGTGGAGGTTTGCCGGCGATTAGGGCGGAGAAGGGGATGGTAAGAAGGTGTAACAGGAAGATGGTGATGGACATTGTGGAGAAAAAGCTTTCATTTGAATTTGATGGAGTTGCAGAGAGATGAAGATGGAGATATTTACCGTCGATAAAACGAAAAATATGGTAAATAGTGTTTGATAAAATTTATAAAAAATTACCACTTTTGCAAATATTTTTACGGAAACATAAGGTTAGTTGGAACTAGGATTTTTAAAAATTGATGTTGAGATTTGAGAAAAATATTATTTATATCAAGTAACTTGAAAACGTCAAATAAACGTGTGAATTGTTATAAAGTTTTAAGCTTATGAATCGTCATTGGTAATTATTTTTACTGGGAAATAAAAACGATGTTATATGTTATGTCGTCATGGATGCCTAACAATATTTGTTACATGGTTTTAAGCTTTTCAATTGTCATTGGTGATTTTCTACTCAAATAAAAAACGATGTCCATCAATATATCTTAAAAGATAACAACCTTCGTTTTGTCTATTTTCTAATAGGCCGAGAAAACTTTTTTTAACTAAAATGGTTAAGGTTGTGTGATCTATAGATGTGAACTAACGCGTTAAGCTGTAAGGAGTGAGGTCCGTTCAAAAATACCTAATTGTGAAAAACAGGAAGTGTTTCTTTTTATCTGGTGGATGTTTCAATTTATGATTCTATTTGTCTAACCCCACTCTACACTCCAACATATTCGAGTATTCTATTATATTCAAATACAACTTTTGATACTTGCATAATTTTACAAGTTTTCTAATGGGATTAGAACTCTCCTACTATTGCGTTAGCTAAGCAAAAACAGACACCAAGCACATCTATTTTTATTAGTAGTATTGTAGGTCTATTTCTAATACTTTTTCGGTTATGTTTCATAGGCTTATCAAAATTAAAAATTTAGTTGAAGAGAATACAAAAGAGCAGGTTATTGAGTATGTTGATGCATGTTTAGGAACCTTAATTCACATGAAGTCGCTAAGACTAATAAAAAAGAGTTCAATGAAAACTTCACAAAAGTCAAGAATTTAGTATCATGATAATTTGATTGTTTAAGCAACTTAAGAGATTGAAAAGGTTTTGATACATCTTTGTGCGATCATTGTTGAGGAAGAACTGTTAAATTAGAAACCTAAACCGAAACCAACAGTTGTATAGGTATATGTATGTTTGAGTCTGCCTAAATCTAAAACCATTGATCAACACTGATGATATAATGAGAGAGGTTGAGAAACGAAACTTCCTATAACAATGACACGAGGTTGAGTTTGGTGGAACTTTATGGTTCATAAATATCGTTTTATTAATGAAAATGAAAATAAAATGACAAAGTTAAATGGATAAATGCTTATGTTTTCTAATATGCATCCCAAACTTTCACATAATATTACATTACTATTTAACAAAAAAATATACATTAAACTTACTCTACTTTTCAAATTTTAGCCCCACAATTTCATTCGAATGTACACTTTTGACCCCTTAGAGGAATTTCTTTTCACTCTTCCCCCTCTTCTATTTCTCTTCGAACACCACCAAATTTGTCAACCAATATGTCCACTACCAAGGGCACCAAATCCTTACAAGGGACACCCTTCTTATAAACATCTCCCAAATGTGAGTCACTTCCAATTCTACCTCCCAAGAAAACATCAACCCCTTCAACAACCTTACCATTTTCATCCCTAGCCATGCTTCCCATGAACCCTATATCCGCCACTTGCACCTGCCCGCACGTGTTAGGGCAGCCAGTCCAGTGCATTCGTACTGGACGGGTTACAGAAACAAGCCTTCCCACTTCTTCCGTGACCTTCAAAGCACGAGCTTTTGTCTCAATTATCGCCTGCCCACAAAACTGGTTACCAGTACATGCCACTAAACCTTTCATCAAGATAGGTGGCTCGGGTAAAAACTTTTCTTTTAAAAGTGGTTCGTCAAGCAAAGCTTTGACTTTTGAGTTTTGTATGTTTGGGATTATAATATTTTGTTCTACGGTTAGTCGAAGCTCTCCTGAGCCATACTCGTCGGCTAATCGTGCCAGTTGTTCCATGTCATCGGCTTGGACCCGACCCACAGGAATGTGAATGCCCACAAAGCTTAGACCTTCTTGTTTTTGTGGATGCACACCAAAATAATCCCTTCTTTCCCATTTTGGGTCAACGAGGTCTTCCGAAGACGCCCTCTCTAACGCTTGTTCGGGCATTCTCTTTACGACTTCCGATCGAAACCCTTCTATACCCTGCACCCCAAAGAAACATCACTTAGAACAAAAGGTCCTTCAAGAACGAAAAGTTATACTTTTGACCCAAAGATTAGTAAATAACTAAAGATGACATACGAGTTCATCGATCAACCACATCATTCTAGTCTTTTGCCTATTCCCTCTTGAACCAAGATCACGAAAAGCCTCAAGAATCGCCCCACAAACCGGGACCACATCTTCTTCTGGGACCCAAGCGTCAAGAGGTATAGCATCTGCACACCGCTTTGCGCTAAAGAACCCCCCAACTAGCAAATTGAACCCAAATCGACCATTCTTTGTAGCCGGCATGTATGCTAGATCGTTGATATGAGGGTGTTCATAAAGATCATGTGAGCCAATCACACACACATTCCACTTCCTTGGCCTACAAAACAACCAAATAAAAAAGTCAAAATGTATCTCTTTCCACAACCCGAAAGTGAGGGTGTTAAACGAGTCGTGTTTGTGGGTTAGACCCACGAACCCGAAAATTATTTAAGACATATGAATCTGAACACAACATGAATATTCATAGTTAATATGAACATGACCAGTTTAACTATATTTTATAATATTGTTTTTCCAAAAAATACATTTAATTCACAGAATCTTATGTTATTTTACCTTTTAACTTTTAAATCGCTAGGTTGACCTGAAAACGACATGTTTTAGCTAAACTTGTTCGCGGCTTTGACCGGATACCGATCAGAACCCGATGACACTAACCTCAAACACATGAATTTCATGTAAATTTTGTATCGTGTCATAAATTCATACCCCCGCCCGAAAGTAAAATAACACTTTCAAGATCCAAGAATATTACAAGTTGGTAAACTCGGGATTGCCTCTTGAATTTGCAGTGATGAATTGTGATAATAAGTTCAAATACGGCCTCGTGTCCACAATTTCATGCGGATCAATTCCTGCGAGCGGGTTCCCAACCGCGTTTCTAACATTGTCCATACCACTTTGGATGCTTGTTAGCCCGACTTCATTAAGACCCTTTAAAATCGCGGGCACATCAGGTAATGTAACACCTCGAATTTGCCAGTTTTGACGTGTGGTTATATCCGCACAACCTTGCTCACCATATTGTTTAATCACACTAGCTAAGTATCGGGTTTGATCGCTAGTTGTTATGCCATTTGGAAGCTTCAACCTCATCATAAACCGACCATCTACGCGTAAAAAAGCAGTTGGGAAACAATAAGGTTCGAATCAAAGATTAATGTGTATTTTCTTGTTTGATGAAAAGATATCAAAATAAATGATGCTAATTGTTCTTGAACCAAAAGTTATGATCTTTATGGTGTATGGAGTGAGTAATTAAAATTCGAGTCTTGAAAATATGTTAAAAAGATGCAACAGACAACAGTCACCTTTTTTTTTTTTTAATAAAGACAACAGTCACCTAACACTAAATTTGGGCTTACATTGGTCCTTCCTTTTATGAAACACACCATAAAAGGCATTAAGAAATAGTAAAACTCGATAAAAGATTAATGGTAATTTAATTCCTTAATACAAAGATTCTTTAACACGAGATGATCAAAGAGGTAGCAGACTACTAACTAGAAAAGGGTCCAGCTTAAAAAAAAAGAGTATTGTGAGTTATGCGTAGAATTACGGGGTGTTTAAGTAATGGATGAAATTGTTATAACAAACGTGATCCTGAGACTAACGACTTTCCCTTAATTTCACATTATTTTCTACGTAAATATAAATTTTTAATATTTGTTTTATTTGCTTATTTAGAATGTCAATTTCAGAATTACACAATCATTTTCATTTTTCTAAAATCTGACTTAACTTGTCAAATTTAAATTTTACCCTTATAATATTTTTAAAATAGCTTCTAATGTACTCCTATAAACCATTTATATACTTATCTTTCAGAATTTAAATCATTAGTCTCTTGGACAGAGTGATACATCTTACCACCAAGATATCCGTTAGACGCGGTAAGCTTATGTAATAGCCCGGGCAATAGGGCATCAGGATATCATATCAATTTTCTACAATTCCAAATTGTTCTCTAATAGAATTTTAAGATCTTCATAGTATCTAGTGATCAAGTAAAGCTCAAATCTTGAAAACATGTTAATTAATTAAAACACATAAACAACAATCATTAATTAAAATTCACATAATTTATAAACAAACTTACATTGATGTTTCCTTCTATGAAACAACCCAAGCCACTTGAGTCTCACATCAACATCCTCTTTACTCTCCTTCATCTTATCAAGTTCTTCAATGGGGATCTTCGCAAGCTCTTCAATCCCATTCTCCATGAACAACTTCATCGGTTCGCCCGCCACCTTCACCTTCTCCTGCGGGTTAATCCCGTCTCGAAACTTCTCCTTCAGCACGTAATATCCATTCCTCTTTTCGACCCTCGGCTCCAGCCGCTCTCCTGTGACCTCTGGTGCCGATACGGTGGTTTGTGATGGAGTTGCATGGAGTCTCGTGGGGCTGCGGGTGGTGATGGGGTTCAGGAGTGAATTGGGTGCCGGAAAGCTGACGTGGAAGGCTGACATGTCGTCGGAGGTGGTGGTGGTGGTGGTTGTGGTGGTGGTGAAGATGGGAGTGTGGGCATTTTTGTAGGTGGATGGTGGCTTTTGGATAGTGGTAAGGGTCGTGTGGTTTTTTGATGTATGGTTGTAGGAAGAAGAAACAAGAATACACAGTTTTGATCATATCATATCTTGTTGTTTGAATTAATGGTTGGTGTTTTGACATGGTGTTACATTTTTTTTATGAAAAATGTACTAAATTGTTTCGTATGATGGGTGTTATTTAATCGGGCTCATCTATTTGTTTTTTAGCTGGAACCACACTCTTAACTTCATTAGGAGGAAACTCACAACGAAAAAAACTTCTTGTTCAATTACTTAGAATTGAATAAGACTTGAACCACTAGTGATACCTGTTTTTAATTGTAATTTTATGATAATTTTTCAAAGAATTTAAAATGTTTTCTATTTAACAAATATGGTATTGGTGTGTAGACGGGCTCAGACACTCATGAACTATACTAGGCCATGCCTTGACTCGTCTAGTGAAAAGCTTAAAATCGAATAGAACTTATATGAGCATGAGCTCGAGTTTATAGATGAAATTTATTTAATAAACGAGTTTTAACATAAAGTTCATATATTATACTTAACTGAACTCCCAAGGCTAAGCATTTACTTATATAGAGGTTATAGTTTATATTTAATGACACGATAAACATTGTTATACATATATGATTATGATAGATATAATTAAACAATATATTGTATGTTAGATAAATACAAATTTATAATTACATGTGTATATGAATAAAATAATTAGAAAAAATTAATATAAAAACCAACCGCGTTTGACCTTGAAAAATTACTCATGAGTTAAACTTATGTGTTAGACACTTAGACATAGACGAAGTTTCATATAAACCATTCTTTTTCTTCTTACTCCAATGTAGGGTTTAGATTAAACTCGACATGAAACACGAAATGCAAAAGGAGTATTGGTAAAAAATTCTTCTTATTCAAATATACGCAACTTAGACAACCACATTTAAGATGCTAATAGCCATTTTACATAAATTATAAGTTTAGCAGCAGTCTAAGTCGCATTAAACACTAGTACCGATTAACATAGTGTGTAATATTAATTTATATAGTATGAGAAGTGCAACTTTTATTTTTTGAACGTTGTCACTACATCTATATCTTACAAGATTTGAACCTACAATCATTTGGTTAGAAAAAACACAATTTATCACCAAACTATCCCTTTTAAGACACGAGAAAGCACAACTGCTACATTATCAACAATTATATTGGCCGATACGGGTATTAAAAGTATATAATAATTGATAATATTAGCAAGTATTTGATAGTTTTTGGATATAAATGAGATGTGGTGATGGGCGTGTGGCTTTATATAATATGGAAGAGGCAGTCACGGGCTCGAACAAATAGAGCCAAAACACCACAAAACTCCATGTGCTCACTCTACATTCAATTGTAACCACAAATAAGGTTTGCAAGTATCGGCAACATTAATGATCAAACTATTGGAAACGGTACCGTTTTGGGTAGTTTTCTTTATGAAATCAAAAGAAGTGTGATTCCTTTTAAATTTCCTTTTAATTTATTCAAAAGGAAATTTGTTTACTATTTCTTATTTTTTGGTTATCACGAGAACTCGTTACTTATAAAATGATATGACTCTACAAATGCTCTGATAACTAATAGGATCAGATAAATTACAGGTTACGCTAGACTTGTGACATTTATTATTAATCGTTTTTTATATCTTCAATAATGAAATGGAATTGGAATATTTTTACCAAGAATAAACCATTATGAGCTAGGGACCAGCATCCAATGTGAATTGTGATCACCCTGATTCAAAGTAACAGGCTTACAGCATTTAGAATTTGTATCAGCCCGTCAAATTCCATTTGGGCCTGACTCGGTCTTTTGGGCTGACCCAACTTCAACCCACGGTCCAAACGTAGGATATAAGCTTTATGAAGACTTCATATCTAACCGATAGTCCTCTCGAAGAGTCGAAGGCCTATCACGCCATGTCTAACCTAATACCGACCCATATTCAAAACGAGTTCTAAAGGGATTATAAAGATTTTGAATTACCCGATCGATTCAATCAACAACAGTGAGGCATGTCACTATGAGTATGCATTGTGGTTCTCTTTAAACCCCCAAACTAACAATATTCTAATTTGTTTTTTGATATTCAGAAAGCAAGACAATATAGGTTTAAATGTCAAAAATATAAACACAAACAAACAGAACCTTTGATTTATGATTTCGAGAACAGATAGAAAAAAATAGAAACTATGTAAACAAGACAAGAATGAGATGTAGATGTTGTAAGATAACAATGATCAAAATGTGTTCACTCCTTAAACAATCTGCATGACGAACGAGCAAGATATACTCAATAGGATGAAGAAGATGAACAGATGATCAGAGATGATGTTGAGCAAAAACTAATTGATCATATTGGTTAAACCCTTTTAATATGTAAAACCAAGCCCAACGCTACTTCAAGCCCAAAATAGCTTTTAAGACTAGTCCATTAGTCCAACCCTTCTAATCCAAGCCTTAATTTAAGTAGACTCCGCAACATTCGAACACCCACATCAAAATATAAAAACAAGCTGCCTAACATGAATAATAAATAAAACACCACAATTAGAATATAGTAATACGTATTTTATATTTGACATAAAACTGAAATAATGCATATATTTCAACATTAAAGATATATTGTCGTATTTAAATTGGTGTTTTATCATGTAGATATATAATTCACAAATTTCCAATGTTCATCCCGTTACAATGTTCCCTAAATTCCTTTACCACTTATCAAACAATTTTTTGGTCTTCTTAATTGGATACATTAGGGGTTTACATTATCCAAATAGGATGGTTATGGTCGAAAATGTCACGCAAACATTTAATTACAAAATACAAAAATATATCAAACCAAAGTAAGTAGCTCACGTGACTCTATCAACTAAACCAGAAATAACCACTTATAGCCAATTCAGTTTGATCAATCCGGCCAGTTTGATTATCATTTTCCTTACTTGAATCAACTCGGTTATTTACATGTGGGTGACCAAATACGCGTATAATGGTCCATGTTCGTGTTCGTACATCATCTAGGTGTGTGTCCACTTTCCTTTTTTTTTGGAATAGCTATGCATACACACGTTACACGTACAGTCAAAGGAAGAAGTGATACTATTAAACCACCACCTTCGGTTTTACTTTTGGTTTGTTGAGAAATTTATCCCTTCATCATGTTAACTCTGAATAAGTGTTATTGCCATCCCTCTCAGCACCCATACAAGTTAATGATGATGAGATGATATGGTATGATGTCATGCTTTTATTTTTGAATTTAATTTTTTTACATACACGTATATTAAATATATGTATATATAAGCCCCATGAAATATGAAATTAGAAAATTGTATGCAGTGATCATATAAGGATTAGTAATTATGTATATAGGGTGTGGTTTTTATGTGCATTACTATGAGTAATTATTATACATATACCTTATGTGATTAATCCCCTAGTTTGCATGCTTCACAAAGAAAATCAAATTCGTACAAGAACTTGCCCTGATCTATATTCGGGCCGGTGTATTTTGTTAAGTAATAAGTAACTTTATGTATTAAATTATAAATATATATAAATATGTATACATGATGGCGACTACATAAGATATAAAATAAGAGAATTATATGGTTACATGGTTGTTTTATATGTCATAGTTAAAGTAATACTTAAAAATACATATGTGTTTTTTATATTTCTTTATTTAAACTTGTTTCGCTACTTAAGCTCATGTGTGCGTTAAATAAGAATAAGATATGTGTCACATTAACATAACGTTGAGCGAATGTAGTGGGAGGAAAAAAAACAAATGTGATCATGTGGTTACGTAATCAGCTTATTCATCACATTTAGCTCAATTTGTACATAATAATGGGTGAATTTCAAATATTATCCATACAAACTTTTAAAATAACATAATTACGCAAACAAAATTCATAATATCATATATACCCTAAGAAATTTCCTAAATATTATATATATATCTTTAAAAAATTCCAAATATCATATATACCCAAACTTATAGCATCATATATGCCCTTTGAAAACATCTTAAATATCATCAATAGCCACAAATAATTTCTAAGATATCATATATGCCCAAACCAAATATATAAATACCACATATATACAAATTAAAATCAAAATATCTATATACCTTTTTTAAATAATTAAAATAATATTATAATTCTAATTTATTTTATTAAAATTATTTTTTATGTAAGATTAAAATATTACATTTTTTAATTTACTTGATGTATTTTTAAATATAAAGAAAAACTGTTATGGAATATGGATAATTTAACTAACTAACCGAAGATATTTTTGTTTGAAAAAGTTAGTTGACGAGTAAGATGCGTGATACAGTCTCGCAACTAAAAAAGTATAAAGAAAATGACGACTCGTATATTGGGTTTATTACTGTTTATTCATTGGATAATGGTTGATATGATGACAAAATAAAACAAACTATAATCACGTGAAAGTGGATATACCCTTATTATTCTTGTGTCAATGAAAAGCTCTTCTCACTTTTTAGGTTTAGCTAACAAGTGCATGCTTTTACATGCATGCATTTGTTGTAAGTTCCATACACTTAATATATTGGATACTTCACAAAAAGTTTGTTAAAAAGTACTCAAATCTATTAAGAAAACAACAAAGCATATATAGACCAATGATTGTCATTACATTGGAGGGAACCATCACAAAGATTTGTTAAATTATTATCACTTTACGTAAAACTATGTCAATTATCGGTTATAACCATCGGTGGTTATGTAGCTATAATAGTAAGAAAATTTTAGTTGCAACTGAACATTTCCTCCTTCTGATGACCACATTACATTGTTCGCGCATTGTCATTGTAGACCAAATTGCCACTATTGCATAGCTACCACTAATGACGCAATTGTAATTTATCTAAGTTGCCACTAGACAATAGTTTCTAATGAACCAATTACTTGATTATCACTTTCAAACAACTTTCATTAATTAGGGATGTTGCCACTTGAATCTCGTCAGGAGAGTTTTTCTTAAGACCTTATCCCAAGGGAGGTGCTTCATTGGATTCTTTTTTTAGCCCCTTAAAATCATCGTGTTTGAAGGTGCTAACAAGGAAAATGTTCCTATAGAAATGTATAATTTATACATACGAAGATTATGTGTAATGTTTTATTTAATTAAAAAGTACTTAATCAAATATGAATTTATTAAAATCCTTCTAAAGCAAGTGTAGTAAAAGTGAGAAAAATTTGATTCACTCACCCTTTTTAATATTTGTTAAGGGCTTGATTAAACTTGAGTTTGAAACATTTTTAATTAAAATATAGTGACTTTAACGTTCTATTTGTATCTAAGTCAACAAGTTCGAGACACCACGTAAGAGCACCACTGCGTCCGGTCTAACTTGTTATAACATTAATTCTCACTTCTATTTAATCTTAAATTTAACTAAACTATAATAGTTTGATAAATAAAATTACCAGTATCTATTAACCTTTTTTAAATATTAGCATTTATTTGATGATAAATAGGCATGTATGCATTTTTAATTATGATATTCCTTGACCAATGTTATCTACTTTGACCCACCGAAGAAAGATCCTAATTCTATGACAACTAGGTTTTCATCTTCGAGCGTTGCGGCGAAATCCCGTCTCGATTCCAAATATGAAAATGTAGATATAAAAATGTGTCGTGATAGCTATCACTCGCACGTAAAACCTAAAGCATCCCATGTCATTAAAGCTACCATCACTCAATATAGTTTACATATATTTTGTACGGTTTGTCAGGTACCTAAACTATATCGACAATTGCTATAGCCTAAGACACAAAAAATACTCGAATTTTAATATGTCTTCGTTATATATATATATATATATATATATATATATATATATATATATATATATATATATATATATATATATATATATATATATATATCGGAACGTTAACAAAAAAATAAAAACAAACACGTATTCTGTTTTTCAAAAGAAAAAAATTAGCAAACGAGTTATTAGATAAAAATAAAATCATTATAAAAGACAACCAGTTTAAAAACATATATATTATAGTATAAGACTTGAAAATGGAAATTAAAAAATATAAATAACACATGAGTACATAATTTTACTGCCCAAATTGCAAACCCAAAAAGGTCGATGGCAAAAGTTCAAGTTTTCTAAAATTCATTGTAGCACTATAGTTGCTATTTAATATGTATATAATGATATATGGGAGTAAATTTTTGCGTATCTATTTTCTTTTCACAATCAAGTAATCAACGAATTCTCTTTGGAAGTAAAATATCTTTACCTTTTATATACTATACGTATGTACATACATACACATATGTATGTCTACACTACACACTCATGTATACGTTGCATGACATTTTTGTGGAGTATATTCTTTTAGAATCTATAATAATAGAAAATAAAAATTGGAATGGGAATACAAGTAACTTTAAGGCTTGTTAGACAATAATTAGTAAAATTAATGTTACCATACTGTAATTTTGCTATATAATTATTAGACGACCTCAATACCATCAAGATTAACTTATGTTTATTGTAGTTAGATGATTGATCTAGTAAACTTGTCATTGATAAATTATCACCCTTAATAAAACAATAATAAAAATAACACATCACAGTTATAAATTATTCAATCAATAAAAGTTTTCGATAAATATTCTACCAGCTTAAATAGAGTATGATATTCTTGTTTCTTTCCGAATAATGTATTGCTAGCCCTTGATATAACCTTTCTAAAACTTTACTTAGTTAAGTTTCGATTTACCTGATGCTATCGTTAACATGAGAGTCGGATAAATATATACATTCTTTTTCTATGTCTTTCTACTCCGCGGGATTTTTGTTATTGGCTAGCTGAGTAGAAGCTTCGAGAACTGAACAAGAAACCAGTTGCGCCCATTGCTTCAGTTTCGTCTTCACCTTCTTTGGATCATCACCTATGCACAATCAAATCAAAACAACTTTAATCACTTATGATTGAATCATCACCTATATAACACGAAATCAAATCAAAACAGCATTAAATTGAAATTCAAATCACTTGTGATTGATCATTATCAACAGGTAATTAAATCAAAAAAACATCATTCAATTGAAATTCAAATCACTTGTGATTGATCATTATCAGCAGGTAATTAAATCAAAAAAACATCATTCAATCGAAATTCAAATCACTTGTGATTGATCGTAATCTACATGCAATCAAATTAAAACAGCATTCTATATTCAAAATCACATGTAATCAAATCACCTACATACATGCAATCAAATCAAAACAGCATTCAATCAATATTCAAATCACTTGTAATCAAATCATCACCTACATACATGCAATCAAATCAAAACAGCATTCAATCTAAATTCAAATCACTTGTAATCAAATCATCACCTACATACATGCAATCAAATCAAAACAGCATACAATCTATATTGAAATCACTTGTAATCAAATCATCACCTATATACGTGCAATCAAATCAAAACAGCATTCAATCTATATTGAAATCACTTGTAATCAAATCATCACCTACATACATGCAATCAATTCAAAACAGCATACAATCTATATTGAAATCACTTGTAATCAAATGATCATCACCTACATACATGCAATCAAATCAAAACAGCATTCAATCGAGATTCAAATCACTCGTGATCTGATCATCACCTACACGCAAACGTCAAAAAAACGCAATCAGAACACATAATCTCAACTTCGCTTACTTGGATCAACGATAGCAGTAGTTGAACACGACGAACTCGACGACGAATCCGAACTCAACGAAGAAGATCTCGACAGAATCCTACTATGATACTGCCGATTAACCGCAGCGTAAAGTTCGAGCGCCGGAAAAGCCTGCGAAAGCTTCGGATCCAAATCACTAGAGAAATCAACACCAAAACCGAAACCTAAATCAAAGCACGCTTTCAGCTCCTTCACATCATCATCAGTCACTTCAACTTCCTTAACACCGTCGATGCTCTTGCTCCGGCGGTGGCGGTAGCGGCGTTGCTGGTTGTTCTTCAGCTTCTGCCACTCGATGTCGCGGTGGATGTCCGGCGACCACGAGCGTTGTTTGGAGAGAAACTGATGTGAGTGTTTTGGTTCCGCCATCGGAGAAAGCTGCCGGAGATATTTTCCGATCGCCGGAGTGAGGGTGACGGTGGTAGGGTTCGCCGTCGATGGGAGGGAGAGGAGTATTTAAAAGTGTGTGGTGTTTGGTGGGCCCTGTGAAACATCTGAGGTGGCATAAAGTAAATGGGTTGTATATTATGGGCCCATTAATTGGGCCTTCACTTATCCACTTCGACCACTTGTGTTAGGCATTATAGGCTTCTAGCAAGTAGCAACGTAACATATAGGTTCTTTAATTTTTGTTGGTTCGATAATTATTATTTATAATTACTTTTTATTTTTATTTTAGTTTTTGAATTGTATAAAGAGACTAAACTTTGGTAATCACACTATAATATATGTTCTTAGAGTTGATGTTCATATGTTAAAGTGAGATAGGTTTGCTAAACAAGTAAAACCTCAAATCGAATATACTCATGGTTAAACTGACTCAAGCGGATGCCAAAATTGGCTCATGTTTAATTAACGAGTATGGAATTATATGCTGAGTTTGATAGGCTTATGATTTAAACGAGCTTATTATTTATATAGATATTTGTGAAATATTAAATTTAGTTTAATAAACATTTTGTATACATAAATAGTTGTGGTAAAGATAACATAAATGATATATACTATGTTATGTACTTATGTATACAATTACAATCAAATTACATACAAAAATTTATTATAGATGCGCATATGCGCATAAAAAATATTAAATAATAAAAGAGTTGAGCATGAGTCAAGCTCGAGCTTGTCAAATAACCAACGATTTGTGCTCAAGTTGTAGACAAAATACTTGAAACAAGCAAGACCGAGTTGGGTTCTTTAGTTATATGAACTAACCTCGAACTCTTCTAAAGTCAAACTATAAAAAATCAAAGTTACCTCGTTTGTACTCATACTATCGTGAATGAAGTGTTACATTGCCTATTTTGTTATCTTCTTCGTTCTACTTCTATCTATCATTTCATAACTACACATTAACATGTTATCAGTACGAAAGCCTTAAGAATGACCATAAGCTACAAACATAATTCCAGTTTTCTTGACTATGAATCATTATCGAAGGATAAAATAGAAATTATAGTTTAGGGTTAGAATTGTCATCGATCAAATGCGTAGGCTTGTGTTTTGGTTAGTAGGTGGCTAGGTGCAAGGGAAGTACCCGTGTTTCCCTTTTCTTTTGTCTTGTCAAAGTCCAAGATGATGTTAATATTAACAAAGGCTTGTGACCTCATTTGTGTTTGCTAAAAGATCTATATGAAAAGTTATTGTGAACATGATTGGATCATACTGAATTTTTTTTATACAAGTTAAAATGATTTGGCCGTAGGTAATATAATTGCGTTATTACATATCAATTATAAATGGTAAAAGTATTGTTTGTTGTCCAATTTTTTGTTTAAATAAATAGACGAGCTTTTTAATATTCTACAAAACGACTTGTATGTGAACGGTTTGAATATTTCTACAACTATAATGAGGAGCTTTCAAAGTGGTATTGTATGATCCTTACATATATAGATTTCCCTAAAATTAGATATTTATTCACAAGCAATATTTTATTGCTATTTATATATATATATATATATATATATATATATATATATATATATATATATATATATATATATATATATCTCAACATTTATTAAGTTAGTTCATGATATCGAATAACACTTAGAAGTTTGATTTTAGCTCATATCCTAAACAAAGTGACTCGTGAATTATTGAAAAATGTACATGCATCTTTTTATCTTTTAATTTCAATTATCATTGCATATAATAGTGAACACTATCGTGAATAAGAATGAACCAAGTAGAAGAGCGGTATAGGGTATCTTAAACTCCTTTTTGTTTTTGAAATTTTTATTTTTATTTTAAACAAATTAATCGATTAAATTCTTTCATGTTTCTTCTTAGTGATTTGATACACTCTATTTTAATATTCTGCTACTTCCTAATTAGGAACCTTAATACTTCTTTAGAAAAAAAATAGCATCTATCTGGCCTTATGATACTTCTATTATTTAGTTTGAAGTAACTGTTTATTCTTCATATTGTCAAACTCAATTCGTAAAAGAACATTCATTTATAGTGAATCATATGACTTTCGATTAGAATAAACACTGTATGACACTTTTAAATATACCAATAATGCTTTAAGTTATAATTACAACCATACCTATAAAATTGCGCTACATCAAGAATTTCATCGTCATCAAACATGATATTGTAAGGAACTAAGGTATTAGCAACTTATTGTATGTTGGTTTTTAATGGGATTTAGAGCAAGTTTAATAGATTTGAAACATATGAATAAAGTGGCATAAAACTTGAAAGAAAATCGGTTTTAATATCAATAAAACATAAACAGTCACAAATTCGATTCACACGTTGAAGCGGTTTAAAACTAGGTGGCGTTAAATAAAATGAAATAAAGTATATATATGAATAAAATCTAAAAAAATTTAAAAAACAAACACCATACTATTAAAGAAATAAGTGATTGATATATAATTACATGTAATGAAGTACTTATAATTTTTTTTTGTTTTGGGTTTTCATTACTGGAAAAGGTTAAATATCAGTACAATTGGGAAAACATACTTAGAAGAAAACTTTTTTACTTTTAAGATAGCAGGTTAGAGCATCTCCAATAGACGTTTTTCATGCTTCAAAAACAGACATGTGAACATCTATTGAGTTTATCACCATTGGGTGGGATGTTTTTGAGACAATTGTTCTTCTTCAAGAACATCAAAAATTGAATAAATGTGGGCCCTATGTGTTTTATATATCAATATATTAAAGAGAGACAAAAAAATAAGTGGTTAAAAATAAAGGTGGTGATGATGTGAGTATGTGACAATGTTTTTGAGTTTTATTATTAAGGTGATTTTTAAAAATTTTAAAGAACTTGTGTTTTTCTGACGTGTCAGCTCTATATACATGTTTTTAAGACTTCTCATTGGCGATGCTCTTAGAGATAAAACTCTAAAAGGACTAAACATTTTATTTTTCTTATGTTCTTTGAAAAAGTAAATTAAATGTGTTGCAAAATATCACACTTAATAAAACCACACCATACATATTTCAAACCACACAAGTATAAAAACATAAATTATTTATTGACTTTAAGCTATTTTTTAACAACAACACAGAAAATATTCAACCCATTTTCTAGGATGTACTGCACAACATCACATACACGATATCTTGTTTTACACTTTTTGCTTGGTGCTAAAATTGTACTGTCATCAGCCATCATGAGTGGTCGAAAAAAGCATTATAAAAACATAAGAATAAGTAATAATAAAAAAACATGTTTAACATGAAGGCATTAATGAATTATAGCTAAGAGACTAAGATATATAGTTCACATAAATACTTTTAATGTAGTTGGTCCTATGTAACTCTTAAAAACTTTCTAAGCATGTTATTCGACGACAATTAAATAAGAAAGTTATCTAAAAGGATTGCGTGAGAGAAATCTTGTATTAACAAGAAATACTACTAGTATATAGCCTTGGAACGTTTATATAAGATGTATAATATGATCCTACATCGTTCCATTTCTTTCACAACTGTCGTGAACTTTGTCATTTAACCTTTACGACCCATCTTGAACGATATGATGAATTACCCGTGTCATTAGTTGTGAACTATTTAGAATAGAGATAAGATGATAATTGAAGATGGAAAAAAAGATACTAGGATAGGATAAGATAAATGTAGATTCATACATAAAGAAAAAGAGAGGAGAAATAAAGGCATTTTTATAGTTTTTAATGAAATAGACACTTCTAACTTCTCATAACTTTTCAAGTCTATTGGCAAGTTTGAAACATGCCTATTATCTTGAAGGTCATCAATGGAGAACTTCAAATTACCTTCGTTGAAGAAAGAAAAACAAAGAAGAGAGAAATTGTCTTCAAATAGACATTCTATTGGTAAAATTATGTACTCTTGAATCATATGTTGTGGGTCGAAATCTTACAGGGGTGTAAGTGTTTTGATTTTAAAATTAGATAGATGTAGAGTTAGGAGTTGTGTTCGATATTTAAAAAATCAACAAATGCAATTCTACAAATTCGAAGCTCCTAAGCCATATCAAGAGCAAGAGTATATAAAAGAAGTTTGTTCTATATTATTCAAAATATCAACGCCGATCTACTATTTTAAGATTTGTCATACATTTTCTTGTTTGTTTAGCTTTAACACTAATGGAAACTTTGCGAACTCATTGATTCATTTTCTTGAAGATGTCGGCTAACCAACTAAAATAACATCACCTAATAATTAGGTTAAGTTTATCTACGAGTTTAGAGATATATGTATAAACTTTCACGTGTCAATTCTGTCATCTAATTTTAAAAGAATATGAAAACAGACTGATTTAAAACAAAATATAAAAATCAAATACAAAATAAAACTATGATAAGCAATGCACCCAAGTCAAATTCCTTTAACGTGTCTACATATCTATACTTTTAATTATCCCCTTAAATTAGGGACTGTTTGACAACTTCTGAATGATTAAATACTGAATCAATAAAAAGTCTGAACCATTAAGTGCTGAACCATTAAGAGGTTTGAACCGTTAATAACTATGATATCGTTTAATTATTCAAATGCAAATGTCTGACCAATTCAGATAAGAGGTCTTAACCATTCAGCATTAGACCTCTTAACCATTCAGCATTACTATAATGCTTAACCATTCAGAGGTAAATGTTTGAACCATTCAGACATTTGCTCCCGAAACAAACAGTCTGAAACATTAAAACCATTCAGACATCTGAATCATTAAGAGTCTGATTAAAAACCTGCCAAACAACCCCTTAAATAATGTACACATTTTTTATTGCTAACATATTATATTAACCAATATAATCCAACATAAAATATAACCAACCCTTACACTAATATACAAGATGCAAGTCAAGCGATAAGCAAGATCAATTATCTAATGGTCTGTGGTAGAAGTTCAATAAATCTATATAAATAATCATATAAAATTTTCAATTAAAAATTTCTTAACATCTATTTCATTTTGATTTATAACCGATCTTAATTCAATTTTCGGATGTATTTTCACATTGATTTTCAAACCTATGTGCTATTATATTTTTAATCAATGTGTATAAGTTATAACTACTCATTTGATATAAAACAATAATAATATTTGTTTAGTAATTAACAATGTTATTTAAACTGTATTTTAGTTAAATACTAGACTTGCAAACAATCTTGATCGTACAGATATGAATGGACGGTTGAGATTTAAGAATCAAAATTGCAGAATTTAAAGATGATGGATTTCCATATCTTCATGTTCCCCACTCACCTACTCCTCTCTCTATGAATAAAAGCACTAAAATATTGTGTTATTCTTTGTCAGAAAGCGAAATCCGACGGTCACGATTCATCCAGAATGCATGCTCTCATTGGTTAAGAAATCACATCGACAATCAGAGCAGCACTATCATTGGTCCACGTTTCACTGTCGTTATTTTAATATTCAGTTTTTTATTAGTATCAATGGTATTTACACAACACTCCCATAAGGTTATACTTGTTTCGACCTTTGGACCCTTATGTTCACATTGACTTGTCAAAAAAACCAAAGATGTTTTTAACGTTAATACGTTGGGGGTGAGTATATGTTGGTTCGATTGGGGGATGGACTAGAACCAACCCTAAAACTGATATTTTAAAAACTTAGTTACTAAAAGGTCATGTTTAGACTGTTGCAATTGGTTATGTTTTTATTCATTAGAATCATGGTACGACTTTGATTTTTAATTAGCTCATATTATAAGTTGTACAAGTGAACTTAGTATGTTTTAGCCTTCTAGTCGGAACATTCTTGACAATTAACATGTAAATGTTTCTCAGTAAATGCAAAGAATAAAACTTTGTTATGCATCTTAAAAACGAGCTATTATCTAGGTTGTATCTAAAGAGACGGTTCTCAAGTTGATTTTTCTGTCTAGCTTATAATTTTCTTATGAAATTTTCTAGAAATGATACTTTGGTTAAGAATACCAACTAATTTAGGATAGATCTTGATGGTTACTGGTAACCGTATGTTTATGTTAATAAACAAATTAACTGCAATTTATAAGTTTTTCAAAATATAAAAGGTTACATCAAATGATGTGCGAAACTTCATCTATATCATTAAATATCAAAAACTCAAAAACAAAACTTTTCATGACTTTACGGTCAATGGTACATAAGAATCCAATAAGTGGTGCATTATAGTTCAATTCCAATATAGTCAAATATCTTTCCTTTTTTCAATGAAGCAATGGCGATTTTGAAAAAGAATTAAGCTTTGATCGCTAGCTCAAAAATTATTATATATATCTTAGTACTATAGACTAAGTCGGTTCTGAACCAATACTAAACACATACTATATACTTTAAATCTCTGTTAAAATATCATTTAAGTTTAAGGCTATTACACAACCACAATGTATCTTATCACACGACTACTATGAGGGTTAACGTCTAAAACATGTAAATACGAGTATTTTGATGTTCAATCGTGTACCTGATATGCGATAGTTTTGAAGTTGATTGTCGGCTGATTAGATATTTGAGTGCAGTTAAATTGACTATAACTCATTGGTTATTAGTGTCGAAACCTCTGAAAAATGAGTGTTCCTTGGAGGCAACGTCCTCTTGGGGGTCGCATTGGGTATTACTCTACAATCTAATTCATGAAATTCACACAAAACACACATATTTGGTTTTTAATTAGTTGACTCGGGGTGAACCACTGAATAATTTTGATCTGAAAGCGTCATACACAACTCTCACGTAATTCTTGTTTCCGAATCAAATCCCCTACATATCTGGTCTATAGCTACAACTCTTTGTAACAAGTTTAGAAGAATCAAAGGGCCGTTTGAGAAAACTTTTAAAGATCAAGGAACATAAATATAATATTGAGAGAACACACACACACACGCATAAATATCAACAATTTATATTTCGCAAGACACTTGTCATCTCCACCGAGCCAACAAGAAGGATACGACACGCTGCTCTTCACCTTCATCTCTTTCACACTCAAAAGGGTAAATCCGTCTTTAAATTCTACACTCACCTCTAGATATTTATCTTCAGTTCCTCTGTTTTTTTAATATCTTTTCAGTTTTCTGTTTAAAGATCTGATTTCTTAACCATTTGATGTGATTGATTGCTCTCTAATCATTCATGGGTTCTTCTACTTGTTGTTTATGGATCCAGATCTTTAGGTTCCTAGGTCTAATTTGGTTTATAGATGACCAAATCGATGCTCTGTTGTATCCATGGAGTTGTAATCATGTTATTTGATGGTGATATGCATTAGTAACTTTGATTGATTTTGCATAAAGATTGTGATTTTGATTAGGGTTTTTTAACTTCTTATCATGTTTTGATCTTGATTGGTGATTTGATGCATAGATGTGCAGGTATTGATTGTGGGTATTTGGGGATTTTGACTTTCAAAGCAATATGTAGATCATATTAGTTTAATTGTTGAATTCATCTCATACTCACATGGGTTCTGTTTTCTTTATCAGATTCAAGGTTTTTTTGTTTCTATTTTTGTGAAAATAAAGTTTTGATTTTACCCCAACTCACTTTTCAATTCAAGTTTGACTTTTGGGTTTTGATTAATCTGTTTAATAATATTCAACTTAATGTCATTATCCAATTTGATGAGTGAAGATAATGTTCATAACTCAGTCTTCACTTTGAAGTCAAACTTGGACTTTTTTAACATTGGCATCATTACACCTTTTTGTGCCTTTTACACGAATTCAAGATTTAATATTATCCAATTGCATATTGTAGTTATCTTAAAGTTGAATTAACATTTAAGATAATGTTGTGATTACTAATTTGGGATTATTGTTATCACTTTTATGAATCTTGACTCACTTTCTGTTTTGGGTATGAAGAAATCAAGATTATAGGGATACAAGATTCAAGATTCAGCTTCTTGATCTTGAACAATGAGTTCATTTATCAACTTCAAGAACTATGGTGATACATCACAACCAGAGCTCAATTGCAGCAAACAAATGGTGGCGAATTCACCGTTGACCCGACAATCTTCCATCTACTCGTTGACTTTCGACGAATTGCAAAGCACTTTAGGTGGTAGTGGGAAAGATTTTGGATCAATGAACATGGATGAACTTTTGAAGAACATTTGGAGTGCTGAAGAAACTCAAGCAATCGCATCGACTTCGAGCTTAGGGATCGATGGAAATGCCCCGAATAATGGGAACATTCAAAGACAAGGGTCTTTGACTTTACCAAGAACACTTAGCAGAAAAACAGTTGATGAAGTTTGGCGGGAATTGCTTGTAAGTAGTAGTAACAATGGAGTCAAAGATGGGGACTTGATTGGTCAAACGAATTTACAACAACAAGAAAGAGAACCAACATTAGGTGAGATGACACTTGAGGATTTCTTGCTGAAAGCAGGGGTAGTAAAGGAAGATCACCAAATTCAAACGAACCCGCGACCCGTTATACCTCAAAACGGGTCGTTTTTCGGGGATGTTTCACAACCGAATGTCGAAAACAGTAGTTTCATATTCGGGTTTCAAAACCCGAATCAGAATAACGGGTTTAATGGGCCAACGGTTAGCCGAATCACCGAGGCTAAAACAGGTGTGACCCTGCACCCAAAACCACAGCCACAACCACAGCCCCAGCCCCAGCCCATTTTCCCCAAACAAGCTGCTTTGGACTTCACGGCACCGTTGACCGGTCAACTGGCTAGCCCGGGGGCTAAAATGGGGAAGTTTGAGCAACCGGTGGTTAAGACTAGTGTGGTTCAAGCTAGTGACATAGAGAATGGAGTGATGAACATGAAAACACTTGGGGGTGTTTCGGTTAACTCTCCACGGAATTTGATCCCGAAAAGTAATTTGGATTCAACTCCATCACCCCCGTTTTATGCGTTTGGTGAAGGCGATCTACGTGGCCCGAAACGCAGTGGGACTTTAGAGAAAGTGGTGGAGAGAAGGCGGAGAAGGATGATCAAGAACAGAGAGTCAGCTGCACGATCTCGTGCCCGAAAGCAGGTATTTTCTTTGAACAATATGCATCTGTTATCTTAGGACGCGCTTAGTAAAAAACCAATTTTAAGCCGTGATCACGATAACCATATAATGCATTTGTACATAACAGTGTTTTAGATATAGCGAGTCAAAAAAAGAGAGGGAGAAAAGTTATTAGATAACCGCTTTATGTATCATGGTTACATCAACACATACATGTGTTTATTAGCTTTACTCAAGTCTACTAATTGGTTATGTATGGACCTTTGTCATGTTAAGGGTCATATGATGTTTACTTGTAAACTGTAAGGTGGTTTTCATTTGACGTCTGATTTAAAATTGGTTGTTAAAATCATTAAAAGTTATAAAATTTGTTTCAATTTCATGCGGTTTTTGTTTTATAACTTGCGCTTAATGATCACTTGACTGAATTTCGTAGGCGTATACTTTGGAATTGGAAGCCGAAGTTGCAAAACTTAAAGAAATTAACCACGAGTTGCTTAAAAAACAGGCAAGTATCTTTAACTTTAATCATCATTAGCATGTTCAAAACTGGTTTGAATGTTTGTCATATTGTGTATATGTTGTTGACACTGTTGTGGCTGCAGGAAGAGATCATGGAGATGCAGAATAATCAGGTATGTATAATGGATCGTGTTTATGATCTTCATAGTAAAAAAAATTATTCATTAGGATTCTCATCGCCAAAATTTTTTTGTCTCAAACGCACCCTGAAAAACCTACTTTATATATCAAAGACTCGAGTATGATTCTGATGATTTCAAGTTTCTAACAACTTCAAAATACTTTTTATTATAAGTTTTTAAGACGGTGTCATATGTTAATATATTTGGATTTGATGCGGGTAAATGGCATAAGATGTTTTCTGGTAATCAGGCAAGTATCGCCTAATACCATACCCGTATAAAAAAATATATAATTTAATTTCATAGTCAGTCTTGTACTCCGATACTTGTCTTCTTACCTGTCATGAATGTCTTGGGGTTCGTTTTTTGTGTTGGGTTCGTGTTTTTAAACGCCCCTTCCTACATGTCGCATCCTGACATCAGCGGTTCTTCCTGCACTTTTTATTGCATAATCCTTTTTACATGAGTCAATGACACATTAACTACTTGTACCTATTTTGAATAAGAGTTCACAAAAGTTTGTAGGTCAACCCAACCCGGTCAAAAGGATACGTTTTCAACCCTGCCCATTCGTTTTCACAACTCTAGTTATTTGTAATCTAGGCTAGGGTGTAAAGAGGCTGAGCTGCTCATCAGCTACTCGAGATCGGCTTGCTAAAAAGCTCAAATCAAGCTGATCTTAAACCGACCCGTTGACTTCTAAAAGTCAGCTAATAACTTCTTATTTTGCAGGTAGTGGAGAAGTTGAAACGGCCTTGGGGAAGCAAAAGATTATGCTTGAGAAGAACATTGACTGGACCTTGGTAGGCTAAAGAAATAATGGTAGATTAGGGGGAAAAAATAATAATAATAATAATAAAAAGTAATAATAATATTAGGTGATGTTTCTATACATATGGGATTGCTATATTGTTAACTGTGTCTGTGTGTGTATGTATAGGACCAGATTAGCAAGCACATGATGTGTGCACCTTATTTTTGAGAGGCATCCTGTTTGTAAGTTATTGATGATGTAATCAGATGCAATTATGCAAACTGTGGTATGAATCTTTGTTTGCATTCTTGTTTGGTTTACAGACCATTGTATAATTACTTGTTTTGTTTTAAGTATTTGGGCATGTAAAGTAGCCAATTATAAGGTGTTCATTGTCCGTTTGCCTAGTTTTGATGAATGTTTTGGGTCAAACCGCTAACTATGGTCTTAAAGAAAGGCAAACAAAACCATCTTTGTTGGTGACCAGCCGGTTCATTAAGTACGATTTGCTTGATTGCATCTCAATTTGATATTGTCTTCGTATTGAAAAATGAACTTGGAGGCCATGGAAGCAATCACTCACCATCATGCAACTCCATTACCATCGTGGATCACCATCATCACGTTCACTATCGTGTATCACCACAATTGCCATCATGGTCATTATCAGACATGCGTCGTCAAAAAAACAAGTTTCAGGTTTCTAAGGAGTTAGATATGGCTCTTTCCCTCTTTACATGTTCTAATTTATATCTCGTCCCCTAACCTGTCGAGTTCAAATATTGTTGATTTGAGTTTGAGTACATACGATATGTGTTACAAATATTCATCTGTATATATGCATTTCTTAGGCAAAGATTCTCAACAATACATCCTTTTGCTTATAACTGGAATTATTAACACATAGTCATATAGGTTATCGAGATAGAGATCAAATGCTAACTCTTGTTTATTGCGATAACCCGTTACACCAACTAGTGATATACAACAGACTACGTTGCCATTGTAAGTTAGAGTTACATTGGTAAAACAAATGGTGCTCACCGAACTTTAAAAATTTTTGAAAAATATAACAAGATTATACTCAAATTAAAGATATTAAAACAGACTATTTAATGGTGTGAATTGTGTAAAAAATAACTTCATACAAAAAAAGTTAAGAATGTTTTAAAAAAGAAATGAGGGAAAATTTGAAAATTGGGGAGAATCATTACATAAGTGGTGTAACGCAGTGTAAAAGCTAGTTACACCATATAATTATGGTATAAGTATACCTTACATTAGGGTTAACGATTTATCACAATAATCTAATAATTAAGGGCTAACAAAAAAACTTTACCCTAAATACGTAAATGTTTATTACTCATTATTCTACATTTACGTATTCTTCTCTTAGAACATTCTCCTCCTCAATTTACGGTAACCTCCAACTTGTAAAATAACAGTTCCATAATTTTCTAGTGATTTATTCTTTTAATATTCCCTAGTGACTTTAAGAATTATTTTAGACATGGATGTTTAAAACATGGACGATAGAATATCATTTCTATATAATATGGAGTATGGACGATTTTTTAATGTATCTAAAATAATTCAAAATTGAACGCATCTAAGATACGCATGGCCCTATGGTCTATGGATAACGAGATATGAACTACACAACAGCAAGCCAACACACCACGACTCCCTATATAGCTACTATATATGATATCTCACCTTCTTCACACACCATACACACACAGTGAAGGTGAAATGTTAGGGTTCATTGTAAGAAGTGTAAGATCAACAACAATATCATCGCCATATCGATGTCGTTCATCAATCAACGCCGCCTTGATGATGCCGTTGAGCAATCGAGGTTTTAGCTCACAAGCACAAGGGCATAATGTTCTACCAGATGGAATCGATCGGACCTCCGATTCGTTTGTTCAAAATCGGGCAAAAATGGAGTCAATCATGGATGAACTGCAGTCGAATATCCGTCAGGTTTGTTTGCTCTCATCCTTTGTGCAGATTTCGATGTGTAATTGACTAATTTCTCCTCAATCGAACACTTTTAACGTATTAGATGGTCGTGAACTGGTGAAGGAATTAGTGTGTTTGGTTTTGGAATAGTGGATTTTGGATGCTGATTTTGACTACATGCAAGTGTTTGGGAGTTAATTTTTTGTATTGATTGTGTAAAAAGGTTACCGAAGGTGGAGGTGAGGAAGCTGTAAAGAGGCATAGAAGTAGGAACAAACTACTTCCAAGAGAGAGAATCGATCGCTTGCTGGATTCTTCTTCTTCGTTCCTTGAGCTTTCTCAGGTTAGAAACTAATAATTTGATTTGGTTTGTTCATATGTGACTTGCTATTAGTGATAGAAATATACATTCTAGGGTTTGGTTAGCTTAGTTCGATCCTAATAGCTCATATTATGGTCTATATTATGCAACTCCAGTTGGGATTTAGGATCAAGCATTTTGATGTACAGGGGAAATTTTTTTCTAAATTCTTTGATGTAATTATCAGAGGCAAGCTATCTACCCAATTATACTATGATAATGTATCTCTACAATTTACTTAAAAAAAAAAAACTAAATCAGTCCATTAGACCATGTTAGGATCTTTCCCAACTCAAATTTAATAGCTTTTATCAAGAATATCTTGTAACTTATGTACTGGTTACAGAATACTTAGAAAACAGAAGTCCTAGACAAAATCTCTAAGATAATATGATAAGCAATAATCACTCTTCAATATTAATTCTTCTTGTTCTTATGCTTATTTCTTTTTTCACATATAATCAAAGCTTGCAGGCCACGAATTATACGACGAACCTCTGCCATCTGGTGGTATAATCACGGGGATAGGACCAGTACATGGAAAACTTTGTATGTTTATAGCAAATGACGCAACAGTCAAAGGGGGAACATACTATCCAATAACTGTTAAGAAACATATTCGAGCTCAAGAAATTGCAGCTAATTGCAGATTACCATGTATATATCTTGTTGATAGTGGTGGTGCTTTTCTTCCAAAACAAGCTGATGTTTTCCCTGATAAAGAGCATTTTGGTAGAATATTCTATAATGAAGCCCTTATGTCATCAGAAGGTATTCCCCAAATTGCTCTAGTATTAGGTTCTTGCACAGCAGGTGGGGCTTACATACCTGCAATGGCTGATGAGAGTGTTATGGTCAGAGGAAACGGTACCATATTCCTAGCAGGACCTCCACTTGTGAAGGTTAGTTTACTTTCATTTTTGGTAACTTTAGTGTTATTTTTGTGGTTTATTTGTATATTGATGTTATATCATATGTTTCATGACTTGTTTTCATTTGGGTCTGTGTGTAAGCATCTAAATGATTAGTTTTCAGGCTGCTACAGGGGAGGAGGTGTCTGCTGAAGATTTAGGGGGTGCAGATGTTCATTGCAAGGTGTCAGGTGTTTCAGACTATCTCGCACAAGGTGAATATCCAATGCTTCATTCTCACAGTTGTATTATAAAATAGTTACATGTTAAGAGTGATCATTTATAACATACCAAATGTTCTTCTACTAATCATACTTGTTCTACATCGTTTTGTGATTCATACTTGCAGATGAACTGCATGCACTCTCTATTGGAAGGAATATTATTAAAAACTTACACACAGCTGGTAATGAAGGAATGGTGAATGGTTTTCAAGGCATTATATCTGATTACAAAGAACCAATTTATGATGTCAATGAGCTTCGGTTAATCGCACCCACAGATCTAAAACAGTCATTTGATATTCGATCAGTTATTGCTCGCATAGTTGATGGAAGTGAATTTGATGAATTCAAACAATTGTATGGCACTGTGAGGGCTAAGTTTATCACTTTTTACCCTAACTCAGATAATTTTTGTTACGATGCCATTCGTTTAAATTCTTTTTTCTCTCTCTTTTTTTTCTTTCCGTTTTGCAGACCCTTGTAACAGGCTTTGCTAGAATTCTTGGACAGCCTGTTGGAATTATAGGAAACAATGGAGTGTTATTCAATGAATCGGCTCTTAAAGGAGCCCACTTTATTGAATTATGCTCTCAACGTAATATTCCGTTGGTGTTCCTTCAAAATATTACAGGATTCATGGTATGTCATCTGATTTATCCCATAGTTGGCAAAAAACCTGTTTTTTCCCTTTATTTTGCTTGTGGATCAATAATCTTAATCTTATAAAAGCTTCTTTGCATTCTTATACAATTGTTGAACTTTAAATTTGAGTACTACCAACCCTTGAATGGGTATACCTTTTTTCTATTTAACACTAGGGGCTTATTGGTGAATAGTGCTCCTGATATGGTTAAATAATTTTTCATGTTATCTATAGTACACATTGAGGATACGTGATATAAGCATTTTATTCTTGTGGTAGGTTGGATCAAAATCAGAGGCTAATGGGATAGCAAAAGCTGGAGCGAAAATGGTGATGGCTGTTTCATGTGCCAAGGTTAGTTTCTTGTAGCAATTTTTAGCTTCAATTGCTAATATTCAACTTCTTGTGATTAGAATATGAAGTGATGCCGTTTTGTTTGATTTCAATTCAATTTCATGCAAATGAACACTAGTATCCTTGTCTGCCACCAAGCTAGAGAAAATTCTGTTAATGGTATCATTGGTATTGTTATAATAATTATTTTTTATTTTTGTATATACAGGTACCTAAAATTACAATTGTTGTTGGTGGAAGCTTTGGTGCTGGCAATTATGCAATGTGCGGGCGTGCATATAGTCCCAACTTTATGTTCTTCTGGCCAAACGCCAAGATTGGCGTGATGGGTGGCCCACAGGTATTATCTATGCTCTTTACTCTTTATCTTGTGAAAACACCTCAGATATTTAAAGTAGTCTTCCAAATTGCACATAATGAATTGAAGGAATCATTTGTTTATATGTTGTATTGTTTGTCAAATTTACAGGCAGCTGGTGTGATGTCTCAAATAGAAAAAAGCAAGATGAAAAAACAGGGAATTCAGGTAATGGCAAAAGATTTACCAGCTGGTCAAAAGACTATTAACATATATTACGTTGGTTAAAATGGTTTGAATGGGTTGTTAAGAGTTTAACACTTGATTAATTTACTACAGTGGTCAAAGGAAGACGAAGAGAAATATAAGGGTAAATTTATCGAGGCGTATGATAGAGAAAGCAGTGCGTATTATTCAACTGCAAGAATATGGGATGATGGGATAATTGACCCGGCTGACACTCGTAAAATCTTGGGACTTTGCATCTCAGCGTCTAGAAATCGCCCCACACAAACCACTAAATTTGGTGTATTTAGAATGTAAACAAACATGTATATTTGACTCTTTTTAATCATCATCAAAGAAGTTTTAAAAAAGATTGTTCTTAAAACTTCAAGCTCATTTAAGCAGCTCAGCTCAGCTCAGCTGATCATCTATACTACATGACATTATCATTTTCAAAAATGACATTTTTTATGTGGCCATAAAATTTATATATCATGACATATGATAATATTTAGGCTTGATTTGAACTATGGTTAAGATGAAATATTATATAATAATAATTATGTTTCCTTCGTTATTTTGACGCTTTTAGCGCATCCCTCATCTCTCCACATATAAAAATGTTTTAATACGAAACTAATTTAAGTATCTAATCATCAAAACTACATATAGACTAAATTATATTATCTTAGCTGTGATCCAGTCTGTCATTATCCTTCGTGCATTATTTAAGCGTTTTTATGATAGTGCTTTATCTTAAATAGCCTGTACACACATAATATCCATTATTCAATTTTTGGTGGTTGAGAAAACTAAAAACTAATTCTATGAAAACATCAAACATACAAACAAAAGTAGCGCCCGTGGCCTAATGGATAAGGCGTCTGACTTCTAATCAGGCGATTGTGGGTTCGAGTCCCACCGGGCGTGTTTTTATTACATTTTAAATTATTATTTTCATAATTTAGTTACTTACCTTATTTTTATGTATTATTTATTTTATCATTATTATTTTTAATTTTTTAACGGCTAACGAATAATTTTTAAGCCCGGTCATCCGGGTAAACCCATTGGCGAAAAACCACCCACGCCCGTGAACACAGACAACGCTTGTGATCCGGCTCGCTCATCATTTCAAAAGAATCCAACCACCCAAAGACCCATTGTGGTAAAACACTTGGCCCATTTAAAGTATATTGCACGTAGTAAGACTCCAATCTATAACCTTCAATTTCTTTTCCTAAACCAGTTCATCTGAAACTTATTGATATTATTATTATTATTATTATTGTTATTATTATTATTGTTTTCTTGTATATATATATTTAAAAGTTTATATTAATATTCTCTCCCTCTAGTGTTTTTATTACTACTACACGCGGTTCTTGTTTTGGACGAACCACAATATACACCTCATCTGTCGTCTTCCCCACCATCACTCTCATCTCCTACATTTTCATTTTCATTTTCAATAATATCCACGTCACCATCACATTCGATTCTTGATCACCCCTTTGTAACCAAGATCTGATCGCCACTTCTCTTTCAACAATCTTTGCAATGGCCAATTCATCTTCTTCTCTTCACTCCCTTCTACCTCGTTATTCTCAATTTGACACCCAATTCGCCTTACGATCTTCATTCTTTGCGTCCCCTTTGCAGATCAATGGTTCCTCTTTCCGCCCTTTGAAACACAAATCATCTCTTCGAGTTCTTGCTTCGAGACGCCCTTCCAAAGGTAGTTTTCAGTTCTGTGATTTGATATGAACATCTTATTGCGTGATATATATGTATATGATATAGCATGGTTTTCTTATTCTTGGGATCGTGTTTGATCAAGATTTGTTGAATCATGTTGTGATTTTTATTGCTTCAAAGTGCAATTAGAGTGGGATCGGATTGGGGTCTTCGTTCCTAGCGATTTCTTCTTTAATCTTTATGATTTAGCATGATTTCGTTTTTACTGTTTTCTTTCTAAAGATTTTTTCAAAGAATTTTTTTTAACGTAGTTCTGATTTAAATCGTAATTAGAGTGGGATCGAATTGGGGGTTTTCTTTCTGAGCGATTTTAGTAATGATTTAGCATGATTTCCTTATTAATGGGATCGTGTTTTATCAAGATTTCTTGAATCAGGTTGTGATTAGTGGATTCCACTACTAGATTATTGATTATCAAGAGATGTTTATTGATTAGAGTGGGATCGAATTAGGGGTTTTCTTTCCTAAAATGACGAGGATCAATAATGTGGTTACGTGATTTTTTTCATACTTTGTTCATTTTGAGGATATGATTTGACTTTTTTGTTAATGTGGGCTAATCTTTTGTGGTTTTAGCATAATTTATTTAGTGGTGGGATCGTATATTATTAGGATTTCATGAACCAAGAGGTGTGATTAGTTGAATCCTTTGAACCACAGTTTGCAATTAGTGTTCGATTATATTGGGGTGTTATTGCTTTTAGCTTGATAAGCATTAGTAGAATGTTGTGGTGTTGAAGAGATTAAGGTCCAAATTATTTAATATTTTGTGTCTTTATAGACTGATAAAATTATGATCATAGCTCTGTTAACTTAGTTTAAGAAGAATTAACTAAGGAACTATGTCAATAAATAAAGATTAATGAGAATAATGATATGGGAAACCTATCAAAGGGGGTATTTGGATTTGCATTTTGAAACTGGTTACTGCGCAATGAAGAATCATGGACTAGTTAATGGGATAGTTCGATTTACATTTAGTCGAGTGATTAATTGTCTTACAGCTTCTTAGGTGAGCATCTAAATATGATTATTTTGACACTGTCGACTGATCAAGCGCACATCCAAATCATCTGTGTTCAGTTTTGAGATAAAGATTGGTTTTGAACGGGTTAATAGGGTGGTCGTACGTACGTAATAAAAAATGATTCGTTTTTTCCATCATATGAAATACACTTATATTTTTTCACTATTTTATGTAATGTTTTCTGTAACATCTAAAATGGTGATGTGGCAACCTTTATTCTTATGATGTGGGTGTGTCATGTCTCCATTTTATTTGCTATAGGACATTACTTGCATGCAATGGTAAAAACCTAGAGTATGTTGTATACAATGACAAAAAAGGTGAAAGTAAGTTACACTTTGTTGTATTAGCCCTAATTTAAAACATAAAATTGGGGTTATGTGTTCTCTCTATCCGCTTAGATAAAAAGTGTTTCTGTGGGATTTAATGACACTATAGCATCAAAGTGTAAATATACTATTGAAACGATATTAGAGACTAAATATGTGAAGATGAACCAATAAATTTGTCTCTAGCAAGCATTTCTTCCTGTTCTTCTAGTCAACACAAAATGAGACAGTCTTGAAGTATTGTATCTAGTGCTTTGATGTGCTTTTAGCATAGTTTTTCTTTTTATTTTATGGTGTTCTATTACTAGCTTAAGTGTGGTTCCTTGCATGTTATTTAACTTGAGTGACACTGATAATTAAAAGTAAAAATCTGGAGAAAAGTGCATAAACTTCTGTAACTAATCTGAGTGAGTATGATTTTTTTTTAATTATGAGTAAAACTTTGGAGGAAAATACATATAGTTCATTTAGTTAATAAACATGTATGTTAAACCATCTGGAAATTCTCTTAATCTATGACAGTTTTAGGTGGTGTATGGGATTAATCATTTAAACAGCTTATCTGCTTGTTGCGTGTTTCAAGAGCAGATTAGTCCTGTTGACTGTTTGGATGAAGGAAAATGTTAATGCCTGCTTTATTTAGTGTGACATAGGTTGTCATATTTTTACCCATAGGGTGAAATAAGCTGCCTTCAATGAACAGATTAGGTGCTCCTACAGTTTTACTTATAAGCATAAGCTATTTAAGTAATCAATCCCAAACACCCCCATACTTCTGTTTGATGATCATTCTTGTGTCATAAAACTTATGATCATTTTTGTGTCTTAAAACTTGGGGTACTTGACATCTCTTGTTTGTTCATACTCGTCTTGTGTCCCAATCATAGTTTGACTTTGATCTAAAACACATTGAAAATTTTCCTTTTTTTTCCTGGTTTTTGTAGGGAAAATTTGCTTTATCTCTTTATAAATATTATTTTCAGTTCTCCGGCTGCAACAATTCTTGTTAATTTTGAAGTTAAAAACAAATATGTACGAACTTAATTGTCACAAATATACTCCTATTCTGGAAAGGAGCGAGTTTCTTGTATGGAAGAGTGTCCATATTCAACATGCTCTGTCCCAAGTTACTAGTAAGATTTTAACTTTTGAAAGTTTTGAGGTTATAGTTACTTAATGGCCAGCGATTACCTTATTAAAGATTCAGCTAATAATTTTGCCTTATATTATAAGGCAAAATGCATGAAATAGAAACAAACTTTACCCTCTTTAGATTAGGCGTAAAATTGAAAGATACATACAGATTATTACCTACTTAAAGTTACCAAGTTTCATTTTGTAACTGACACTTGTCTAATATTTATATTTACAGCAACAGTAGTGACGAGTCAGTCATGGAGCACATCAGTTCTTGACAGCAAAACTCCAGTGCTAGTTGAGTTCTACGCCAGCTGGTGTGGACCATGCCAAATGGTGCACCGTGTGATCGATGAGATTGCTGCTGAATACGAGGGGAAGGTCAACTGTTATGTGCTGAATGCTGACAAGGACCCGCGAATCACAGAGGAATATGATATTAAAGCGGTCCCAATAGTGGTTCTGTTCAAGAATGGTGAGAAATGCGAGTCGGTCGTTGGGACCATGCCTAAAGAGTTCTATGTGGCTGCCATTGAAAGGGTGCTGTCATCTTCATCTTGAACATTTAAAGGAGATGCCTGTAAAGAAAGCTTAGTTGGTCTGTGCTAGCTTTATTTTTCTGCTTTAATTCTGAATTTGATCGATTAATTGTGTTGGTTTAGGGTTGATACAGAAACTGTTCATATTGTTGCTATGGCTTCTTATTAACGCCCGATAAACTGGGTTTGGGTCTTATAGATAAATAAGGGTAAATGTCTTTTGCTATCATATGAGTACGTTTATCTCATTACATTTTTTTCCTTATTTTCAATGATGTACGGTTTGTTTGTTTTCTTGGTTTTGGCTTGAAAAATCTCATTTCTATTCCTCTTCTAATTTAATAAAACCTTGCTGTTGGCCCAAGAGGTTTGAGTCCGATTCATAGTCAAGACACTTAGGTCATGAAAGACGAGACGCTAGCTTTATGTATGCAAAAAAAAAAAACTTTTTATTGCATTACAATTCTGCAATGTTAGTATTTGAACATAAAGAGTACTTGTAAATTGAAGTGCTCAAACAATAATACGTGATCATCATCCTTATTTATTAAACAGACATACAGAAAACAAGGAGTGCTATACAAAACAGATTTCGATCAAACATAATTGCAGTGAACAGAGTTGACAGTTGTTATGAGTTAAAACAGAAATTGCAGGGTAATCATAATCCAACATAAAACAAAAGTAAATGAATCATATGATACTAAGTGAAGATACTTGACATGAGTGATAAAACAGCTATTGCAGACAAGAACACTTCTAATTAAAAATCAAATGCTAATCCAACAGGTAAAATGATATGAACACATGTTTTTAGTCGTAGTTTCTTAATTGACAAATCCAGTGGTCACCAGCAGTTGCTTGTTTCTAATCCACAAATTCAATGGTCCATTGTTTCTCTTCGAAACATGTAAAGGTCCATTCTAGGAGTAGCCATTGTACACAAAAGGTGCATGAAGCGGGTGAAGCGATTGCTTCAGGGTGCTTCATGTAATCGCAGCGCTTCACCATCATTGAGACATTTTCCAGCTGCCTAGGTCCCTTCATGCCTCAGTGCTGTGGACTAATGGCTTCAAAGGCCACCTAACATTTTTTTTCTATACAGTAAATAATCACCACTCGTGCGCACACACTTTTTCCAGTAGAGACTTGAGCCCATATGGGTCACCTTTGATAGATAGCGGCCACCAACACATTAAAATGAACCACGTGGCATATCTTCTTCAAATCCATGGTTAGGTGGAAGTAGGTCCTGTTTGGCAACAGATTATTTTGTTTAGCAACCAGCAGCCACCAAAAACTTCTTCTTGCTTACTGGTTCTTCAAGCACCGTCACAACATCATCCACCTTTTCAAACAACTCCTCCAACTCACTCACACCGAACCTTTGTAAATCTAACGGTCGTTTGTATCGTTGCTGATAAATCGCCTCAAAACACCCCAGAAATATCCTGCAGGAATAACTCACTAAAATCTCCTGAAGTTCAAACCTAAACTTGTTTAGACTTTCATCTTGATCTTCCAAAACTACCCTTTCATCGTCAGAGAATTCATCTGAAGATGCAACACACGCGTTCTCTTCTCGGGCACCCTTCCCTTTCCCATCAATCTTCGCCAGGGTCAAAGTGGACCCACCTAAACATTTCTTTAGATACACAAACTTCCTTTGTCCCTTGCCTTCAACGGCTATTTTATCACTCATTTTTCTCAAAAGATTCACGAGTTTTAAAGTCCCATATTCTGAAACATATAGAGGTCTTCCAAAACTTTTCTGGTATTCAGCAGGAAGGCGTGTGAGCGGCAAACAACCATTAAAATATTCTAGAAGTTTCACTAGTTGACCCTTTAAGCCAGTCAAATCTCCTGGTTGGACCCACATTAAATCGCTATTCAAACCGGATGGAAGACTATAGGATCTTGATGTTGTTGAAAAATCTTTAGAGTTATAATATGTTTGAGAGATTCCTCTATAAACAATTGCTTCTTCTTCATTTTGAAGATCTGAGCTGTCAGTTATCTGACAACTCATCAGTAAGCTCGCCATGTCGGCAGGACCAATGCCCATCCCACGAGTTGGAACAAACCCTTCTCCACGGACTACACTGGGCCAGTCCCAAACAAAGCTACCAGCATTACTCAAAGCAGACGAAACACCAACCCCAGATGGAATCACAAGAATTACAGTATACCCACGCTGACCAAGTATGTGAAGCGCCGGAGAAAAATCAACATCACCAGAAATCAACATAATTGAAGACGGTGGAGGATTATCTAGAGCAAATAGAAACATGTCGACTAATATCGCTTTATCAGCAGCATCTTTTCTGCCATTTGGCACATCTATGAGCTTCACACCTGTCCTCTGGCACCCCTCCCTAAGACGTCTAGGAAACCCATTAAAATCACCGTAAGCAGAAAACATTGTTACAACACCATTGACTATTGGGTGCACACGTAAGGCCATTCGGATATTACCTGCCACATCCTCCGGCCGTATGTCACTAGGTACGGGACAATTTTCCATGTCCCAAAGTATGGCAATTGGACCATCAGACCCATTTCGATTTTGTTGAGGTGAGTTTGTGTTTTGGATAGACAGTTGTGTTTGTTCCATGGATCCTGAAGATAATATCAACGCTGATGCACTTGTGCTAGCCATCAATAGGTCACAAAAGCTTCAAGGTACCTGTTGACTTCCAAAAAGTTTTTGTCATCCCCCTCATTAGAGAGAATAAACAACTTTTTTAACCGTGTTAGGGAGTTTTTTAAAACACTTAAAAATGTCCTCACTTAATGATTAAGTTTGAGATAAATATCTTATTAATTAAGTGGTGTTTTAAGTTTACTTTGAGGTAACTTAGCAGATATAAAAGAGCTGGACAATTAAGAAAAATTCACACAAGACCCACACACTATGGTTGATCCTACTAATGTACATTTTCTAATGGCATGAAATTGCAAAATGCTTTCAGTGTTGTTGTGTTTTAACCATTGTACATTTACTTGTGCTACTTAGCCATTTTTGTTCTAAAATGACCATAATAATCCTAAATGATGATACCTTTGATAACCTAGGTGGAATATTTCAAGGGGGTATTATGGTCATATTATTTTCAGAAACGACATATATGTAATGTTTTTTTTTTAGAATTTAATAACTAAAACGGAAAAAGTAAAGTACGATGACTGAAACGGCAAAAAACCTATTTGCACGTTGCTTATTTTTTTGTGACATTATCCCTTTACACAATTTCATGTAATGTCAATCTATATAATGCTTGTCCTACACATAAGAAAAACCAAAATTATAAGAAGAAAGCAACTATGACCATTTATCATGGGTTTGATTACATCTCCACACTGCTAAAATGAAGCGGAATGAAAAACCAATTGCACCAGCAATTATACTGGAAATGCGATTATATTTTCCCATGATAACACGTTACCAATAAACTCATGGACGTGCTAACAACAAGATCAGGTCAATATAGCTTGCGCTGAGGAACCTAGTGAAAACAAGATTCAAACCTAAACATAAGACCTTCTAGAGGGAATCTGATGCTTAAGTGATCACTCATTAACAATCAATTTCGAAAGTTAAGATTCCAATAGGAATGTAATGAGGTGTTAAACACATATATTAATATTCCTTTGATATTCTATGATCACAATATATACACCACTAATGACAGATTTGTCTGTCAACAAGTTAATATCTAAAGTCCAGATTTCAGCACTAATAGAAAAAGCTACTGATAGATTCAACTTATGCTACAAATGAAGTATACTAAACTCTCAAGAACCAAAAGTGTAGAACACGTACAATCGTGAAATCCAAAAGTCAACCTAGCTATGTTCGTCATGGCTAAATGAATTGCAATCAACAACGAACATCGAATCAAGGCTTAATGAATCGAAATCACTATTTAAGTGCCTTATTAACCTAGAAAACGATAAAAGTATTCTAAAGGTGTAACACCTTCCGCATGGATTCAAATTAACACAAGTTAAAGATCAAGAACACGATGAACATTCATAGATCTGCAAACGCAGATACAAATCAAAGATGATTACGGGAACAATTCATTTGTGGATGAAGATTTGATCGCAGATAGAATGAGAGATTTGAAATTACCTGACGCAAGTAGATAGGTGTTGTTCGTAGTGAAATTACAAAACGAGAGGGTTTGTTTTTGTTTTTTTTTTTCAACCCAATTTTGATATTTTAGGGGAAATTGTGGGACTTCTACATGTCCACCGACCCTTTGGTCCCTTCAAGGGAGTCTTTTGCATGAGCTGTTTACACCTCTTTAGGTGAAACTAGATCTATAACCGCGTATTAAAGCTCGAGTCATCTAGCTATCAAGAACTAAAATGATGAAACATATTTTTTGCACTCAAACATTGAGCCGGTGCATCATTAAGTACGTAGAAAGGAAACATATGAACTTATGTCGATTTGGTTTTGCATGTAAAAATATAGACATTTAAGATGCATGCAAATGAAGACGTGATTAAAGAAACATATTAACTTATGTCGATTTGGTTTTGCATGTAAAAATATAGACATTTAAGACACATGAAAATAAAGACGTGGTTTAAGAAAATATATTATGTCGATTTGGTTTTGCATGTAAAAATGTAGACATTTAAGGAAACATATTAACTTATGTTGATTTGGTTTAACCAGCATTACTGCATTAGCACTAGTCCATTTGTAGTTTCAGTGTTTTAGGTGTTAAATATGACCCATTATCCGAATCAAATCAAACACCTAAAGAAAACAGTGCTATCACTTTCATTTTATTTCTTCATTATTGAACCCTTAACTCCTCATCACTTTCATTTTTATTTCTACGTGGACTACGGAATCAGTTTTTCTTTCCTCCCTACAGGGACTACGGAATCATGTTTTAGTTTTTAGGTTACTGAAATTGTTTGAATCAGATTATTCGAATATTCAAATAGAATTATTCAAATTTGGATTCTTATATAACAAATTAGTTCGAATTCATAAACTGTATGTCTGTGTGTATAACAAAAAGTATTATCACAAAATCAAATTATATCGATATATACTTGGAACTTAATACTTGGGTCGATTCAGTTGAAAAATCACATAGTCAAATGCAATTTGAAACTAAATTCGGTTCGATGCTAACGCATATTGAAAATTCAAATATTCAATAATTCCGAACTTAAGCTCGTAATCCTAATTCGGTTTTTTCAAATCCGATTCAAATACTAAACACCTCTATTTATTCCTGGGAGTCTAGGACACCTGTCTCACATTGATATGTATGATTATACCGTCATCCTCAGTAGTCAATGTTGATGGATGTAGATCAAATATATACACAATGCAATTATTAAAGATGGACATTCTGAATGTAAAACTCATTTCTGCACAAAATTTCATCTACCAAAGTACCTTAAATGGAGGGTATATATCAAGGAGATTGAGGTGATCCAGTTTCTAGCAGAAAACTTCTACTACAATACGACCGCGATGTACTAGACGACGAAGCCAAGCCCCTGGCATCCCAACTTTGGTTCAAAATCTCATCTCTCCTGTGTATTTTACCTTTACTAGTTCTTCCGGATTCAGTTAGCACAGCTTCGATAAAACCATCATGTGTGGGGTCTGCACACTCGTATAAAAGCCTTAATACCTGCCTAATTGAGGGCCGGGCTCGCCCTTCTCTGTGGGTACACCATTTCACAAGGGTGACTAGTGTTTGAAGTTGGTCGAAGTCAAAGGCGTCTCTGATTGCGGGGTCCACAAGTTCTACCAGTCTTGATTCTGATGTCATTAGGGGTTGGCATAACTCTACTAAGTTCTTGTTGTCTTGTATGGCTCGTTTAGAGGTTATTAATTCTAGTAGCACGACCCCGTAACTGTAGATGTCACTTTTTTCTTTTAGTTCTTGTGTCACTAAGTATTCGGGGTCCATGTAACCTGAGAATAATAAAAAGAAATTAGAATCTTTTATGTATTCAGCTATGGTTATAGAAAAGTGCTATTTGGATAAAAAGGGTACTAACTTTAGGTCCACTCTACTTGAAAACGTCAAAAGTAGAAATTTGACCAAAGTTAATACCTTTTTTATGCATTTTTGAACTACAGAAAATAAATTTCTTCTAACCAGGAGTTCCTCTGATCTCGGTGTTAACTGGTTCAAAACAGATGGATCCATCTTTAGATGCATACGCAAGGCCAAAGTCCGCAACCTGGATCACAAATATTAGAACACGAAACTCACTTGCATTTTATTACAGATTTTAGCAACCAAATTACATTTTATTACCAACTTTTAGCAATGAACGACATGTTAGGTTTGCAGTTTTTTATAGATTGCTGATGTGGAATCTATTTGTCAGTTTATTGTATATGTATATGACACATGACATCTAATGTGACAATTGATCATTGTTTTAAATGTAGATCTAACCAAATGGTCATTTTTTCACACTTGTAAACATATTTAATCACAGGAGGATTTTTGCATATGTGGCATACGATGAGGTGGATGACATGGGCAAGAACTAGTGCCACATTAGCTATATACAAGTAAAATCAGTTAAAATGACATTGGTTGCTAAGTCGGTAATAAGTTGTAAGTTGGCTTCTGTTTTGTGACTGATTTGAAGTTGGGTGCTAAAATTAACACAGTTTAATATTTGCTTCTATTTCATGCAGTTTACCTACAATATTTGAAGGACAGAATTGTCAATTTGTCATTACCTTTCCTACGAAATTCTCATCAAGCAATATATTACTGGACTTGATGTCTCTATGACACAGAGGAGGATCACAGTAGAAATGGAGGTATTCCTGAATGCAAAATTATAAAATGAGGACAAATAAATGTCTTGTCAAAAGAAGAAATTCATTTCCAAATAAATGTCGAAGCTCGTTTAAGTTAGCTATTATTACCAAGGCGTTTGCTACGTCAATTGCAATTTGAATTCGTGTGTGCCAACTTAATGGAGCCACACCTGGAGCTGCACAAAATCATAAGGAAATGAGAAAGAAGAAGAAGAATTAGAGAATTAAGGAATTAAGAAATTAAAATACATACTGTGAAGATGATCCTTTAAGCTCCCATTTGCCATATATTCATACATGAGAAACCTGTCCCCAAACAAGTAAAAGAATCTTCATTTGCAATATCTATGACAATTTGAGGTGGCAAGGCGGTTCGGGTTGGGTAAGTTGGGTAACGGTGGTTCGGGTTAAAATGGCTATTTTAGCAGGGCAGAAACATAGTGGGTCGGGATTAGCTTGTCCTGCAAAATCTTGTTTGTTCATTTTTAAAAAATTCTTATAAATAATAATGTGTTAATCTTGATTAAAAAACATATTATTACAACGACAATATAAACTTTAAAAAACATTTCAATCCGTTTGACATGTACCCCTTTCATCATTTTTTTTATTTGAACCGTTTGAGTTAAACCACATACCAAATTGATCCATTCATAAGAAATGGGTCAACATCAACCACCACTAACTTAATAGTAAGCAGAAGAAGAAACATATGGTGATGTATGGGTATAAATGACCTTTCACGTTTTTCAATGCAAAATCCTTTTAAGGCAACAAGATGACGATGATGAAGCCTAGCAAGAAGCAATATTTCTCTGCAGAATTCTTCTACAGCTTGTTCAGAAACTTTATCCATATGTTTTACTGCTACTATTGAACCATCATTAAATTGAGCTTTATATACAGTCCCAAATCCCCCTTGTCCAATAATGGTCCTAAAATTGTTGGTTGCTGTTTTGGTTTCTTTATAACTGAATTTTGTTAGCATAGATGATGAACCTGCATAAACTTCCAACCCGTTTATAAAAAAAGTCTAAAAACACAAGGGGGAGAGAGAGAGAGAGAGAGAGAGAGAGAGTAAATAGTCATATTAGAGTAGAGATGGCAACAACCCGTTTATGGGTAAACGCCTAAACGGGTCGATTTGGGTTAAAACTTGCAGCTAGCTATCAAATGAATAAAGCTTTGGTTGAAACTGAAACGGGTTGAGAGAATCAAAAGTCACCCACAACCTCCTAAATTGTTTTATTTTAAAATTTCTATCATCATTGTAATAATAAAGTTTTGGGAAACGTATCATGCAGGCCACCCAAGTATTTAACATACATAATCCCCACTGTTTTTCCAGTCATAATCTAAAACATAGGGTATTAATTACTCAACCCATTTTACCTGTTCTTAAAAAGTATCCTTTATGAACTGAACTTGTTTCGACCAGTTACCCAACTTACCAAACCCACTCAAATTGCAACCGCTACATAAGAAAATCAATTACCTTCTTGAAACTTTTTGGATGGTTTAGAAGTTCTTTCCGTTGAGGTTTTATCAGTTGTCATCTCATGTCCTTCAAGTTCTTTAGTTTTTCTACGAATAAGGAAAACCATTAAAACCAGCATTATAGTGGCTAGTGCTGTAACTGCAATGCCAATAGCAGGAATCAATGACAGATGGTAGGAATGGTGTCTAGCTTCAGGTATGGTCAAAGAGAATTGACTTGGGCCCACATCAACAAACGGGCTTGGAGATGACTCAGGTGAAAATTTAGGGGGAGAGGATCCTGTAAAAACTACAGATAGATGCAACAAATACATTTAAATCACAATAGAAAAGGTAAATTATAAGAATCAAATAAATAAAAATTCTCATCCTCAAACTTTGTCAGGGATGGCTTATTAAAACTGCCTATTGATTTTTGAAATAAGCAGTTTAGGATAAGCAACTTCAAATTGCTCATACATGACAACTTAATTCACTAAGTAGTTTGGATAAGGAATCCCAAACAATCTCAAAATAGCTTATTGGTGTATTAATAAGCAATAAGAAGTCCCAAACACCTCATGTAAAACTAAAGGATGATATTATATAAGGGTAACAATTTTGGTCTGATTTCTTTTCCAGTCACACAATTTACTTGCACTAACAAAGAGGCTCAAACTTACAAAAAAGTTTTCAAGTAGAGTAATATTAGATGTTAAACGGTTTTTGGCGGGCATGTCAACACCACATCAGCATGACATTAGGGCAACTCAACATGGTCAAAGTTACCAACACATTAGCAGCCATGTCGTCGTTTGACCAGATAACTCAGTCAGATTACCTTGAATCAAAAAATGTGAAAGTTCAAGGTTTTTTATCAATAAATTTTAAACTTGGTTACCAGTTTATGGGTGAAAACAGAGGTGGTTATCCAAAATAGAAATCAGATCAAAGTTGGTTTACCTTTTTAAGAAATTTGCTCATTGTATACCAGGATAAAGTATTCCATGCTTCAATAGTATACTATGGTTAAAAAAAACTTCATGAAATTTTCTCCAAGTACAGCCTTACCAGGAGTGCCACTGAGTCCTTGAACTCCAAAAAAACAGTCAGCAACCTCAACAGCTGCAGCATCATCAATTTGGCTAGCAAGAGCAACAAATGTTGCATCCCTACAAATGCTCAATGTCATATTATCCCCTGCTTTCACTAAATTCTTTAAAAACAAAATTCCAGCATTTATACACTTTTTACAACTTTCTTCGCCTAGTGGTGCTCTGCAATTTAGAGTCACATTAGAAAAATTTGGAGATTGCTGCATCTGGTTCACTGTTGTTATTCCAAGGCACCGATAATTAACAGAAATTTTTGTCCCAAATCCACAAAATGCTGTAGCTTTTTTTGTCATTCCATGTAGTTCTAAAGTTTGGGATATATTTTTGAGACATATATTGGATAATTCCAGAGGAACACCTAGGTCGTTAGTTGTGTTTGCATAACGAGCAATAGAAACTGCAATAAGGGCATTGATATAACGACAACAACTTGCTCTAGATTCTGCGTCTGAACAAATTGTGGCAGCTCGTGTAATATTAGAGCCGCTTAGGTCTAATGGACAACCTGCTTTAATGAGTAAAAAAGAGAGAAGATTAGTTATGAAACACAGTTTCGTATTATATTAGCTGTTTGACCATGTATATGTTTCTATGATGGCCCAGAAACACTCATTCTCCATGCTTGTAAAAGGACTTCAGGTTTCAGAATCAAGAGGTACCATTATGAATTTGTACATGCTGATGTAATTCCATGAAGTAACATGAATTTCAAATTTGACCAAATCTACTTGTATTTAATGCTCAGATATGAAAAGGTCTTCATAGCACTCTACTAAATTGGGAATAATTAATGTAACCCATCCGTTTAGGTACAGTAGAGTAAATTGGAAAGAATACAACAATGTGCTCGAATTGTTCTAAACCACCAACCACAAATACATATTCACAAATCCTAGGGCAATCACTTAGATCAATCTCAAGAGCCATATAGTTCATATTGAAAAATGAAAATCACAACTGATTTCAGCAGCGCATCGTAACTTGTACAGTACAACTGTCCGATCTTCCGGCATCTTCTCTAACACCGAAACTTACTTCACTGATTTCCAAATAGATTTCCAAATTCGACCATGATAACGGACTCAAATCCCTAAATCAAGCTTTACGAGTTTACATCCCTTTGTTTTTACCTTTTTCCAACTGTTGATACAAATTACTAACTTTCGCATTGATTCCTAACACTAAATCTACACATTCTAATAGATAGAACGAACATTCGTAGCTAGAATACTCTCAGGTAATCAACAGTCGGAACAATTACAGCTCAAATGCTCTGAGGCATAAACATGAACAAAAACACAATCTACAGTTTCCGAAATTGATCAATAACAGAAGCAAAACAAACAAACTGAATAGTATCAAATTATCAATCAAAATTAAACCAGAAGTCGAATAATAATCCGATCAACGAGACTAAAACTACTTGTATTACAAATTCGAAATAGGATTCACCTGAAGCTGCCATTGCAGGAGATACTGGCATATCGACAAGCAACAGCAGAGAGAGTGAGAGTAGAATACACCTGCAACTGATCATCGTTGTTGAGAAGAAGATGCAGAAGAGAATGTTAATGGTGGATGCGTAGGTTAGTGAACGCGTAGGTTAGTGATCGAGAGGAAGAAGAAAACGGAATTGTGAGTTTGTGACTGCGTAAGGTAGAAAGTGAGATGAAGAGAATATTGGAATCGTGGCTGCGTATGTTAGCGAATCCCGCTTACGTGCAGATGCGTGTGTGAGGAGCGAGGAATGCTTGTTACACTCACGAATCTTGGTGTATTTACAATTTTATCCTCGCCCCATTAACAGATTTTGATTTTTTAAAATTTTATTACATTATTAATGTAACTTTTGTATTATATTTTTGTCGTTTGTTTTAAGATGTATAAGTTTATGTCTCATAAGAGTTTACTTAAATACGGTCACACATAAAAACTTGATTAACATTGCTAAAAGTCTTAAAACAATTATTAAATTTTATTTTTTATCTTATAAATAAGGTCTCGGTTTTCCACCAAAAAGTCAACCTCACCAAACTAATGTCAAGATTTTTAGATATGTTTTCTATGTGTGATGAAATTACTATTTTTTAGTAATATTTAGCAAAATTTATGGGCAGGCCATAAATACCAAAGGTATTCGAGTTTTAAAAGTGACAATTTACTATAAATTATTTTGGTTTTGTTTATATTTATCTAAAATTTATAGGTGATGTTGAAAAAGTTAAATTGTTTATTTGGTTGGTAACCAATGATAATAGTCAAATATTCTTTAAAAACCGTTAACGTTCAAGTCGGATTAAAAGTAGTATAAGGTCTTAGAGTATTGATGTTAAAAAAGTTTGACAAAACTTGTTGTACCATGTATTATGTTTGATTATTTGGTTGTAATACTGAAAAAATGATAAATTAAATATATCTATCTGGCTCATTACACAACCTATTTACATTGTCACCTTGCAATAAGGAGATATTCTTTATAAATATCCAATATAACATCATTTAAAAATTATATAAATTGTCACACTTGAAATACATTATCATGAAATATATTAATTAAAGATGCAACAAGCCAATAACTTATAATAGTTAAGTATGCTTTTATCAAATAAACAAACAAATTAACTCAATACTTACATGGATGTTATACAATTTGTTGGTTAACGGTCTGTTGTTGTAACGAACACAATAAAATATCAATTTCAAATTTTGGAACATGCTTAATATCTATTATTTTCTTTGTTTTATAGCAATGATTATTGTCAACAATGGACAAGAACGTCAGATTTTTATTATAAACGTGGGTAGCCATCTATTTCATAACCTTCTTTTTAATATATAATTTATAGTCGTTAGCAACTCTATCATTTATCGATACAATCGAGTGATCTATCATCAAAATTGTAATGTCCAACACATATTCTACTTGTTTTTATTAACTTTCATCATTTTTAATATTTTTCTCTGAATTGTATAAAAAAATATTAAACTATATCCGTATGCTTGTACGAATGACAGAAGGAAAGCATGCAATGCTCCTTTAAGAGTACCTTCTTTGTAGTCATAGCCTCATAGGAATCCTTTGCAACCGAAGGGCTCTCTAATGATACCAAACGTGTTAAACTAACGTCTCTTTCAAATAGTGAGAGTTTAAGACTTTAAGTTTTAATGTTTGTAGATGATGTAGATTTAAAAATAGGTTTAGTAAGTGTGTGAGTTTGTGCTAACAAAAAAATTAAGGAACCCGCTAGCTAAGCACCTAAGCATTCTTTTTATGTGTAGTTTAACTTTACTATAGATATTATTATGAAAAGTCAATGAACAAACTATATCCTTAAGAGACACTTTCAGGTGAACTCTTCTTGGTCTTTTAAGACGAAACGTAGTACTATGGAGTAGATGAAATACAATGTAGTTTCACGTTCTACATGCACCTTGTATCCTTAGTCCAAATGGTTGAGATGACGTACTTCAATGCTTCACTAATATAAGAGAATATTTTGGGTTCAAGTACTACATGTGACAAAAAAAAGGGTTTCAAGTTGGGACAAAAAGTTTTCTCTGAGCTATGATTAGTTTTCTCATGAGGGTGGTTTGGATGTATACTCTAGTAACAAAGATTATCGGGTGTGCCGGCATTAACATGACATGAATCTCCATGAATTTGAGAAACGATTTTTCTTAAACAATATACGAAAATAAATATATAACTATTATGAACTCTTCATGCTTGCTTACTTTTGTAACATCTAAATTTTTATTTTGTTAGTGTGCATATTGTCTAGGCAGTATGCGCATAGAAATAAAGTTTATGGACCATTAGGACTTATGATTGTTTATAGTCTTCTGACATAAGTGACGTGTAACGTTTTTATCAGCTTTATCTAAGTTTGTTAACCTTATAAAATATCATATATATTTATTTAGTTTGAATGAAAAAATATAACGTATTGCAAACTTTTAATTTTGAACTTTAAATCTCAGGCAATATTGAAACTCCCGCTAAATAATTTGAAGAAAATGTTTGAAAATCATTAGTATACACTTTTAGTTATTAAAGTTGGATAAGATGTTCTAACAAAGTCATTTGGTAATATAAACATAAACCGAGAGATATAGTATTGTGGTAGTTGATATATTGACATGACATTTCTTTGTTTGCTAATATGAATGTTTTGTTGGACCATTCATAACATTAACATCTCATTTAAAAATGTCTAATTACCTGTAACATTACGTTTTACTGATTATTCCCACAAACACATTTTACTTTTAACATTAACATACATACTCTTCTTAGAGACATGCCCGTCTATTTGTATGAAAAGAATATGTTTTTATCAATTAAACCAAATAGGACCCGCTTGAAACCCAACGAGCAACTCCCTTAATGAGTTGGCGGTGTGCAGCTCGCAACATGGCACCTATCCCACAACGCTGACCTTCTGGCGTGGGTTATCTAGTCTGACATGCGAGATGAAGTGTGCCCGCGTTGGAGATCGTATTATTTAAAAGAACTAATACTATGATTCAATTAAAAATTTCCAATTATTAATATTAATCACACTTACTAGATAGTAGATCGCATCAAAACAATTTGAAGCCCGTCATAATGACTTTCACTGGTTTTGTAGAATCATTCACCCACACAAACCCATATGACTTCAAGTCATAGTAGGTCCACTTCACGTGATCAAGTGAAATCAATTTCTTATTCGACTTGGTGGTAGAAGTGTGGATTTTGATATTTTATTTTAGGGCCCACTTTGAAGATTAGTTAAATAACAACTTTAACAAGTATTTATATGTTATCTATATCGGAATAAGGGCTAATTTGATTTTCACAATGAATTTAAGCGAAGTTATAGATCATGGTGCTTTAATATTAGGAGGTGTGTTGAGTGATATTTGATATATCGTTTTGTGTGTTATTATGATGTTTGAATTTAATGAACCTAATCATTTCTTTCTTATACCGAATTTAATGATTTGATTTGGTTTGTTTAGTACTATTTGGGTCGTGCATGGTTGGTTTGATAAACTTTAAACTAATTGATTTAATACATGTTTATGGGCTAGTGTCAATTTTAGAGATGACGATTACCCCGTCAAGTGTAATAGAACACGAAAAGAATTGTACGAGTTTTGAAAACATGAAGTGTGATATGAAACTTATCTATTGTTAAGAGTCATTTTTGTTGTTCAGCACCATATCCCGGAGAAGCTTATCCATTGTTTTTCTCCTTCATATTATACATTTGCTACTTGATTTTATTTATCACATAATACGACATAATAACATGTAAATTCTAATAATATTCTGATATGTGTAAGTTGATTCTTCTTGAACCTTTAGTTACATCATGTCAATATAAAATATTTTGCTACTTGACTCGGTCGCCACCGTGACACCACGAGAATAGTATCACACCCTCTTCTGAGGCAATTATCAACAACGTTACCATGACTTTCCATAAATATAAAATGAAAATTAGGAAGTAGCGAAATTGACGTTTTATTTCTAGTTGTTGATCAATGCGACAATTTCTCAAGGGATAGTGTAAAAACATATAATACCTTTTGTATATCATCATTGTTGTTCTCTCTGAAACAACTCTTTTTCTTTTCTCTTTTTTTTTGCCCTTAAAAAGAATAATTATATTCTGATTACAAAACACAAAATGGTATTATTATAAAATATTTATACGAAAAACTTCTTAATAAATTTAAGGCTGTAACTCTTGCTTCATTAGATGGGATGTTTGTTGTCTAAAAGGGAGAGAAAATCAGAAAAATGTAACATGCGATCCAACAGTCCACACTCCACCGGCAAAAGTCCACATAATTGCATGTTTTCGGTCAAGCAAATGTTGCTTGGAAGGCTTAAAATAGCCAAAATAAGTGTGTTACGTTTCATAAAGTCTTATAGCTTTCTAACCTCATCTTTCTATGATAAAATACTATAATACGTAATATTAAGTTTGGTGGTTCAAAGATAGAGACAAAATTTTTAATAAAAATTAGATTTAAAGGTTTTAAGTTCAAGTTTCATATGAGTAAAAAATGTAGTATTTTAAGAAAATTAGTATAACACGTGTGAATTATAAGGTTCTTATAATAAGTATACACGAGGCTCACGTATTATTAGATTCTTTTTAAGCAACAACACCTAAGGTCTTCTAGGATAAAATTATCACCACCTACAAGACCACAACTCAAAAACCTTTGATTGAAAAATACATCACTTATCATTAATATATCCTCCTAGAAACAAATCAGTTTTAGATACTTCTCTAATAGTATCGGATCGTTCAACGTTCATAACTAACTTGGTTATAAGAGATATTTTAAATGAGTTTCACATCTGATAATGTAATTGCTATCTTTATAAAAACTAAAAGATACTTAATAATTTTGGTATATATGGGTAGAGTTATCTTAAGAATCTATGTGAGTCACACATTTAACATCAAATGCAAGTACATGTCATTTTCATCTTTTTTTTTAAATGTTTATAACTTTTTTCACGATATTATTTTTTTTCAAAAATCACTATTTATTTCAGTATTTTTTATCTTTTCAACGCGTATCATATTAATATATACTTTAACAAAAATCATCCACCCGTTATTTACACGTGTGTAAATCTAGTTATATATATGCGTAATATCGGATTCACATGTGTAAATACGGTATTACACGTGTGTAAAACGAATTTCGTAAAAAATTTTTTTTGTAATTTTTATAAAAGAAGGAAACGAGGGAAATATTTTTGTGTTATATTTTTTTTATTTTTATGTTATTTTATGTTTTATATTTTTTTATGTTTTCATTAATTATCATTTTCTCATTGAAAACTGGTGGTTTACGTTGGTTTTTAAAGTTCTAAAAAAATCAATTCTCATTTGTACCTCCTCATGTTATATATACCAAAAGACAACAAATATATTATGCTATTGATTATCAGGTAATCAAAGAAACTTAAATTACAAGAGATGTTTCGATGGTTGAATGAACTCCCCTTTATATATAAAATACAAAAAATTATCAATGACAATTAACAAAAGTTAGGGACAATCATTATAAAGGATTGGTCTATATTTAAAAAGTTATGTCTTTACTCATAACCAGTTATATATTGTATTGTCCAGGATTAAAAGCAGAGATGATTTGAAACCTTTACTTTTTGATAAGGATGGGAAGCTTACATCTACAAAAATAAATTTGGTCTACAAAAAAGTTTTTTACAACATTTACATTTTCATTCGTATTACCATTCATCGAGACTATTTTTATTCTACATGTATGAAATTTTCATGTTTATTCATATAATATTATTATTCGCATCCTGTTTATCACACGGACTTATAAACTAGTATAAAATACAAAGCATAATATTTTACGATCTACTTTCTTCTTATATTTTATAAAAAAATGGTTTCTTACGACTTAAACCTATCCATTAAAGATAAAAAAGAATCAATTAGTAACCCTCACATAAAGTAAGTTTGGTGAGAGGACACTGCGTGTACTTTGCTGTGTGCACGGCATTTTTTGAAAACCAACACCTTCATCTTTTCCACCAGGACCGACATTCTAATATACCTTCATCAAAATCTATACATACATACATACAGACATATATCTCATTCTCTCTGTGCTTCCTCAAATTCCATTTCAGACCATCAATGGCGGTAACTCTTCAATTTCTCCGTCGTTATCGTTAATTTATTGGTTTCATCAACAAATGAACTTAATAGCAGCTTAATTTTTGCAGAAATTCAAATGCGGATGCAATGTGTTATTCGCAAGCTTCTTCGCCACATTTGTTCTGTTCACGTATGCTTCAGCGCTCAAGGTCGATTTTGATTCGCAAATGTGTGATGAACTGATGATTGATGAGTGTTTTAGTCAGGATTGATATGTATTTTGGTTAATGTATCAGGAAGGACAAACGTGCGTGGATAATAGCAATTGTGACGCAGGTTTACACTGTGAGGCTTGTGTTGCAGACGGCAATGTTCGCCCGAGATGTACTCGACTTCAGCCTATTAGTCCCGTTTCTAAGGTATATTGTGTGTGTGCGTGTTATGTTTGGGTTTGAATTTGCGTTTGATGTGATTTGGAGTGATTACAGGTGAAAGGATTGCCGTTCAATCGGTACTCGTGGTTAACGACGCATAATTCGTTCGCTAAATTTGGAGAGAAGTCGGCCACCGGTTCCGTCGTTCTAGCTCCGACGAACCAGCAGGATTCTGTTAGTTCGCAGCTCGATGTAAGCATTATCGTTTTTCTTATATGCGATAGTGATGATTCTGAATAGATTTTTCTTATATAGTTATATGTGAGAGTATAATTTCAACTGCTGTATTCAACTTCGAAATTGACGGGTAATTTAGGGATTTCGGATGCTTTGTGCATATCTTGTATTTAGTAAAGTAACTACGAAAGTTATATGTTGAATTAGTAGTGAATTTTTTTTTTTCATTCACAATGAGTGAAATTAGGGTTTAGAAACAAATGGTTTACCATCTAAGAAACTATGACTTCCAACTCCAGACAATTTAAATGGGATGTATCTGCCCCATGTAGCAATATAATGCTATGGTGGTATTGGACTACAATAACTTTATTAGGGTTTAGGGGTTTATTGACTAATTTGTTATTGTAATTAGATTAATTTTGTTCTTTAGTTTAGGTTAATTAGTTTCCTTATCTGATCTACTATTTGTTGACAAACTGAGGTGTTAAACAATAGCCACTTATTTCACCTATAAAGTGGGATTTTACTGATATGAATAATTTGAAAGTAAAACGTATTTCCTTTCGCATGAAAGTTACAACCACTCACTTAATATTATTATGAATAGAAACCTTAGTGTATAGCCAAATGTTCAAATTGTGCATGGGAGTGAGCATATTGTTCGGAGCTTATTTTTACGTCTCAAAGTTGAAGTAAATCTTGTGCAATTTCAAATCAAATGATTCTTATAAGGCTAACTTGGGGAGCGCGCAATCGAATATTGACATTAAAAATGGCTGAAATTATACACTGAAATTAACATGATCATCACTTCCTTAGAAATTTATTGGTACCAAGAGAGTAGTTGAGTTCATAGTATGAACCTACCAACCACATGGGAGTATGATGGAGGGCATGGTAAATATTCCTTCACATGTTGGATGCAGTGTATACAGAAAAGGCATAATGTCAAATAGACAGTCTTGCATAAAATATTCATTAAGAAAAGGCATGCGTAAAACATAATGCTAGTAAATGATGTGGTTCCCATTTTTTTATTTGCCACAAAGGAGACTCACTACACTACAAAATAATATATTTAGTAAAAAGAAAGGGAGTGTAGTTGGAAATTATGTGATAGCATAATAGTATTAACTTACAACATCCTGTTAAAAATCTCATTGATAGTCATCTAAATATTTTTCTCCTCTTCAAGGAATTTTGTTATTCTCCAGCAGCTGAATGATTATTTTAAAATTTTCTACTCGGCGTACGAAGTTTACTTTTATTAACCATTGTTGAAAACCCCAATTTTCATAGTCTCAAGAAATTGATCATCAAAACAGATGGGGATTGTTGAATATATAAAATTCCTAAACTGTGGATATGTAATTTTCTACTTATTGTAGTTAAGTTTGTGTAATAGTCAACTACTACACAACCACTATGATCTATTATGCTATTGTAAACATAGTATCGTTCATATTATTTACTTTCAGAATGCGTATATGTTTTGAACAAATTCATCCATTTAGCCTTGCTCATTGGCCAATAGGCAACCTTCAAAAATAGATGATGAGTTTGAGAAACGATAATCCTCCAAATTAGCTTTAAGATCATCCTATGTCCACCTGGCAAAAAGCTATGGGATGTTGACTTTTCTGGTGCTTTGACTAAGATAACTACAAGGGTTTAGCATCTCTCGACAACATTTCCCTATTGTTATTTTGAGAACAACAAATGTACTCTTTTAGGCTTTAAAAATGACTAACTTCAATTCTGAATTAATAATGTTTATATATATATAAATTCTACTACTACACAACAAACTGTGACTTACATATGTTATTCTAAGCGTAGACATATTAATGAACATATTTGTTTATTTCTGGAAAGCATAAAAATTTATACATGATTTCACCATCTAAAGGAAATTTGTTTGCTGTTGCTTCTGCAGAACGGTGTGAGAGGGCTGATGCTTGATATGTATGACTTTGAGAATGACATTTGGTTATGTCATTCATTTGGTGGCAAATGCTTCAACTACACAGCTTTTGTAAGTAATTCCTATATCTTCCCTCTACTCCACTTCACATCAATTAGACCGTTTCAGATTGAAGGTGTGTTTGGACTGGGGGTTTAAGAACGAGGAATGATAAAAACTTGTTTGGTTTGAGGGTATGTGTTCTAAATTAGGAATGATCATCACAAAATGTGGATTCCCCCTACCTTGGGCTGGTTTAAAATTTGATTCTTATTCTCATTCTTACTTTTAAACCGATACACATTATTTTCCTGATTGCAAACCAAGTGCCACTTAACAGACGACTTACTGGATTCTAACTTTCCAGATGAAATTTGGTTTACTAAGCGAGATTAATATAATGTATTGCATGCCATAAAAACATGCCAATCAGCACTGCAGCTGAACCTTCTTGCATTAGGACTAATCTTTCAAGTCGAATAATGACACTTTTATATCATAAACTATCAAAGCATACGTCTGTCACCAACATCAACATACATACTTTAACTGATCTAAAATAATACAAAAATTGGGCTCAATTCATTTATATGGAAACAAGCCAGTGGGGTTATTTAGGTTGTATTTTTCTGATTATAGTCGAAGCGTCGAACGTAAAAATCAGCTAAAACTGCAACATGTGAAGTGATGGGTCAAAAGTCAGCTAAAGTGTATTCACATTTCTTAGAAAATCGTTAGTGAGTTTGCACAACCCGCCCCGGCCTATTTGACCCGCACATAAAATTACATGAAATGTCCCCCAACCCATTTTGATTTTGACCCAGCCTACCCACAGAGCCTGTTTTCCCAGGGGGCTGCCTTTATATAGAATCACTAATGAGATTTTTTTTTTTCGTCAGCAACCTGCTATCAATGTTCTGAAAGAGATTCGATTTTTCCTAGAAAAGAATCCAACGGAAATTGTAACCCTATTCATTGAAGATTATGTTACCTCACCAAAGGGTCTAACCAATGTCTTCAATGCTGCTGGCCTGAGGAAATACTGGTTTCCCGCAGCCCAAATGCCGAGTGATGGTAGGGACTGGCCCACAGTTGACTCAATGGTTCGCCAAAATTACCGTTTGGTAGTTTTCACTTCCAAATCTTCTAAACAGGCTACTGAAGGGATTGCCTATGAGTGGAAGTACTTGGTTGAAAACCAATGTGAGTTCTGTCAATTTTGAGAGCTTGTGATATGTTCAAAGTTGTTGCAGTGCTAATCACTTTAAAAAACAGACCTTTTTGTTATATTTCCAGAGGCAATTTCATATAAACGCTTTTAAAAGTTTAGGATTTGATGTGTGTGTGTGTGTATCCTTCTAAATTTTATAATATCCTATTTACCTTTTCAAAGCACTAAATTATCATATTTACCATTTCTACATATCATAACATAAAAGCAGTTACTTACACCGAATAAACAAATAGATCATTATGTGTTGATGTGATCTATACTAAAAGAACATTATTTTCCTGTTCTTTTGATAAACATTAAAAGTTTTAACAAAATCTTTAAACTCCAAAATTTTTAATAACATGTTAGATTGTTAGACCTTTTTCACATGGGTCCAATGGTGTGATTATATGTTAGTTGCCTGCTGTCAAGGTTAAGAATTACCTTAAATCAAGAAATTTGAGAATTTCTTGGACAAAAAAGGTGGTTACCTGAATATAAATTTGACAAAAGCTGGTTACATTATAATGCAATTTGCCCTTTTAAAATAACTAATTTGTGTAACACATGAAAGTATGGATAATATTGCTCTTAATAAACCTCAAATTACAGATGGAACAGATGGGATGAAAAGTGGTTTATGCCCGAACCGTGCTGAATCAGCAGCAATGAACACTACATCAAGATCACTTGTTTTAATGAACTATTTCCCAGATACGCCTGATATTACCCAAGCTTGCAAGCACAATTCTGGCCCATTAATAAGCATGATGAACACATGCCATGATGTCGCTGGTAAACGGTGGCCTAATTTCATTGCTGTTGACTTCTACAAGGTATTATACATTATTACTTATAGTTGATATACATGATGTGTGGATTCAGTTTCTTCATTTTAATAAAATAATTAAAATTTTGCAGAGGAGTGATGGTGGGGGTGCACCAGCAGCTGTAGATATGGCTAACGGTCAGCTGGTTTGTGGTTGTAACACCATTGCAGCATGCAAGGTATGCAAATTATTAAGTACCAGATGTGGTTGAGGCAAATGGGCCAGGCTGGGCTGGTCAGGGTTGGGTTGATGCCAAAACAATTTATTTGGGCAATTGTCAAAGAAAAACAGTAGACTTATGGTAAATTCATACATTAGTCTCTGAACTTCAGTTTTGAATGACTAAATCCCTTGACTTTTAAAATCTAGCGAAAAATTCTTTTCTATAAAAACTATCCGGGTTAAATCATGCAAGAAAGGAGTTTTATGTTAAAATTATACGCATGGACTCATCGTGAAGTTTCTAAAGTTGTAAAATTTTTGGGAAACGGCCCATTTCCCCATATTTATAAGTAGTTTTGCCTTAATTTGATTACAAAAGCAAAATTATAACTACTGATATAAATCTTTTGTATAAAAACAATTTAAGAGTGCGAATTTTAGCCCATTTGATTATTCCTCTTTTAAGTGGCTTTAACTAATTTTCTTTTGCTCATTGTGACATAAAACACATATGGCATAATGGGGTGAAATTTCCACCTCCAATCAATAGTGACAAGATGGAGGGTTTAGTAATGGGTCACTTTTAGTTTCAGCTGATATGAGCTGGATCGGGTGGGTAGAACCATACAGGGATATAAAAACTTTACTCGCCCGACAATGATCAAAATGGATGAAGAAAGTTATAATTCCCAAAACAGACCATCACCGAAAGTATATTTCGATATTATGGCACACCTTTATATAAACAATTATGCATTCGTTATGATTACCAAAACAATATAATCATAGTAATAATCTTGATTGTATAAATAAAACAATTTAGGTGGTGGTGTGCACTAGTTTAAGTTGTGTGCGACTTTCAACTCATTTAGCCCATTCCTCTTTTAGACCTATTTGATATAAAAACACATGGGCACTTATAGTGAATGGGATGAAATTGCTACCTCTAATCAGTACTAAAAGTGATGGGCTGGGTAACACCTTTTACTTATAAGTTAAACACAAACACTTATTTATCATCAAAGAAGTAAAATTGGGAGAAACAGCATTTTTTGAATTTACCAAAAAGGACAACCACCAACATTTGAATATTATCTATGTGCAGCCAAACATGACCTTTGGAGCTTGTAACCTCCCAGAGGCTGGGGCTGCTCCAACTCCAATTTCAGCATTAAAAACCTCGGGGAACATCGGTGGTCGACCGGGTCATCTTGGATGGTTGTTTGGGTCAGGTTTGATTGCTATAACCTTGTGTTTTTAAAGTAGTTTAGACTTTAGAAATTTCCCACTTTCATTAGAGATAAGGTAGCCAAACAGTTTATATCTGCACATTAGCAACTCTCCTCCCTTTTAACTGAAAAATTAATTCAAAAAATTGTATAAATCGTTTTCGGTCTTGTGTTTGGTATGGTCTGGGTGCCATAATAAAACGTAGTATAATTTTAAATCGATTGGAATAGAATAAAATAGTTTTTGGTGGGCTATCGGAGAAGACAAAGACTATTTGGGAAAGGTGAGTGTGAAGATGGTCGATGTTGAAGACACCTAAACGTGGCTTGAGTTTATGATCTTGTGTGTTGAAAAATTACTTCTTTAACTCACAATTACATCCAACAGTCCCCTGTTTGAATATTGGATTAGAATTTTAAGTCTTTTTATTTTATGTGTTTACTATTTCATGTTAATAACTTATTTTGCACATATTTTGGCTGTGTGTATTTTTATTTACATGTTAGTTGTCAATTTATTTAAATCAAAACGGGTTAAATATAATATATTTATACTTTGTAACTCAACTTTATGTTTATATTTACACAACTTTTATGTAAAAATTGGCCTTTCTTAGTTATAAAATTTTAAATTCAACCTGCAATACGTCATATTTTATCTACGTTAAAAAATTATTTATCTAAAACCATCAAGCTTAGTCCAATATGAGTTTCTTTAAATTCACCTTTATGTTTCTATATTCAAAACCAAGCCAACACAATTTCATAAGTCTTACTTTATGTACTTAATCACACTAATTTTACCGCCACAACGCGTGGCAACGACCGCTAGTTAAAAACAAGTTGAAATAGCATATACTTGATGATACTTGTAACTTTTTTTGTTGCTTTGACAATTTCAAGTTTCTAATATTTTACTCTATATTTAAATATTGTATGATATATTAATATATTTGGTTCAAACCTGTTTGGGTTGGAAACGGGTTTTGTTTGGATTTTGACTAGTTTTGAGTGGTTTTGATCGGTTTGGTGCGGTTAAAGTTTTTTTAAATGGAGGGTTGTAAACTGGTACCTAACCTAACGTTTCTATTGGTTTTCAGTATACCGCTTTCAGTTTGGTTGACAAAAACGGCCTTTTTCATCTCATAAAAATATGGATTGCAATTGTCTCTAGAATTTATACTGATGGGAAACTTTATAATATTTAGGGATGTGTATTTGGATGCTCAAGTCATGATTTTAAGTACAAAATTTGTTTAAGGTTCGGACATATGTATGGTATTAGGTTATACAACTCTCATTACCTGAAAATGATATTATTAAACGTGTTTAGTTGTATCAAAACTAAATATATTATCTATTACAAAAAAACATTTTACATATATTTATATTTGTTAAACTATAAGAATTTTAAAACTATAGAAGATTCAGAACTTTTAGAATTATACTTTGGTTTAAGATTTCAAGTAGATTTTTTAATAAATTTAGGATTGTATTTCGAAGAAACACAAATAGTAATCTATTATCACCCAACAGCCTAAGATAATAAATGGGGATGTAAACTCAACGAATAATATGTAAATGATTACTTATAACATAGTATTTTAGTGGTATGATGTTTGCGCTTCCAATAAATTCTTACAAGCTAATTAGCCTTAAAAAATTGTTAGTTTGGAAATTTTTAAGTGATTGAATAACTCAGGAATACGACCAACAATATTTCATTATGTACGAGAGTGTGAGGCTACGAAGTATCGAATATCAAAATTCTTGTTAAGTTCGGCCCATTGCATAGTACTGTACTACTATACTAAACTTAATGGCCCATAATACATCACTATTTCATTTTTACTCTATTAAATCATTTATTAATACACTTCTGATGTAAATATTTTACTCATATAACTTTTACGCGGGTCAATAGTTAATGTTACTAGAGTAAAAAGCGTAGACATTTAATATGATGTCTAACTAAGAAAACCCATATATCTTTGTATGTTTGGGTGCTATAAAATTCACGGAAGTGGATTTTTCACAAGATAAATTATTTACTACAATATACGTCAATGTATGTAAATCTGATTATACCACAATGTGAATTTCACATCAAAACATCACTTATATAACATATCAAAATAATCAGAATAATAAAATAACTCAAATTTCTTTAACGACCAAATCCGTAAAACATTTTCACAACAAACAATAGTTAAGTTATTAGTTTACAATTAACTTTCACAAAAGGTAATGATAGCAAGTGCCATAGTTTATTTTATCAAACGAAACAGTTAAGAGTTCCTTAAATACAGTAACAACTTACTTAAACAATGCACCCGTATTTTTTTATTTTTATACAAAATAAAATAAAAAACACAAAACAATTAGCTAAGATCAGACGATAAGTCCAAATCAGTCAACCGAACCTTTTAGTATTAAGAAATTGAGACAAAGCAATGTGAAAAGGGGGTTCATGAACCTACATAGGCAGGGGTGGAAGGCACATGATTATTGTCCATATTGATTAATTAAGTTTGCATCAACTTAATTAATTACAAGGCTCGAGGCTGTTTATTCCTTAATCAATAAATCTATTATCTATTATCTATTATAAACTAATAAAACCTAAAGGAAGTACAATATTGCCTACTTTATATTCTTTATCTTTAAATCTTTAATACTAGAAATTGATACATATTGAAGAAATATTATAATCACAATACACCCCTAAAGACATCATTTTAACTTTTCACTATCATCATCTCGCATCCACCGATCACCGTCGAAGCGCGACGGTTTTTTCACGGGCGTAAGGCATTCATGATCTTGGGTTGATGGGTTATAAATTAAAGCGTGAGTCAAACTGTTAGTAAATCGGTTCGCATCTATGGTCAATCAATAGGTCCGCAAAGGACTGGTGTTGTAGTAATGTAGTGAGTAAGTTGACTTGACACTTGAAGGATTATGTTTAATTATAACATACTACTTAACATATATTGATTTTTAAAAAAGTACTGACTTTTAATAAAAATGAACTATACATAACATATATTGATTTTTTAAAAAAGTACTGATTTTTGATAAAGATTAACTATACATATGTTTAAGAAAACCCTGATACCACTCTTTACTCTAATGACATCTTAAACGTTGAAGTCATCATATAAATATAAACTTATAAAGTAACTTTTTTATATAATTTAAGTTTGAATGACAACCAATGAAAAAACATTGAATAAAAAATTGTAGCAAATCTAGACTTAAAAGATTTTAGTGAATGGGGAAGCACAAATATCGAAACGATATTATTTTCATGGTGATTAAACAATTAATTAGCTGAATTAAACATTTAATTAGATTAATAAAGTAGTAAATAGTAATTAGTAATGCACTAATGCATGTACTTAACATAAACAAAAGGGTGTGGAGTTTGTAGGTTGGTAGGGGGAATCCGGCGCAACATATGTCTGTCCCGTGATTAAGGATTCCAATCCCCTTTTTTGGTATATTCCCTTTTACATATTATTTTATTAACTTTTACTAAGATTAAATAAAATAAAGAGAAACAAATGTTAATTTAAAACATGGTAATTAAAGAACTCTATATTAAGAAGACATTAATATTCAAATAATAAAAGTTCGAAGTTGCATAAAACTTTAAAAGTTAATAATTGAGAGATATGAATAAATTGAAACCAATAAGACATCTGTAAATTTACATGGGTATTGTCGTTTTGATGTTGATATATTGTTTACTTGATATTTGTGAAGGTTGTGCTCTATGTTGGTTTATACGAGTTCATAACAGTTAGTGATATTGAAAATGATGTAACTACGTGTTACATGATCCTTGCAAACTCGTCACATCTATTTGAAACTAAACAACGAATGAATCAAAATTAGTTTGCGAAAATGTACCATAAACTACTACAATTAAGTTGATGGTCGTTTCATTGATACTCAGGGGTGTTGCAATTTAACACCGAATATCATTTGCAATTGCCAAGATGATTACGTTTAACAGGTAATGTAGCCACTCTAATGCTAGTAAAAATAAAATAAAACAAGCTTTTATAGACAACTCATGTCTATTGCTGACAACCATCTGTTTAACCATTTCTGATATCATATGTTTTTTTTTTCATATTACTTTGAGATTATAGGAATGTATCCAACGAGTCTTCATTAATGATGGAATAAAATCTTATATATAACCATCAATATGTTTGAACTTGGGCAAAATTTTTTTTGCTTTTGATCAAATTCATATCGCATGTATGGTCCTTTCTTTCTAAGATACACATACACGGCCATTAGCGTTCGGCCACTCAAAATAATTTTGATCCTTTTGCAGGCTAAAATTTATGTTAAGTTAATTAATACAAAATGACTATTATACTCTTGATATTAGTGATTTAATATAAAAAATATGAAGGTAAAAGAAAACCCTACCCTTTCCCTGTGGTAAAGGGGCAAACCAAAAAGTCAAGAGGATCGTTTACTAATGTTCTAGAAACTCATGAATTTTACATATGTTAGCTCTATTTCTTCTTTTCTTCTTCATCTGTGTTTTTATTTTTATTTATTTAGTTCTCCGGATAATATTTTATCATCCCCACAAGCCATAAAAAAACGTCATTTTTGAATAACAAAGAGGTATCGAAGAAAATGGTAAATGAAGTAAGTAATTTCTCAAGGCTTGTACGACCATACCACTTTCAACAACAACTGTCATGGCCAAATAAGACTTGGGCAAATAATGGTAAAAATGTTAAATGGGGTGACCCGAAACAGAAGAGGGTGTGTATATTTATCTTATGAGTTTGTAGGCGAAAATGTTAAAATGTATAGTAATATTTTCGTATTGTTTTAACATAACTTTTAACACCAGCCAAGTAACAATCATCGTATGTATAGTCTATAGATATGTTAGATGAATAATGAAAAACGTATATATTTTTCTGAAAAGAAACTATCAACCTTGTAATATTGACAAGAAGATCATTCATGTAAGTTACTCTTTATCTTATGGCTTATATATATTCTATATAATTAGTTTTCATATGTTTAGCAATATGCTAACAACTTAAACAAATTCAAAACTTCAATGTTTTTATAAAATATAAATAACCACTAGTATACAAAATTACATTGCGTTGAAGTAGGCACTATCATCCAATCAAACAGTAACCAGCATAAAATAATGAAATACAAAATGTGTCTTTAAATATTGCCAAAGGAGGGGACAAGATAACATATATTTTCCACAAAGAACCAAATAAATCACCTTTCGCACATTTGCAGAAAAATATCGGTAGCCACTCATAGTGGAAGCCTAGTGTGGATGTGGGTGTGAGGAGAATCTTTTGAATTGACTTCAAAAAAGTTATCAAATAAAAATATTACTTTATGATATTTTGTCACTCATGGTTAATATTTATATACTATTATATTATTTAAGTACATAAAGAGGAAATCATACAAATAAAAATAAAAATAAAATAGAATAAACTCAAGACTAGTTATACTTTGTAAACAAGCATGATTAAATTGTATGTTTATAGTTATTTATAAATGAAAATGATTTCATATATCTATCTATCTTTGTATATTATCAAAAAAATTGATATCTAAGTTTTTTTTTTTAAATATACAGACGTACCATAATACATAAAGAAAACATATGCGATAAAGTGTGCATGTCAATAAACAAACGTTAATTTGTAGAAGACTTACGATTTTAGTGAAATTGTTTCATATATTAAGACTACTGAGAAGAAAACATCTATTTCATACTCACATTTTAAGCTTAAATGTAATATAATAAATGAATTTCATGATTAAAATAGTTTAGATTATCCATTAATCAAAATTTTAAAAGTCATATTTTGGTTATTAAGCCGGACGTACGTACATATGATCGACAATTACCATTGTAAAAAAGTTCAAATAACAGTAATCTAGCAACTTCAATAATAATGTTAATATTCTTATTATATAGTGTGTGTATATATATATATATATTAAATAATCTAAAAGATATTTTATAACGATCAAAATTATTGGTATTGTGCAATACTTTAAACTTGAACCGAATTAGATGTCGTAAAAGTAGCAACATTGTCTTCTTGGCATAAAAATGAATATTCCGATCTTTTTCTTACTAAAGTCCATTTAATCAAGATGTAAATCTCATATACGATACTCTAAATCATTAAAAGTAAGACCATGCAAGAGAGTCGTCATATAAGAATAAAGTCGAAAGTTTATTCGTTTTGAAATTAACGGATCAAACCGGCATTGATGTAAACAAGATTTGATACCATAAAATTGAAGTTACCTTTTGACAAAGTGAAATGATAAATATTCCCGTATGTGATGTGTGTTGAGTGGTCTCTTTTATTATTTTGGGGGTCTAATGTAATTGCAACAAAAGTTAGAGAGAATATGATGTTAATTTCTAATTTTAAATATTGATTTCATTTCATTACTTAAAAATCAAAAAGCTTTTAGTAAAACTAAATTTTATATAACGTCTCCAAAAGAAAATCGCTTGCTAACAATAGTAAAGACTAATATGTCACCCCAAAACATTAATTAACTTTTAAAAACACATGGGTGAAACTATAAAAGTAGAGGTGCTAGTGGGACTTTCAATCATTTAACTGTCAAAATTAACGTATGTCGCTTTTTTGGAGCTTGGACTATAAGTTATCACCGATAGACTAATTTTGTCACCATAAAAGCATATCATAGTTCACAAAAACGTATAATATTTTTCCTTATATCTAATATATGAAAAGAAATTCACATAGTATAGCTAACTACTTTTGAAATTCTTTATGTATGACCAAATATACTTTAAAAAATCAAATGATCGGAAAATCAAAGCTAGTAAGAATCAGTCTTAAGTAAAGAACTCTAGCCATATAGCTTAAATACCTCATTAACTATTTTTAAATTCTATTTGAGGGTTTGATAATACCTCTAAATCAAATACAATTACTGTAAACATTATTCAAGAATTTGAAACAAATATTGAAGTATGAAAGTGGAATAATGATGCTTATCACACATGCAATAGATGATGGACCACATCGGATGTGAATGCGAGCATGCATGTGCCATGTGAGTGAGGCATGACATGCTGGAATTCGATGCAAATTATCATTGTTTTGCTACCTACTATCACCCAATGTTTCATATCAGCACCAAACATAGTGTTCTAATTTGTTTTCATTATATAGAGAGCTATGAAAAAAAAAATATTGTTTGTAGTGTATTTTCCCTTTACTGACTTGCTTAGTTACAAAACTAATTTAGTGAAATTTGCATTGTATGTTTGCTTGTTTACTCTTTTGCTGTTTTTTTTTTACAGATCTATTTGAGAAATGATGTTATTATTATTAACAACTTATGTATGATAATAAAAAAATATTTTAACTGCAATAAGAACTCTTTATACTTAAAATATTGGTAATAAAAAGAAACGTACATACAGATAATAATATATAATAACATAATTTGTGTTTATTTTCTCTGATAATCATCATATTTGTTTTATTTGAACAATTGCCTTTGTTATTTATAACTATAAGCATAACTTAGAAATGTATTTGCTTGATTTTGTCTTCGTTCTATTAAGTATAATAACTTAACTAAGTTTGATGGAATTGTATAAATATAGTTTAAAATATTATTAAAGATTTCATTTTTAAGATATAAAGAAAGAGGGATATATGACTAGTTTAATTAGACTTTTAATCTTATCTTATCTTACTACTCTAATAAAATGGTAACTATAGAGGACGCGTGACAGCACCACATTCATCATCACTATATTTTTCCGATTTTCTCTCCTACTAAATAATCACATTAAATACTAATAATATTAGTTAATTCTTGTTTAGATTAAAAATAGTTTTTAATAAATTAAAAAAAATCTTTTTATTAATGTTATCTTTAAAGAATTAATTTTTTAAATAAAATTTTCTTTATAACATCAAAGCTTTTAAAAAATACAAAGTATTTTAAATTGGTGATTTTAAAAAGTAGATTTTTTAAAATAAAATAATTAAACTAAGAGTTATAATAAAAAAATTTTAAAAAATGACATTTTTTTAAATTGTTGTTTTGAAACAAAGATTTCATTCTATTTATATTATGGAAGATTACAATCATATTTTATAGATCTTAGAATTTCGTGTTATAATTATTAAATATTTTTATACTTAATTTATTATATATTTAACTTGTGTGATACACGATTTTACTAAAGTTAATAATTTGATATATAGTTATAAGGGTGGTGGGTGTGAACGCATGGTATCTCACTTGTCCATATAGTTTTGGCGTTACCCAAGGTTGGGGGCGGTCAACTGGTCAAGTTCATCCATGTCAAGCTTCGTCATAAAGGAACGCTCACTAGTGTAAGTAGTAGATACTTGATATAACTCTAGTTTTCTCAAAACAAGTGTGTACCTATTTTATTTTACTCTTACTTAATTCATAATCATTTAAGTTAATTGAATAAATAAAAATACATCTAATATAATTTAATATTATATTTTTATATTACCAAATAAAATTTAATATAATAAAAGACTAAATTTGATTTTGATAGATAATAAACAAAATAAAAAAATTAAATAATTTGTGTTGATATATGGAAGTTAAAATAATACCTTTATAAAACAATAATTAATTAATGTAGAAAATAAATTTTGTAAGATGTATCAATGAATAAAATGTTGTTGACCACAGACAAGGTCAGTCGTCGTTACGTTGGTGGTGGGACCTCACTGCTTCTTCGTCATCACGCGTTAGTGTTTAAACACTGTAGTTACTAAACGACACCGTTTTCTTTGTCTCTTTTAACAACCCCTCCAACATTCACAAAGATAACATGTGGTTAATTTAAGATAAAAAGATTCTGTTTAAATGGTTGTTTATTTTATAACCATAACCCTCCTAGTTTTCTAAATATAATATTTTCGACCTTATATAACGAGTCATAAAAAACATCTAGAACTTGTTTTTTTGACGTATCGATAGTAAATAATATGAAAACTCTATGGTTAAACATGTTTTAGTGTGAATAATCTCATAAATGACCACCTAGGAAGTTTATACACAGTCAACCAAAAATTGTGAGCTATTTGTACTTATAATAGACGATATTGATTGACATGAACAATCAGATGTTACATGTAATTTCTGTTTTGTTATCTGCTTTGTTAGTTTGATGAGCCTGGATTCATAGATACCATCAAATAAATAAATGAAACAAAAAAAATTAAAAAATATATATGATCATTTCTCATAGTAATTGAAACTTGTATATCCTTATATATCATATTATCATCATCACACTTGGTCGCTAAAAAGAACAATAGAAAGTACGTTTTATCCTTTAGAGTATAATTTAATGGAAATTAACATGGAGAAGAAAGGATTAAAATATTGTAAGTATGCAACTATGATATAAAAAACTTTATACTTGGGTGGTGTTTGGTTGGAGTTAACGAGAGTTTAAAAATTCTAAACATAAGAATGAAATTTAAGGTGTCGAGGTTTGAAAAGATTCTCGTTCATTCTACATTTCTACCTTAATTTCACATCTCTTTGTTCTACTTTAAATTTTTGTCACATTTTCAACATGCACCTCAATTCATCTTTTCATCAACAATAGGTATTGACTATCTCTTCAAATTCAAACAAAGGATTAAGATAGACACACGTGGTAAACATGTCATGTGATATTGGTAATTAATTCTTTTATGTGATATATTTGTATCTACTACAGGTTTATATATTTATCTATCTTATAGTCAAGTAACACCAATTCACCAAACACTTTCAAAGAGTGATCCTAAATCTGCCCATTAACTCTAAGGGATAACATAATAACCCTTCTAACAAAACACATCACTTTCTAGAACCTCATATTTGATTTCATTATTAGTATTCCCCAACAACCATTCCACCTTACACTTATTCATATTTTCTTGGGCATCACACCACATGCGTATTGTATCAAACTAGAATTAGGAATCCGCAAGAAAACGCTGAGCCAAATCTTCTTCATGTAAAACCTGCTTGATTTAGATCGGGAAATCGTGTGGTTTTATGAAACCATGTGCTATGGCTTGAATCCGTAGTCAATCCTATTTCCGATAGGGAAACCGTTGGTAGAGCTCCTTCTCGTTCCTCACCCTCAGCTAGGAGTTGCCTGCCTCACCGATCAAATAGACGGGAAAACGATCTTCAAGTCACGGTTTCGATTCGAACTCGATCTTATTAAGTTGGAGATTCAAATAGATAAAGTGTTCCATGAGGAATGTGATTCAAGTAGTAGATGATGTCCTACTTGCTTAAAACCATGAAAAGATTAACATTTTTTAGAGTACACGGAGTTGCCTTGATTCTCAGGCTTCCCTTTTTTTCTTAAAACGGGGATGGTGTTTCGAGGTTTTTTTTGATAGGGTAAAATCCCCCCGACACCATGACCTTCTCTTCTTTGTCAGGGCAGGATTATCTTGGAGAGAACGGGATCAATTGACACCATTATTTTTCTGTTTCAAGAAAAACGTATAATACGCAAATTCCGAATTAGAACAATTGTTTTTTACGATTGACAACATTTTTTCAAAAAATTATTCACCATTGCGCATTGGATTATAAAAAATTATCTAAGCTTCTTTTGTAAATTAAAAAAAATAATTAAAAAGTTACACAAAAGTTTAAATGAATAAATCTGCCTTAGTTGCGTAGATTACATAATATTATAATTTAAAATTCAAATTTCTAGTCAATTCTCATTTTTTATTATTCAATTTACTAATTAGTTCTATCGATTGTAAAGAAACATATTGGATACTCATTGGTCTATCGTTTATTGAAATTTAAATTAGTTCCATCAGTTGTAACCACAAATATTATGAGATGTTTCTATTCAATGATGCATGTAAAGAATGATTTTCGTAATCAAATTGGGATAAGTATACGAATGTTGTTTGTATTTATTATATAAAAATATAATTCCTTACAAAATTACCATTAAAAATGTGATGAATCAGTTTTAAAACATGAAAACTTATACTTTATAACTATAAAAAATATTTTTTTATAGTTTAATGACATTGAAATATTTTTTCTAGACCTTTGACCGACCCGAAAACTATGGCTTCCGAGTTGTTGAAATCCAAGAATCATAAAATAATGACACCACTTAAAAAATTTCCAGATTTTACTATTATTCTTTGTACGTGTTTCATCTTCACTCTGTGAATGTTCACCAGGTTGCACCATTGCAAGGACACTATCATCACCTCCACCACCAATCACCACCCTTCACGTGTATTCCCCGTTTTCGCATTCCCTTAGACCGTGAGCCTTTATAAAAATGGTAATAGATTTAAATATTTATAGAAGAAAAAACAAAAACATAAGAGATGAAGCCAAGAAGGGAACCGGTGAATGAGCATCTTAAATGAGGTGTGAGTGTTATCCACGCGCGGGAGCACGAACAAAAAGAAGAACAGACAACCTGGCCCCCGCACATTCCTCCTCATCTTTGACCTTTGACCCTTTTTTATTTTTATATCTTTCAACTTTCGCTTCCTCTTACTTTTATTCTTAGTTCTTACACTTCCACACTATGTTTTTTTACTTTTATTATTGTTACACTTCTTTTTAACTTTTAAGCAATGTCTTCAGAACTGGATCGGTCATCGAACCGGTCGCCTTACTGGTTTGGCGGTCGGACCGGATTTAACTATATTCATATATATAATTAAATATAAGTAATTTATATATGATTTATATATGTATTTTATAGTTATATATAAAACTTAACTATATTTGTATATACTAATTTATGGTTCAACACCCCGTTTTTACCCATTAAAATCGAAAAAAAACCAAAAACCGGTCCGAACCTGTCCGGTTTCCCGGTCCGAACACCGGTTCGGGACGAACCGGCCGGTTCAACCACCTAAAACCGAATCATAGCGAACCGAACTAGCTAGGGGGCCGATCCCGGTCGAACCGATCGGACCGGCCGGTCCGATTCGGTCGCAAAAACATTGCCTTAAGTATTCCACAATGTTATTATTACTATTTTTGGATAACATGGAGACATTTTTCATATTTATATTATTAAATACTTTGGTAAGAAAATGTTTATATATTGTGTTTTATATAAATAATCTATTTTGATGTTTTATAAGACTCTTTTGGCCATTTGATTTACGGTTGGAATAGTCTTATGGCCATTTGATTACGGTTGGAATAAACAAGCTTGCAGAACTAGGGGTTTGGGGCTCCGTTAACTCATTTTTACTAGTAAGGTTGTTTAACTCAGTAGCTTTTAGTATTATCGTATTCAAAATATCACGAATAGCTAAAGTGAAGAAAAAGGGAAGCGATTTACATTTTTTATTAACGGCGAATAATTTAATTAAAAAAGGGACTAGCAAGACATTAAAAATCTCGAGAAAATACAAAAAAGATAATATATAACCCTAACAAAACATAAAAGAAGCCCAACAAAATGTGAATTAATACTCCAAATGAATACCCCGGGAAGCAATTAACATGATTGATTGTTTTTTCCAGTGAATAACGATTGTTGGTGAAGAAACATAAAACAAAAACGTTTTTGTTAGGGTTATTGGATATTAATAATCCCAACTTTTATTTATTAGCTGGGATTAATCCCAACTCAGCAAATGTTTACAGACACTCTCAACTTTGAATTTATTTTCTTCCAACGATCCTTTACTAACTAAGAGTTAACGCCCGTTAGTTTTTTTGATGAAATGCGACTATCTTTAAGTCATTTTTTAACTACATCGCTGCCCAACATCTATTAGGTTTGTTTTTCAATGTCTAGCCTACATCGTCACTTGAAATCTACGTTTAACGAGTCAAGTGGTTCAGATCAGAAGGTGAAGATTGACAGATTTCAGGGTGCTGAAGTTTCACATTGACAAACCTGACAGATAATTTCAACTTTTTGCTTAGTGTTTTGGTCATATAAATAGTCAACGTCATCAAAAAACTAACAGTGTTAACTCTCAGTTAGTAAGAGATGGTTATAGAAAAATAAGTTCAAAGTTGAAAGTATCTGTAAATATTTCCTGAGTTGTGATTAATCTCGGCCAATAAATGAAAGTTGGGATTATTAAAATTTAATAACCTTTTTTTTTAATTTTAGTTGAAGTATTTTTCAAAACAATTTTAACAATAATAATAGGGGTGGACTAACTTCGGTCTAGTGGTCTTTCCAACATTGGCAATGTGATATACTAGGAATAAGTATTTGGTTTTGTTTATATGAACCAACCAAATCATTTCTATTAACACAAATAACCAAATAAATTTGAGAAGACAAAATATTCTTTTACATTTCAATAAATATAACAAATTAATGTAAAACCCATGGCTCTTAGTCATTTTAACTAGACTGGTTTAAAAAGATTGTATGCATATTTAGGTTGTTTTTGGTATGCAAAAATTTAAAGGAGTTTAATGTATTGAAATTTAAATTTCGGTCAATGTGTTTAACTGGCAGGAATTTAAAGGAATCGAACTCTGAATTCTAATATGTTTGATTGAGAAATGAAGTTTGAATGGAATTCGAATAAATTTCTTTAAATTCTTTCAAATAAACAAATTTCAAATTTCTTCCAAATTTTGAAAGATTTCAAATTTCACCAACCATCGGCCACGCCACCTACCACCCCCACCCATTGCCAACCCTCTCTCGGACTCCTCCGACCGCCACCACCGTCACCAACCGCGCCGCCATTTGTCAACCTTCCGCCCACCACCCTCTTATTGCCTGCCCCCACGACCCAAAACCTGTCGATAACCGATTGGGCCAGCCGCCATTGTCGACAATTGACAGTTGCCACTGACCGTGCCCGCCATAGACAAATGACCGTCTCTACCAACTACGCTTGCGTCTGACATTGGATCGTTGCGGCCTAAGACCACAGACCATCGTCGCCCACCGTGTCGGTTTTAAATGTGCTCCACACTGTCGGTTAACAGCTGCGGACATGATCGGTTTGTGGCGGTGATAGCAGCGGCGGAGTACGTTCGGTAGTCACTATTCGTCTCTATTTAAATAAATTATTATTTTTAATCATCGCTTTATATATGTATTATTTTTAAAAATTATGGGTGCTATGAAGCAAGTCCCAATTAAAAGATTAAAAAAACAAGCACCAATGGAAAACTTGCTTTGTTTGGCCAACTTCACTTTAAAAGTTGTCTATCTCATTTGGTGATTTGCACAAATGACAACAAAATTTAGTTGTAAAGCACTTTCAACATAAATTTTACAAATTGCCTACATTGGAAATACAATGTGTAAGACACCCATACCAACCTTTCTAAATATTATATAAAATAAAATGTCCCTTTCCAATAGATCTATATAAAACTCTATTGGATTCAAAGATTGAGGCAATCACTCCATGTACCTCATTATAGTAAATATATATATCACATATTATTGTGTGGTGGTGACATCTTCCTTGTTATCTTTGACTACATGTGGTATTGCAATGGTCAAAGATATCTACCATTGTAGTGATATAAACTAAACTGATCTTTATTTATTAATTTATTTAAACATAAACTATAAGAAATGGTATGTATATTCCCCAAATATGACTCAAGATAATGCATTTAATTTGGTCAACATATATGGTCTCAATGTGGTTATGAGATCATGTGATGGTAGTTGTGTCAAAAATCAGACACCCTTTTCCAATTCAAAAATGGTAATATAATTTAAAAAAAGGTACCTAAAAAAATTTCTAACATTACTTTAAGAACTTTTAAATAAAGAAAATCACCAAAATATACACATTAATTATACAAAATACTAAAATCAACATATTAATTTAATTTTTTCTATAAACATCAACTTTATTGATCAATAAAATCATGACAAATAACATATTAAAAAAAGACTAAATTACTGTGAGTTATCATGTGTTACTTCTTGAATGATCCACTTCACAAGTGAAAATTTGTTATTTTCTTATAGAGATGACATCTCTCATGGTTTTATCTATTTTAAAACTTACTTTTATAAAAAGTTTTGATTTACTATATACTTACTTTATCAGTTTTATTCATTTTGATGATAAAATACCTAAAAACCCAAAGTCTAAAATGTGGTAACAAGCAAAGCAAACAAAAAGTGGAATCCACATTGATGCAAATGGGAGTTAGATATCCTTCCAGCATGAAAGTGGGTCCCACTCCCCTTTGACCAGACCCCACCCCATTCAACAACCATGGTTAACCCTCGAGTTAATGCCTACACACGTGTGGAGAACGAAAGAAGTACCATGGTCAGATAAAAGGGGCCACACCCTAACCCATCTTCTTCTACAACACAAAACCCTCTGTTCCATTTCATCATATTATTCATGTCAAAAACTCAAACCCTAAGATAGAACCAATTCATATTCAGGTTAACAAGCTGTTTGATTGCATTTGTAAGAGATTGAAGGGTAGAAAACATGCCTGGAAGCTTGGAGCCTTTGGATTTGGGTGTTCAGATCCCCTACCATTTCAGGTGTCCGATTTCCCTTGAGCTTATGAGGGATCCGGTCATCGTCGGCACCGGTCAGACCTACGATCGCACCAGCATCGAGTCATGGGTGGCCACCGGGAACACCACGTGTCCGGTCACACGTCTGCAGCTCACAGACTTCACTCTGATTCCGAACCACACGCTACGACGGCTCATACAGGAATGGTGTGTGGCGAACCGGTCTTACGGTGTCGAGAGGATTCCGACGCCGAAGCAACCGGCGGATCCGGTGACGGTGAGGTCGTTGTTGAATCAGGCTGGTTCGGAGGCGAACAGTAGGCATGTTAGGTTGTCTGCTCTTCGTCGTCTCCGTGGATTGGCGCGTGAATCGGAGAAAAATCGATCGGTGATCTCGACGTATAACGTGCGTGAGGTTTTGATCGGAATTTTGTTCTCGGAGACCGATTCTACGGTTTCTACCTCATCGGAGTTGAATCTGGAGTCGTTAGCGATTCTATCGTCGTTTCCGCTTTCTGAATCGGAGTGTCTGTTAGTATCATCAGATCCAGATCGGATTTCATACCTAATTTCTCTCCTCTCGCATTCGTCGATTGACGTTAGGGTAAACTCCGCGTCGTTGATTGAAAACGTCGTCGCCGGCACCAGATCACCGGAGCACCGAGCGGAGATCAGCAATCACGACGAGATCTTCGACCGAATCGTCGGAATTCTGAACTATCCGTTAACATATCCTCGAGCAATGAAAGTCGGAATCAAGGCGTTGTTCGCTCTATGCTTAGTGAAGCAACACCGTCACAAGGCGGTGGACGCCGGAGCGGTGGAGGCGCTGATTGACAGACTACCGGACTTCGAGAAATGCGACGCCGAGAGAGCGTTAGCAACGGTGGAGCTTCTGTGTCGTATTCCGCAAGGATGCGCGGCGTTTGCGTCTCACGCGCTCACCGTACCTCTGTTGGTGAAGATCATACTGAAAATCTCGGATCGGGCGACGGAGTACGCCACCGGAGCGCTGCTGTCGCTGTGCTCGGCGGCGGAGCGGTTGCAGCGGGAGGCGGTGGCCGCCGGAGTGCTGACGCAGCTGCTGTTGCTTGTGCAAAGCGATTGTACGGAACGTGCAAAGCGTAAAGCACAAATGCTGTTGAAACTTCTACGGGACTCTTGGCCGGAGAAATCTGTTCGGAGCTCCGATGACTTTGCGTGCAGCGACGTCGTTCCGTTTTGATTCTTTTTTGTTTAGTGGATGATTTTGGTCCACTTTTTATTTTTGTTTCATTTTGAAAAGAAAATTAGTTTTAGAAAAAAGGGAAAAATAAAATGAAAAAGAAAAGAAAAAAGAAAAGAAAAGAAAAGGGGAATTATTGAGGTTCTAGAAGGTGGTGGGGTATATAAATGAGGGAGTGAGAATTGTATGTGGGGTCTGTATGTAAGAAATTTTCGGTGGTGGGATGCCAGCTTTTTGTTAATGGAAAACTTGAAGGTTAATTTTGTAATTTACTTTTATTTATTTGCATTTCATTTTGAAAGATATATATTTTATGTCTAAAAATGTTTACAAGTGCGTATGCACGTCGGTATATCTTTTGTGCTTTTGTTGCTATACGTCATGGAACCATTGAATCAATGATGGACCCATGTTATATGTTGAATCAATGGCTTGAGCTGATAAGCTATTAAAAATTCATGAACGTTATTGATATTTATAAAATTATATTAACTACATACTAGCTCTTACATTTGCTAACAAAAATTGTTTCTTAAACTATATTTTGATATTTTCAAGAATAAATATGTTATAATATACTTGTTGTAGAATTTAAACCTTTAAACTTTTAGTTATAAGTCACATCATTTACCTATAAGGATGTGTTTCAAGCGGATGATTCGTTCACGTAATAAAATCATTTTTAAATGTTTATGTTCTCACAATAACTTCTGGTATACAAATTTATTTAATCTGGATAAAATCCCACCTTAAATCTTTGATGATATACATGAATTAATGGTGGGTTACTCATTAGTGGACATCATTTGGGTTTCATGCATTCACTACCCATTGATTGTAAACTTTGACCATCTTCAACCATGGTGGAATCAAAGTAGTTCCCATGTCTTATAATCCATAAAACACCCTTGTAACAATTAATACGTCAAGATGTGAATTTTAAAATTTAAAAGTTTCTATGATCTCGTGGTTTAATAATATTAAGTATAGCCCCTCACAAATATAGTATGGGTTTAAACCTCTTCAAAATCATCTTCATTGCCCTATGAATCATCCATTAAAAGATTTGCAAGTTTAGCACCGCCAGAGTTTGTAGGTGTGTCTTTTGGAGATGGGTTTAAAACTTAAGAAAACTTTATCTAGTATGTTTGTTTTGTTTCAAAAAGCTAAATGGAGACGGTTTTGGATGTGAAAACTATGTATGAAATTTTAAAGAAAAAAGAGACGTTAGAGTGCCCCTAGCTAGGCCGCTAACTAGTCTCCCATCTTTCCTTTATCTCCCCCCCCCCCCCCCCCCCAAAAAAAAAAAAAAAAAAAAAAAAAACCTCCTCACGCTCATTTGTTGCTTTCTTCGACTTTAGAGTCCCACTATAAGTTTTAAAGAATTTTACTTGTAACGGAAAGCTTATAAAAAAACAACACTACATTATAGACATGTTTTCTATGTCTTATATCATTGCACCAGTAAAATGTTTCACCTTTCAAAAAGATAAACGGTGTTTATAGGTCAAATTTCAAATATTAAACGCCTCATGTACTCATATACTCGGTGTTTATAGTCTTATCAAGCTTAAACCATCCCTTATAATCACTAGTTAACAACCAAAATTTGATGAGATAGTTTGCATCAAGAAACACAATTAAAATATAAAATATAAAGACTGACGTCATAACCCTCCATAGCCATTAATTGAAACATTAAAAAGTCAATATAAATATTTTGTTTTTTCATATAAAACACCAAATCTCTTTATGACCTTATTTTACCCCTCCTTTTGAGTGTGACAACACAAAAGAGAGGTGCAAAAGGACATGTAAAAAGCTACAACCAAATGTCTGCCATCCAAAGCATAACATTCAATTCAAATGTATCATCTTTTTTGGTAGATTTAGAATATTTATCATTCTTTTTTTTCTCTTTAAAAGCTAAGTTTTTTTCTTTTTTTTATGGGGGGAGGGGGGTTGCTGGCTTTTAAGGAGCCAAGCCAGTCATCTTGCAAATGGGACAAATATTTTTCTGAGCCAGCCACTGTTTGATGCAATCTGTGTGGAAATCATGTCCACAATCCAAGCTTCCAATGTTGTCACCAGTGTCGTATTCTTCCTGAAAGATGCAAAAAACCCGAATAAGAACATATGATAGAAACTTCGAAGAGATGGGACCCACCTATGTCTCGAACCGAGAACCAAACTACATGGTAACAGTTCAGTACTGTGGCATTGGTCTGAAATTGGTTCGTTTCCAAACTAGACTTTGAAACGCTTCGGTAAGGAGTGGTGGTTGTGTTAACATTGGCGGAGACTTCTATCCTTTACCAAATTTTGTGTAAAAGTGACTTTTAGTGTTAACATCAGAGATGGATGTAGGTATTACCTTAACTTTAATTTTTCTAAAGTTTTTATGGTTCGTTCTAGCCGGAAAAAAAGTTAAAAGGTAACATATATCTGTGTTTAAAAGGATAATGGTGCATAGCCCTGTATAAAAAAGGGAATGTGTGAAGTAACTCTTATCTCACCTGGCATATGCAACACGGCTCTAAATTTTGAGATGAGATGGCCATAAAAGCTATGTGTTTTCTTTGTTTAATCGACTTTAAAATAACTTCTTCACTTAGCCCCGTGTTCACGTTTCCTATACGTTCTTCCAATGCTAACAGTTCCTGCAATAATATTGCAAATTTTATATAGCATGTTCAACGAAATTGAAAATTTAAAAAGGCCCATTTTCACCTCGTATGACATATTATCAACATCTAGCCTCATGTCTCTGTGCCTGTCGTGTAGCTCAGCAACCCCATTGATAAACGGATCAAATAGCATATAATCCTGGCATATATCACAATTTTTTTGTTAAAAATTAAATCAATTAAATATATAATTTTATACCATTGCTGCTGGCACAAAGGGTACCTTGTGGATCACATCATGCAAACTACGGTTGCGAAATATATCATAAACTCTACATATTCATTGACATTCAAGATCAGTTAAGTGATCCACATCTGTTTTCATTATTTCAACCCGTTTTTGTAAAACAGAGTTATTAAGACTTTATTTCAACCTAATTATTTATAATATTATTCACCGACCTGTTCATTTTGTAGCCTATATCTTTTAACCAAAATGAAAAATTGCATGTATTGCTCATTGAACATTATGTTATTGTTCTCTTATCACTAACCTTAACAAGTAATCACCTAGTTTTCATCATATATCAGGCCCATGTAAAGGCAAAAAGATCCAACCAGAGCAGAAATATTCATATTAGTAACCAATAAAAGCAAACGAGTGGGATACGGCTACTATCACATTAGATCCACCCTCCTCAGCGGTCCATTACCCCTCCTATTACTCATAAGATAATTACAAATTGCAATAATGTAACTTATTATAAGATAAATCTAGAGATGAATAAAAAACCATGCATTAGATAATATACATAGTTAAAGTAGAGCACTATGTACACAATGTATAATCAATAGAAGATTCTGAGATATGTACATATAGAGCACTGAAACTGAAGTGATTAGGTGAGAAGTTAGTTCAATGCTACCTTAGTTTGAAGGATTAGTACCCATGGACCCAACTCCCATTCTAGAAAAACTAATGAGAATAAATTTAAAAATGGTGAGGGTGATGGTAAATATAGGGGAACTAATAGCAACTCATATAAAATTATACTCTGCCTTTGTACAAAGAGAAGGAATTTTAACGCGTAAAGGGTTATAAAAAAGACATATTTTTGTCAACTTTATACAAACGACTAGTTTAATTAATTTATCAAAATCCCACATTTGAAATGAGATTATTCTATTCACCAGTAGAGAACATCTGTGAAGTGGACTCTTTATGCAAGAAGGAGAGAAAATGTATGGAGATAGATTTGTGTTAATTCTTAAGTAGGAATATCAAGAGAAACAATATTGACAAGCCATGGAAGACATAATCAAACCTCAGCTCGTAAATTTTCACCCCTCCGCATTGCATTTAACACTTGTCGAATCTGTTACATGGTCAGAAAAATAAAATTAATGAATTCAACGAACTTCAAATATATATATATAAAGAAATAAATAGAACATATAGATTTCTACATGAGATGATAAAATAATAATTGTGAACTTTGTGTGTAGGAGTCATAAGGGTTGTGGACTTATGGATTTCATTGAATACCTTAAATTCATAAATGAAATAGTTCACAATCTAAATGGCAATGCATGAACTAGAAAATAGTTCAATCTGAACGCTTTTGACTATTTTGAGTATTTTCCAGTACAAATAAAGTAGTTTGAGTACCCAAACGGCCAATGCCACTAACTTACGTCTAATGGTTTAATGAGGAGGTAGGTAACTTTAACCTTAATTCTGGCTCTAGCAGGCGTGTATAAAGAATTTTGTATGTAGCATTACATAAATATGTCCACTGTGGCATCATATATCTAAATTAAGTGCTTAAACTAATTGCAACAAACCAAAAGTCACATCCCCTGCAAATATAACTTAGGAAAATCGAACAATATAAAGTTCAAGATCAAGTCACATGCCTTCAATGTTCCTTTGCTCGAGTGGGTGTTTTTGGTGCTTTTTAATTTTCAATGAGGTAAAATCATAATACAAGGGCCATGAGTTCAAGTCAAGATTTCAAGATTCCACGTTACTTAATGCCAAGAGAAATGTTAATGTATTTTATGTTTCAACATCAAAATTTATGTTTCAACGGTCATAATGTATTATCTTATTACTTCAAGTGTATATTATCATTATGGAATTACATTACATAATATTCGTAATCCATATAATGTGAGATAATGTATGCTGAAACCACTTAACCACCCTTGTAGCAAAACTACTTAATAGACCATCGTAGTATCTATTGAGTCCCGTTTATATAAAATCTGACAAAAATACTTAATGACAAAACTACCATTTAATTTTATTAAAAAGACAGCAATGCAACTGTCTAACCTATCACCAAGCAACCATTCAGTGTAACATAACTTATACTTTTGTCATTTTAATATTTCAGTATGTTTTATGCTTTGATAGGTATACATGAAACCAAATACATACTAGGGTGGGCTGTAAAGTAGCTTCATTATACGGGTAGCCGGTAGGCTTAATAAAAAAAGTTAAACATTTAAGTGACCACCACATACATTTCCCATATATAATCTTATTTTGCATATAAATTTAAAAAAATGAAAAATAAGACGCACAAACCTCAGATACCAGCCTTTGTCTTCCCTCAATATCAGCAGATAAAGCCCGCCAATCATCACCAGGTACCTCCATCAACAATGCTGACCTTGAAAAAGGTTGATAATGATGTCTCTGGCTAGGAACTCCAGATGAAATACGATTATCATCTGATGAAGAGGAGCCAGAAGGAAATGAAGAAAAATGACCTCTTTGCCCTCCCGACTCCACCTCAGCAGATGGAAAAAGAGTCCAAGGAGGAAACTCAGATGATCTGTGTTGACTTGTAGTGTGGTTATGCTGAGCTGTCCATAAACCATTTAAAGGACGAGATCTGCCATTACCACTGCCATTTCTGGAAGTAGATGGTGTACCACTAACACCACCGCTTCCGGTAGCTAAACTCCAATTAGTAGGATCTTGAACCATGTTCCTACTCTCAGAGGGGGGAACAAAATTATGATATGGCACGTTGTTTCTTAGCAAGCTTGATGAACCTGCGCTTCTTGAACTGAAATTATGACCCCAAGGAAAATAATGTGTATTTCTTGGCATATCTGGAACATGCATTACAGGGGGTTGCTGGTTTGATAGATTACTGATTTGCCCTCGGGAATGGTCCAAAAACTCATTAAGCAAAATTTGTCTATTCCATGATTGGTGAGAAGAATTAATATTTGGATGCCTACCAGGGTTACCAGTAGAAGACACATTGTCATTATTATTAAGATCAAGAATCGAGCCTCGAATGCCGAAAGGTGGTGGTGTTGGTGAGTTTTCTGGGACTCCAATTCTTGTGTTTGGTATTTCATGGCGGTTCATGGGCACATGGTTGACTTGAGTTGAAGATATATTTAAGCTTCTAGAAGCTTCTGGAAAGCAACCCGAACCGTCACCCATGAGGGACTGAGTAGAAGTACTTTCTAGGGTTTTTCTTTTGCAAGATAAACCCCAATTACCCAAAGACGAGCCCGTCCCACAATCAGAAGGCCCAATACCATCATCATCACTATTAGTACTCTCATATCCAGCATTCAAATTTACATTCATATGAAAATGATTGGAAACAGAACTGTGCATATTAACCTGGTGAGTTGCTGATGATTCATGTTGATGTTCTTCTGATCTTGATGCATGAGTGGCTGAATTTGACCAGTTTTGACCATCATTAGAAACCTGACCCTGTAAGCTTGCTCTAGAGCTAGATTCACCAACATCCCAGCTTCTAAAACTTTGAAAATCATTACGACGGTTTGTATTCACACAACTGAAATTTAACTCATTAGACAGATCATTATTTAACAACCGTCTTTCCATTGGTGAGAACATATTGTTCCAACCATCAGTTTCATCCATGCTAGTACTGTTGGAATTTGACCCCTGGTTAAGGTCAACAGTCTCAGGGAAAGGATCAAATATGCTCCTTTGACCTTGCATCAGGTCAAAATATAAATTGACCAAGTCAGCAGTTCACAAGGTATAGCCCCCAAAATTCTTCACTCTTACTAGATGCATAAAGGCATCGAAGAATTTATAAGATTGTTTTCCTGAGATTTATACATCATTGATGCATAGTTAATATATTAGCAGAGTGGATTTAATCATTCAAGGAGAATAGGAGAAAGACATCTGAAGTCAAATTAGCAACGCCTTAACCAATAATAAATAGATCGTCACGAAACTAACTGTTATAAATATGATAGAAAAGGCTCTTACTTTAGAAACTTGAACTAGTCTGCCAACAGCTTCATTTTTACAAACAAACATAAATGAAACCTTGTTACATAACATTTTTATATCCATTTCCCATATCTAAACAATAAAAAGACAAATAGCAGAAGAGCAAATGGTTAAATTTCATCTTTTTAGTTCAGTACATAGTTAAAAAATCAAAGTTATAATGAAGAGATGAAAGCTAAATATTATTACATTGTCAAAAAAACGATGACCACGCCGGCAGCACTAAAATCATGCATTTTGAGACATCAAAGGCATGCAAATAAGATCAATTAAACATGAAAAACTAACCACTAATGACCTTACAATGCTCTAAAACCTCAAAAAAAAAGATCATTCTAGAAAAAGGTGCTAAATTTTGTCCTAATTTGTCATACAGGATGCTTGTTTAACTCTATTAGCAGCTAAAAAACAACAAAGAATTTCCTCGATGTCACTAGTTTAATTCTTTATCAAATTGCAGCACCTCCGGATCGAATTTGCAATAGACAGGTAAAGGGCTATTCCAGAAGAACAGAAACAAAAAATATTGCTGATTGAACAATGAGTGAAACAAATATAAAAAAAAAGGTAGCAACTTGTAAACATCATCGAAACGAATTGATAAATCAAATAAAAAACCTAGGCATACAACAATCATAGATCCACTCGTCTCACCCAAACCGATGAAATTCAGATTCAAACAAAGAAACCAATATACACAATTCACTTCAAATTCCAACAAACACCGATGAAATCAAACAAACGGATGTCGATAAACAAGCAAAAGCCTTACCGATTGAGGTAATCAGAATGGGTTGAAATTGGGGGCGTTTAGTCGGTGCGATGATGAAGATAACGAAAGAATCGATTGATGAGGGGATCAGAGCTCATTGTTGTTTGATAAATGGATAGACGACAATGGCAGTGATGAAAGAGGATGAAGAGAGAGAGAGTTAATTGGGTGTTAATTTTTCATGGGGAAGAAGAAGATTCGTGTTTTGGTGGGTTTACGGTGAGAGATGGAATATGCTGATACCAACACCATTTCAGACTAAGTTTCAACCGTTGGATGGTTTTCTTGATCTTTTCCTTTAAATATCTTTTAATTAGTATTATTGTGGTTTTTAAGTAGCTTAAAACAAAATTAGTGACATGTATGAGAATAATAATGGGATATTTATATGTAATGAATTGTTTATTGCTAGGGTTATAACCTAGACACGGACATGAAAAAAACGAACATGATACCGCAACTAATCGTGACGTTTTTTTAAACACGGATACGAATTTATTTAGAAACATATTACATGATATGATCTCTTAAGGACACGGTGTAATTCAATTTTTAACGAAACATGTGCTTTCAAAAACTCATAAAAGTCTTAAATGATATATTGTTTTTAATATTATCATCATTTACATATTTGAAACAAAGTATAACAAAAATCTTAATAAATAACATGGCTTGAAAGGTGCGTTAACAGACTGAGGCTATGTACTCGATCAGTTGCAATATGTTAGTCGTATTTGATGTAAACAACTAAGAAAATGGTAGGTTTTTAATAATAAATGTAAGTATTTATACTTAACTATTTAAATAAGTTAAACGTATCATATATATATATATATATATATATATATATATATATATATATATATATATATATATATATATATATATATATAATTTATTATACTCGTATCTAATGTTTGCTAACATGAGTTTGATTTTGGTAGAAAATCAAAAGTGTTATGATAACTACAACACTCTCGTTGTCTTCACATTAGGTGTGGGCGTTGCTCATCACCATTCATCATCGTCATCGCTCCACAACTACAACACTCTCGTCGTCTTTACACCAGTGTGTGATAACCCTCCCCCTTCCATCGGCTACCCCCATTGATCCTTCCAAACTTGCATCGCATTGCATGAAACCATAACCGCTCGTCCTTTTCTTCCTCTCAATCAATCACTGCCTAGCACCCAAAACATCACCCTACAATCATCAAAATGACGAATCAAATGCATATACCAAATGATGTTAAGTAGTTGTGACCACTCGTGCACTGTGTGGGTCATGTTAATAAAAACGTTTTGAGTTATGTAGCGGAAGTTTAGTCTTTTCTTCTGGGTGCTACGCAGTATGACATTTTTTCTTATCGGCTTGTTTAATTGGAAACCATAAAAGCAAACATTGACAAAAATGAAACTAAAGATATATACATTCGTCATTTAGGCACTCCTCCCCACGTCCCGCGTGTTGCATATGGGGTTCTACCACGATTCCAAATCTCTAAACCCAAGTACAAAACACACCTCGCAATGGTAGAGTCTGAAAGTCATTATTAAAAAACAAAATTATTAGAAAATTAAACGGGCTAAGAGCTTTTACGATATAACCCGATAAGTTAAAAAATAAAATCATGCTTTACATGGAACAAAAAAACATAAAAGCGAACACCAATAATGGTTTTAGTAATACCAATACCAACAACTGTGCTGCCCGCTCGTAACTGGTTATTTTTGTCATGTTACTGAAACAATAACAACACTTGGTACAGCCTACTGTGCAAAAAAAACAAATTTGAATACAACTCTGTTTTAAAAAATGTATATTGGAACATCGGAGAAAAACTAAAAAAACACACATTCCAAGTATTTAAACAGTTAACAAACGAATATGTATACAGAAAAATAGAATTATCGTAAAATTAATTGGAGTAAAAACATAAAAATTCATTACGAGTGTGAAAATGAAAATAAATAATTTTTTTTTGATGTGACTATTTCGCCCATAGTTGATATAGCCTATACGACCAGGTGAGCTTACATATAACCCTATAGTTGCATGGTAGTTTGGAAAAACAATAACAATTGTAGGTTTAGGGTTTATGGTTTAAAACGGTTTGTTTTTTTTTTTTGTATTTTAACGCATTATCACAAGGTAAATTAACTTATTCATGGTTCAAAGTCTTTGTGTTTGCTTTTTTCTTTGTATGATTTATTGTTGATCAGAGGCGTTATATTATGTATGTCAACCATTTAAAAAGAAGTTATTTGTTGTCAGATCGATCATCTCTCACAAGATTCATATTATAACTCATAAAAAGACTGTGTTAAATAGGGACTTTGTATCTATTATTTCAATACAATCACCACCTTTGTCCTAGCTTCTGGTGAGGTTGGTTCGTGAACCGGTTCGGCTGGGTCGGGCCGGACATGCTGAATTCCAAACGGCCCAAATCCATATTTTGAACCCTAAACCAGTTTGATTTGAAGTGAAACCCGTTTGTATACCACGTTGGTTCGGGTTATATAACCCGGTTTCGCTTCGTGACCCGTTTTTTTCTGCCCATCTTAAAGTCATGGGCCTATACTTTTACACTTTTACAGTTTATCTGAAAGCCCATCACATCTAACTTAACGCGGGCCTAATAGCCCAAATTCAACCTCACTACATAAATCCACAAATCCTCCCAAAACCCTAATCAATCAATCCTGCAGTTTCTCTCAGAGGCATTCACTCGAAAGCTAGGGTTTGCACAACATGGCGGCACCACCACCAAACTCCGTTCAATGTTTCGGCCGGAAGAAGACGGCCGTCGCCGTGACTCACTGCAAGGCCGGCCGCGGCCTCATCAAGATCAACGGCGTTCCGATCGAGCTCGTTCAGCCGGAGATCCTCCGTTACAAAGCCTTTGAACCGATCCTTCTTCTCGGTCGCCACAGGTTTGCTGGAGTCGATATGAGGATTCGTGTTAAAGGCGGAGGTCATACTTCTCAGATCTATGCAATCCGTCAGAGTATCTCGAAAGCGCTCGTTGCTTACTACCAGAAGTTTGTTGATGAAGAGCAGAAGAAGGAGATTAAGGATATTCTTGTGAGGTATGATAGGACTCTGCTTGTTGCTGATCCGAGACGATGCGAGCCGAAGAAGTTTGGAGGTCGTGGTGCTCGTGCTAGGTTCCAGAAGTCTTACCGTTGAACACAGAGTAATGTTACTGTTCGTTTTCAAACTATATTTCTGTTGCTGTTTTCAGAGATTTTCGTGACTTTGATTATGTTTAATTTTGATCGGTTGTTTTTATGAATGTTATTGGATGGTTCTCTTTGGTTTCTATAAAATCGATTAGGTTTAAACTTGAATGTTGCTATGAATATTGCTATTGATTTATGCATTTTTGCTGTTTGAGCTGATGTTAAGTGCATACATGTGATTGTCAGCTTGTTTGATGGTTGTTTAGCTTGCATTTTTCAGCTTTAGATGTTTTATTTGGCTATAGACATCACCTGCAAGTAAGCGAATGATACTTGATTATGCTGTAGAGAGGCTGTTTAACATTTTAAAAGCTTTATTGATGAATGTGAATGCAGTAGTGTTGCTCATAATATATTTGCGGTTTACTATATTGTTTCATTTTTTTGTGTGAATGTGTGTAATGACATAGTTATATCATTTTCTAAAGCTAATGATGAAAACTTGAGTGAAGTTACTTTGGTAGTGGTAAATGTTGATCACCTTGTCAACCTTATTGACCTGAAATTGACAACAAGTGCTCGGTCGAAGTATTTTTGGACGATGAAACTCAGCAAGAATGATCTTTTCATCCCTTGGGATAGAGAAATATTTACCTCGATCACCTTACTCGACTTGTCATGTCATCAAAGCTCATGTGTTTGTCAAGTAAAGTAGGATGACTAAACTCAGCATGAGTGACCTTTCCATCCTCTAGGACAGCTCTCTCAACCCAATAAATAGCTATTTTATGAGTTGTATAAGATTCTTGTTTTGTTTTCAACTTTAAAGCTTGTGGAAGTCAATTCTCACTGCCACCATCCTAAAAGCTAAAGAACACGACTTTGAGGTGTATAGAGGATGATACTCTAATTGCTGCTTTAAGCTTTTGATATGATTTTGAGTGAAGATTTTGTGATAATATATTAAGGGATTATTGATGAAAATTTTGGAGTAATCGATCAAGGGGCGATCGATGACTGAAGTCTGGACCTATTCTTTGGCTAATTCCATTTCTTTGGTAATCTGGGTGACCGGAGTCTGGACCTATTCTTTGGGTAATTACATTTCTTTGATGTCAAACCTAATTCTTCACTTGCTTTTATAGAGCCCTTTCTCAGTTTCCATCCTCACCATCACACCCATCTTCTGCAACCGTTACTTCAAGCTAACTATATTGCACCATTTTCCATTTCTCTCTATACTTACTAACTTAAGATCAAAATTGAACAAATGTATCAGCACAGAAACTAGATGCCAATGGTGAACACTTATTTCCTATTGTATGGTAATTTTTCTCTATGAATGGTTTCATACGGACAGTCGATCTTGGATTATATCTTAATCCGTAATCTAATTGATTTCCAAAAGGTTGAAAAGAGTGCCTTTTACATGCATTTCATTCCCTTAGCCAGTGTAGCCTCACTATCCCCTAGAGAGAAGTGAAGCTTGCCTCTATCAAGCTTTTTTAGACCCTACAAATAGCTATGTTACTAGTGAAATTGTACTTTTTTGTTTGTTTCATTTTCTGCTTGTTTATGGGTCTAGTTGAATATAGACGGAAAGAACCATGCATGATTTTTTTATAATGCAAGTACGATGTGTATACTAAGGTTAATGGTGACTGAAAACGAGACTGACAGGTTTCTTTGCAAGGTTTAAATAGCTTGACACAATGTTAAAAGGGCTTCTAACTTTGTTACGTGGTTTTTTTTATGTTGAAACAACACCATGGTAGCTTTGATTTGGTCAAGGTTTGAATAGCTTGACGCAATATTAACCGAGCTCCAAACTCCGGTTTGAGGTTTTTTCTATGGTGAAACAACACCATGGTAGCTTTGATTTCTAAGTTGGACAGTGTTAGGTTGAGTGTTTGGGTTTTTGTTTTATATTAACCGAGCTCCAAACTCCGGTTGAAGGTAAGTTTTTTAATATACCGGTTGATTTAAATGCTATTTTTATTCGGTTAGATTTTTTAATGACTCTGCATAAAATGATCAACAACCTCTAAACATTTTAATTCAGGCTTTTAGCAAGCTAGATTTTCAGTAGCTTACGAGTGACCTAAATTCTTTACACTGTTTGTCATATAAGTTAAAGTACATAAATCGTTTACATCGTTGGTCACATAAGTCAGTAAAAAACATATTCGGTACAAGCTAAAGTAAGTTGATAATCAATTAATTTCTTAATTATAATTAAGAGTCGTGTTACCAAGCATTTGCTACTATCAAAATCTTACCTTTAGTTTTTTCGAAAGTTGCACCAATGGTCCCCTTTTAACAAAACTCGAAGTTATCTTTAGTCTTACGTTTCTGTAGCGTAATAGATCTTCCCCTTTTGACACTATACAAGTTGATTGCTTCTCTTTTTCAACGATAAGAGATAAATTCTATTTGATTATGTGGTGGCCTGGTGGCTGCTGAGGTATTATTTGTGTTTATGTTAATGTTATTTAACTATACATGCCAACATGCGGAATTAAAATATTAATTATGACCAATGATCTTTAGCTCAAATAGTTAGGTGAGCTACCAAGACTCATTAAAACGGAAGGATTTTGTGTTCAAGTTACATTTGTGACAAAAAAGAGATTTTAGGTTGTGTTAGGGGTTTCCCACCTAAGGTTTTTCTTCATGAGAGTTTTTTTAGGTTAGGATTAATAGAAACAAACTGATGTACGACTTACCTTCAGAGATGTGCTAGAGCTCACAGGTTTCGTAGTAATGGATATAATCTAGTGGGCGAATGACCCGTGAGTAATCTTCAAAAAGAAAATTTAATTAGTAATGAATATAATCTAGTGGGCGAATGACCCTTAGTGATCTTCAAAAATTTAAGTTTGATTTTCTTTTTTCTTAATGGCTTTTTTCACAAAAGAAAAAAGAAGATTTTTAAAGCAACTTTTAAACGTTAATACATCTACATGTCAAAACACGAATAATATATTCATGATAACGTCCCATGATTTTCTGGTTTGGTTGGTTCATGATGTTTGGTTTTATGGGTGGAAGTAGGGGATCCGTTAAATAGCCTTGCATAAAAAAGGTTTCTACAAAAAGGGGTATCCAATATTGTCGTACTCGTATTATTATAGCATGTAATTAGTTTATGTACAATATACTTTGCTATCATAATATGACATGTAATTTACATAGTTTTCTACAAATTACATATAATTGATAGCTAAACAACATTTACCTTTTATATGAAACTTAATTATTCAATGTTCAATAGTTCATCTATTATTTCCTAGAAGATTAAAACCATAGATGAAGTATCACCGCACTAGTTTAAAGTTCGCAAATAATGTTAAATAATTCATTTGTACCTATTCGATACTGACAATTTCAATAGGCGGATAGGAAACAATCACGTCTTTGACTTGACTTTTTGATATAATAACAATCCCTGATAACGAGGTCATGAGGTTACCAGTATAACCTGACAACCGAGAAGTTTGGGTTGGTTTATTATGAAATGTGAAAGGTACGTGTTATTATTTAGTCTTTGCTAACGAACAAAAATAAATAAATAAATTCGAAACAAATATCAATGTGAAAGAAAAGTCGAACAACCTACCCTAAATGATCATGCCCTACGTATTTATTCTAAAATCTACATCCACCCAAATTATGTGGGTGGTATGTAGATATGGATTTTGAGTTATGTAGTATTCACATGATAAAATAGGTGCAAAATTTTGCAGTCACATCTACTTATATAAATACAAAAGAATCAATGGTGATACATCTACTTATATAAATACAAAAGAATCAATGGTGAATACGAGATAGGAGTAGCAACAAGGTAGTAATAGTATTAATTAATAACATGTGATCTATATACACAAAGTTAATAAATACACGGTTAAAAATCTAAATAACGGGGTTAAGAAATGTAAACTACAATATCATAAGATAACTTTTGTTGAGTATAAATGAAGCTTAATGCTGTACAAATTGATTCTCAAATTTCATGATTGCACCTAAGATGTGACATTTAGTTTAAAGTTTGCTTAAAGGGTTATATATGTGTTGAAGTGCATGTACTTACTTGGTATTATATATTTCTATATAATATAGGAATTAATATGCAATTGTATATCCTTCTAAAACTCTAGTTATGACAAATGATCATGCATAATATTTTTTCTAACAACTTTTCCATAATACCCAGCTCAAAATGATATCGACTCATGGCATCTAAAAATCATCTTTCTTTTTCTTTTTATTTTATCACACACTACTAGAAAACGGTGTATCAATGATGCATTACTAGTAATCCCATTTTTTAATAATTACAGACGGGTTGACGATAGATCTTGAAAAATAAAATAAAAAACTGAAAACCCAATTATAACAATTTATGGCCAATAGTGATTACAAATGATTATATACAACTACTAAAATAATAGAATTCATCTGTCACTAAAGGTCCTTTCTTTCATAACCATAGTCATGATATGATATTGCCGTTTAATTGAGGCAATCATCTTGTTCCTCGTGACATTTGATTTATTTCTGCCGACCACCTTCTTGTATTTGGTTCATTCTTGTGGACTCGCATCTTTCAGGGTGTTAAATTCGATGCTAAACTCTTAGTCAATATTATCTGGTTCATACGTGGACTTATATAGTTATATCACTCTTGAGTTGTGAGTCTTATACTTTGTAAATCATGGCGAAATAAAAAAGAGACATTAAGAAACCATATATGATTATTGAAAACAACTAATTTTATATAATCAATAGCTAGTTTTTTCCTAAGCGCATCAAGAATTTTGTTGTTTTCCCTCGCGCCATGCGGCATGACTTTGGTCATTATCGGTCCGTCTTATCGTAAAACATAAAACCGAATACCGTCATGAGCTCCTATAATACTAGTGCCAGCAACAATGATGTTCGTTTATAATCAATTTAGTTCGTCACAATACCACAATACAATACTCTTGCATAGAGGTAAAGATAGAGGGTTAGAACATAAAACAATATATTAAGAGTTAAAATATTACGATAACTAAAAGTCTAACACCAAAAGGTAAAAGCACTTGGTCCAATAATATAGATTTAGAGTAGATCTAGAGTCTCTTAAAAAAACAACTATATACTATTGAAATTAATTGACTAAAATATAAAACCAGCAAGCTGTTTAAGGTTAAAATACTTCTAATCCAACACTATTTTTACATGACAAAAGAGAGTTTACAATAAATAACTTATTTTCTTCTTTAGACCAAACTACCAAACATTAAATATTCCGTTTACTACAAACTAAACACACACATACACCATACAGCGGTTCAATCGATCTCCCTCTGGCTCTAACGAATGAGCATCGAGAACGACGAACCGCTATCGCCGGCCGGCCGGTTGTTCGTCCAACCGGCGACTCACCAGATCATCAACTGCATCATCGGCCTAAAAAAACCGCTTGAATATGACGCCCTTCGAACCGTCATCTCCGATTCGTTGATGGTCATGCACCCTAGGTTTTCGAGCCTGTTAGTCACCGACGACGAAGGTCGTGAACACTGGAGGAGAATCGAACTCGACATCGATCGGCACATCATCCTCCGTTCCGACGCCGTAGGCGAAGGAGATAACGATGAAGAATCGGTGAACGATTACGTTGCGGAGTTAACGGTATCGTCGCCGTTGAAGACCGATAAGCCGTTGTGGGAGGTGCATCTGCTATCGGCGCATAAGTGTGTGGTGGTGCGTGTTCATCACGCGCTCGGTGACGGAATCTCGCTGGTGTCGTTGATGTTGACGCTGTGTAGGAAAGTGGATGATCCGGAGCAAACGCCGACGATTGAACCGTTGGTTTCGTCGGTGAGGAAACAGAGGAAGTTAGGGTTTGTGGAGGAGGTTTTGAAGGTGTTGAAGATGATTTGGTTTAGTTTGATATATGTGCCGGAGTTTTTGATGAGGGGACTGTGGGTCAACGACCGGAGGACGGTGGTCAGCGGCGGAGAAGGGGTGGAGATGTGGCCGAGAAAAGTTGTTACCGCGAGGTTCAGCCTTGAGGATATGAAAATGGTGAAGAAGGTCGTCCACAACGCGGTAATTTTGAATTTCTGTTATGTTTTTCGTTTTAGTTAAATTGGAATAATAGAAAATGACGTAGAAATACAAAACTTTAATCGTTATTGGGGTTGGGGTATTTGTTAGAGACCGCACATTTCAATCTAATTAGAGCCTTAGACTATCGCAACTTTGGGTACGTTTCTCGCAAATAGTTTAAATCCACCTGTTACATTAGCTTCTATTGACTTTTAAACATTTTTCTCACATCTAACTTTTACCTCTAATACCATACTTTACACAAACAATTATTAAACACCAATAAAACAGTAGCAACATACATTTTAGTCACGTGAGCCCCACAAAATCCATTCATGGGGCGCTCTTGGTGAAGGGCATGTGAAGGGTGGGTGGTGCAGCACAAAGCAACCATTCCGAAGGGCGGCACGGACAGTGCTAAAGGTGGGGTTATGGACGAGCGTTGCGGAAGGTTTTAGAGGAGCTTAGAGGGTCTTGAGTATCACTCTTTATAAAAAATATGAAATATAATTGTTAAAATTAATTAGATTAATTTGTTTTACTACAAAACTTTATATTATTGCTTTATGAGACGTTTAACATAAAAATAGTTTTTCGGAGACTTTTCTAGAGCCTACAAATTATGTATACTTTTGACTTTTTGGAACTCTTATTTGATGGGTTTATACAAATTAATTTCCATAAAATAAACATCAACAATTATATATATTTTAATTTATAGTTTAATTCTAAAAGTTCCGTATCAAAATTCAAACATGTCGGCTTCTAAAGACCACTTGTGATAAAAGATCATCTGTGAAACATATTTTGAGAAAATACTAAAAGAAAAAAAAAACAAGGTGTACGTCACCATGAGGTGTCCCCACTGATAGTGAGATAGTAAATCATATGTGTTAGAGTAAATTAAGTAGCACCATGGTTTGATCCCCTAACCTTTATTATAAACCTTAAACCCTAACCTTTATTATAAATTTCTGTACTCTTATCACTAGAACACTAGCATGAGGACCACTATAAAAAAAAAATACTAGATACGTAACAATATATGTTTTTATAAGTTTTAGGGTGGTAATTATTTAAAGTTTTCAAGTAATGGGTCCAACAAGCACGAACTAAAAATTTTAAACACAAACATAAAAATTGGCCAGATACATAAATTTGAAGTCTAGAAATGAGATGGTAATGAACCGATATCGTATCAAAAAATATGAAACCGAAAACGTGTGAATGCATAAACCTAATACTAATATACCATACCGTTTGTCTGTTGGTACTCATGTCATTGAAATTAAGTACCTAAATTTACCGAAACCAAAAGATATCGAGTAGCGGTACTAATAGTGACAAAGTTACAACAAAAAAGAAAGTATTACACTTATTGAAATTCTTTTTCGGTTTATCTTTTAAAGTTTGACATAAAAAATCAAATCAACTTAAGTTATAACATAACACATATTTTATTTAATTTCATAAATAACAAACGAGTTAATCATAGACCCATAGACTTGTTATGTTGACCAATATATGTCTCGTTATTTAAACATGCATACATGTTTGATTTAAAACTGACTTGACATAGTTTATAATATAATCAAAGCCATACTTATTTTCTTTTAAAGATGTATCCCGTGAAAAATACATTATTTAATAAGTAAAAGAAAACACTAGAACTGACTTCCGTCGAATATCATAAATCTGGGATTATCTTGACCCGGTCAACTCGGTCCATGTTCCCATCACAAGTGAGTTTTATTTTCCAAGTCCATTAAAGGTGGTGGAATTATTTGGTTTATTATAATATAAACAATTTTATAAAAAGTCAATATTCATTAACGTTCAGCCCCTCTTGACTTTACTACTATGCACGTCATTAAGCTGAAATTAATAAAACAAAATTTTAAAATATACATTGAATCTAGAACATTCAAATTTCAAAATTTGCGTCCTCTTTCTTACGAAACAATAAAATAAATGGAACAGGAGTCTCTCTTATAAATAAATTCAATATTACGACACTAACTTTTTACCAACTCGTGTTTGTAAATAGATATTGTTAGGAACGTTTATTTTTATAAAAGAGGACTTTGTTACACATGTGAGACACATTAGACAGAAATAAAGCATATTTTGTGTTCTTAAAAGTCTTGTCTTCACGTAATCATTGAGTTGATGAAAAACCAGTCTCAATGTTTCATTCCTAATAAGGGGTAGGAATATGTATCTGCTGTCAAATTCTGTATTCATAATTTCTTATATCACCATAATAATGACGATTAATACTTTATACCATAATACATAATATTTTTTATAAATAAAATATATATTATTTTATAATGATTGGGTTAATTAATTACAAATATAGTCCTTGTGGTTTAATGAAAATCATAGGATTAATACTGGGTTTATTAGTAACAAGTTCAGGCTTTTAATTTTAATTGTAATGAGTTTTGGTATGAACATCGACTTCCGTTAATTTTTTTATTAGGTTCAAGGGTATTTTTGTATTTTTACATTTGAAGCACTAGTTATATAGTTTATGATATTTAAGGGATCATCTTTTAATTTACATAAAATAGTTTAAAATCTAATTTTAATTTATTAATCTCTCTAACCCTAATACTAGACCATGTAGCGCCAGACACCCGCTTCCAAACACGTTACAGACCACCATAATCAGAAGAACAAGAAGAAGGAAGCCACCACGATTAAACGTAATGATTATTTATAACATATTATATTTTGAAAACGTATAAGACATTGTGTATGCACACATGATCATCTATAAAAGATTAAATTCGTCTTGATCATAGACTATCATATATCTTTTGAATTGTACCGGTTACAAACTTCATAACGAATTATTGAATGCAGACAATAAACGACGTTCTTTTTGGCATAATATCATCAGGACTTTCAAAATATCTGGATTACCGATCGCCAGACTGTATGTTCTATTTTATATTTCTTGTTGATTGTAACAGATGAAATTCAAATTCCAAGATTGATTCTTATCCTTATTGAAAATTACTTGTCTTTAATTCGTAGCTCTTCAAGAGGGACTTCAAATCACGGGTGTCTCCATGGTTAATCTAAGACCATCACCAGGACTCCAGGTTATATATCTTGAAACATACATATTTGTAGATCAAGCTTATGTATCACAAGAAACTTTATTCATCAAAGACAAAACTTAAGAAAAAACACGCCAATGAGTCTAAAAAAAGGGTACGACTTTAGAATTACATGTGTACATATATGAATAGATATGAATCGCTGTGATTGCTTCAACCCTAACTTTTTATTATATCTAAAGGCCTAGAGTGTTTCGCTTGTTACGTTTGTATGGTTGGATCTTAAATGAACATCATTTTATTTAAAAAACTTAAAATAGAAACACCAATTAGGTTCTTCAGAATAAAAAAAGAATATGGCTTAAATAATTCAATGTGTTCACATAAACGGATATGATCACATGTGATTACTTCAACCCTAACTTTTTCTAACATCTAAAGGCCTGGAATGTTTCACTTGTTAAATTTGTTTTTGGTTCTTAATGAACATCGTCTTATTATATTAAAATGTGACAAATTTTCACTTTTTTTTCTTTCATGTAATGAACCATTTTGAACCTAAGATGAATTTTTCAAAATTTTTGAACGAAAAGAAAAAACACTAATAAACATGGAGTTATATTTTTATGGCTAACCACTAAGAAAATTTGTAAAATTATCAGGATATAAAAGAATTGATGAAGAAAAATGCAGGGGCAGGATGGGGAAATAAAATTGGTGTTATGCTCCTACCTGTTTACTATCATAGAAATCAGTCTAATCCACTTGAGTATATAAAGAGAGCCAAATTGATGATTGATAGGAAGAAGTTGTCTCTGGAGGCTATTCTATCACACCAGATTGGACGCTTTGTTATGAAATTCTTTGGACCAAAGGTGAAATTTATATTATGTTTTTGTTTTAGAATATTAATTAAATTAAAATTTAAAATGAATCTTAATATCATTAAGTTGGTTAACATACTCTTATATACCTTGACTAATTTGACTTAATAATAATTGGCATAATTAAAAGAGTTAAGCTCCTCGTACTCGAGATTGGTTCGTAAAAGTTTGAGATGAGTCGAGTTTAAACGAATTTGAGGCTAAAATGAAGCTCGTTTAATAAACAAGTCCGAGCTTAAGTTGCATCTACCTAGATTGATTGGACAATCACAATTTATATATCTTCTTTAATAAAACAAAATAAGTTTTACCACATGTTTTATTTTCACACCAGTTTTGTCAAATGTCGTCTTCTAATACCCGTTTTGGAACCATTTAATGATAACATTAAATGCTAATTATATTTTTTTATAAAGTAAAAACATGTTTCTTTTGATTTAAAAACATAATTTTCTTGAAAATAATGTTTTATGAATTATGAAGTATTTTTAATACAAATAACTTAAAAAATGACATTGTTTAAAAATAATATTTTAAAAAAGTTGGAGTGTTTAGAAAACCAATTTTTAAAGCAAAAGATTTTGTAAATACAAAAGTTTGAAAATTTTTATTGTTTTATCTTAAAAGAATTATTTCTATAGTTTCTATATATTATTAGTAACTACAAAATTTAGTATTTTCATTCAACATATGTAATACACGAGTTTCTAAATTTGTAATTCTAAATATATAAAAATAATTATGTGTAAATAAATAATGCTTATAAAAGAGTCAAGCTCGAGTTTAAAAAATTACTCATGAGCCAAACTTGAGGTTAATTTGAAACGAGTCATCTTAAGTTTTATAAATCGGACCGAGTGAGCTCGGGTTCCTCCAATCGTTTACAACCCAATTTCTACGGTTGAATAAATTACACTAGTGTTATCTTAAATATTAAATTTAAACTTTTAATTTTAGACATGTAATATTTGTTTTAGGAAAAAAAAATATTATTGTTGATTTTTTATATTTAACATGTTTAATTTTTGAAAAGGACAAAATTAACGCATTATTATGGTGCAAATTTTATGACTCCACACGATTTTGTTTTGGTTGAAGTAAGTTTTAGACAAATTTTACATATTGAAAATAATATCTAAATGTCAAAATATATATTAAATTCAAATATTTATGTTCATAGAATTAGCATCTTCGTGATTAAAACTTTGAAGTGAACATATTATTTTAAAGTTTTTAGTTTGATATCATTACAAATTAATGTATTTGTTTTGTTATTTTTTATTTTATTAATAGATTAAATTTATCATTTTACATTTTTGCTACTGACTTTGAGTTTTAACATATAGCTAATGATCATAAATTGCTATATGTAGCTTGCAAGCTCGCTTAATTACAAAGTAATTTGTAACACCTCTTTCACGATTTCAAACGTGGTGGGGCCAAGAGAAGAGATCATGGTTGCGGGCATTCCGGTCACATACATCAGAGCTACATCATCAAGTTTACCTCATGTACAAGTTTTTAAGCTATAAGTACAAGCAATGCAAGCATTCATTTGTTAAAAGTATGTGTGTTCTAAATTGTTTATTTTGAATGTAGGCAATCACAATGCATATGGTGAGTTATGCAGGAAAGGCCGATATGCAGATTCTAGTCGCGAAAGATATCGTTCCAGACCCTGAAAAGTTAGCAAAATGTTTTGAAGATGCTTTACTTGAAATGAAAGAATATGCGTTACGTAGGTGACAGAATTTGATTCAAATTTCCTTGAAATATATTGAAAATGATCCAATCTAAAAGATTTAGCATTCTTTGCCGTGCTCATACCCACGTGATGTTATTAATTGTAATTTTAAAACACTTGTGTATTAGAATTGTAAGGCAGTATGTTGTTTCTCTTTTCATCTGTTCCCATTTCAAAAAAATATTTGTTTTTATAAACGAATGTGTTACTTAAAGTATCGTTTACTTTTATTTTTGTCTCAACCGGTAAAACTTATTATCTTTTTGTCTTGTCAAGTTATTAGAAAAAGAAAAAAAGATACTGCAGATTGATCTTATAATTATTGTTTATAACCACATGGGTTAAACATGGCAACAACTTGAAAACTCATTAGATTGATTAATTTTACAATTGAGTATGTGCTCCTTATATTAAAACACACATGTATATGTCTTTATCACATAGCTATGCGTTGAAGGGTGTGTGCAATAACCGTGAATAACCCAATATTTAAAAGTTTATCAAGTTCCAAAATTTTGGGTATTGAATGCTCCATATTCTCACATATCTTTCTGCTGAAGGCGTGCGTAACGAGTGATTCTAAATAGCAAACCAACTCAAGATCAAATAATAAACAAGTAGACTCGTTAACGTGATATGTTATATTTCATTCATAAATAATAATCTTACATCATGAGCTATCGGATAACTTATTGTACATCTTTTGTTGAAAGATGTATAAACAATCCTTTTATACTGTAACTAAGTATTCCTTTAAAAATTTATCCTAATAAAACCACAATGTTATATGAAAAAAAAAAACTAATGAAATCGATCACATAACGTATATAATTTTTATTACTACCCTTTATATTGTGTGTGTATATATAAATAAGGGTTGTATCAAATGAAAACCGTAACATGGTTTTACATATACGTCGCACATAGGTTACGTATACGTAACCATTTTTCATTTGATATAGTGTTACGTATACGTAAATCTCTTCATTCTCGTATTTATGTTCAACATATATGTAACAAAACTTAAATGTCCTTTTAACAATTAAAATAACATAAAATTTATGAATTATGTTATTAGTTTTCGTAATTTATTTGGTTTTCACATAATAATTAGTTTTTTTAAGAATCATCCCCCTCCTTTATAAATGTTTAAAATAAGTAATCTAAAAAATAAGGGAGTTACAATAGATTTTGTTGCGATAGAGACATAATAAAAAAATATAGTAAAAAATTACAACGTAACATCAATTTTTTAAAATATAAATTTGTTACACCACTGGTTAAAGGGATCAAGTGGTCCCAACAACAATAATATAAAATACTTATATGTTTATCATAAATATACGAGCAAAAGAGAAAAAAAGCTTATAATCTTGAAGAGAAGATAATGTGTTGAATTTGATTATTGGTTTAATTATGTGTTGGGGATTTTAATGTAATTTTAGCATGACAACATATACTTAAGAACGTATGAAAAATTGTAATACACATTATTACAGCTCAGGTGGTATGAAATGCACTTTTGAGTTTTAAGCAATGTCTAAGGTTCAAATGGATGAAATCTTTAGTTCATTTGGTTCTGAAATAATTCTTAAGAGAATAAAAAATATTTAGATTCTATGTTTGCTATAAAAAAGAGACATAAGAATAGGAAGGTAACGGATTTAAGTTTTATTGTAAGCAAAATACTCAGGGTTAAGTTATAATATTATATATAATACTAATTATCAACTTATTTATGCATTATAGGTTGTACTTAAGCTTTAAAAGGTTGTACCCATTTTTGTTTTTTCTTTCTTTTTTGTTTTTCTTTCTTTTATGTTTTAACCCCAATACTTTTATATATTTTACATTTTAACCTTTATATTTTTTCACTTTAAATTTTGGTTCCCTATTTTTTTCTTTTTTAACAGACTTTTCATTTTACGTTTTGGTTTAAATTTTACAAGTTAACACGCCGCAACGTGTGCTGCAGTTATTGTTTCTAATATTTCATGTTTCACGTGCGGGGTTCAATGTTTTTATGTCTACTTCCCGTTCGATTTTATTTTTCCATTTTTTATTTATTTTTAATACAAGTTTTTTCGGTGTTGGTCGCCAATAGTGGTGTGAAATTGGTTCTATCTGATATGGTTTTACTTCCCCGCCGCAACGCGGGGACTTAATGCTAGTTTAATCTAAATACGAGTTTCATCCCAAGAAAATTAAGGTGCGATCTCAGCTGAAAAACGAATATATAAACTCGATTAAACTAACATGTCATTTGAAACAGGGTCGTACACTTGCGGTTTTACGGTTCAAATAATAAAAAAAAACATAAATTTCAGAGTGAGCTGCTAAGAAGCTCCGCCCCGTTAACCGTCTAACCCCCAATAAAATCACTCATCATTCAAGTCCCACCAAACCCCTCCACCGCCAATATCCCCCCTGATAATAAAGCCCTTAATTTTCTCACACAGACAAACGTGTACAGACTGTAGCCTCCGATCGTCAACAGATGGAGATCGCACCGGCGCACGACGGTGTCGGAACCCTACCGGAACCTTCATCTGCTTCCACCGTCTCCGTCGATAACACCAATTTGTCGACCAACATGTACGATGACGATAATGAAGAGGATGAGGATGTTTGTCGGATCTGCCGGAATCCAGGAGACGCCGATAATCCTCTCCGGTATCCGTGTGCTTGTAGCGGCAGTATTAAGTTTGTTCACCAGGACTGTCTTCTTCAGTGGCTGAATCACAGCAACGCTCGTCAGTGCGAGGTTCGTTTCTCTATGTATTAGATTGTATTATCATATTGATTCACTGGTGGTTTATAGTTTGTAGCTATCATAGAATCATGCGTGCTGTGTATTTTCGTTATATAAGTGTATTTAAGATTTTAGGTTGATAATGATGTATAACCCTATCTGGAACTGGTTCTTACAAAGTAGAAGAAATTTGCACAGGATATTGAAATTATGAAAAATAGAGGCTGTCAAAGCTGTTAGAGAACAGATTTTCATCATAATTAGGGGGCATAGTTTTGTAAATCCGGATAGAAAGTTATAGATCATATTATAGTAGGAGTGTGGCAACTGGCAAGCTTGTGATGTGAATATGGTAAGAAATGACTGAATTGCTTAATTAGGTGGACAGTCCGTTGTGAATTTGATTGAATTCTAACTTCTAACCCTTTGTGTTTAGCTTGTTGAAGCATGATTTGTAGTTAAATACTCATTTGTGGGAATCCTCTTTCGGATTGTAAGGTTTTAAGTGGATTATTCATCCAATTGTTGATTTGATCTTTATGGCAGTAACAGCACTAGACCATCACCCTTTGTATTTATCTGATATGTGGTTTTGGTATTATGGTAATATGGTATGAATGACAAGAGCTATTAAATCATATAAAATGATATAGTCCATATGGAAAATGTATTTAACTTGTGTGGGTGGTCTAGAGAAGTATTCCCCTCTAGTTTTTCTTTGGGTGAGGGTTAACAACTTATGGCTGGTAGATCATCTTTTGTTAGAGTGATTCTGTGGGCAGTCACCTTTAATTTATGTATTCAGTTACTACACATCGATTTTTTTATTTATATTATGCTAACTGCTGTAACATCCCTTCAAAAAAAGATGGATATTTTAACCAATCAGTTCAATGGAAACAAAATAGATCATAAAAGCCTTGACCGTCTGATAAGAATCCAAAGAGAGAAGTGGGCCCAAATGGGTCGGGGCAGACCCATATGTTGATGGATGGAGGGAATTCGGATGGAGGGAAAACTAATGGAGGGAAAATTACAAATTATGGAGGTGTGGGGAAGTGACCCACTATTCCAGGAGGTGGAGAAAACCAATTCTTAACTGTGTAGTGTAGTTTAAGTATTAGATTTCAGGGAATGTTTTAGAGGTCGATGTTTTTGTTCTAGTATTAGAGTTTCTTTGTAATCGGAGACCCGCCCTTCTCGAAGTCGGCTGTAACTTTGCTTCTAAATCTATAGTCGACTTCTGGGTTCTATCATTTGGTTCCATTGCCGGGAAACCATCAACATGGCCCCATCAACCCGTAGCAACCCGGAAGGATCTTCTTCAACCCCTGATGCGATTGCAGCCCAACTAGCGGTTATAGCTTCTAGATTGGAGTCCATGGAATCGCTGCAAGCTGATGTTGCAGCCCTAAAAACCCGAGCGCTGTCCAGAGACAAAGGGAGTGTCGGTTCTGGCAGATTTGAGGATGGAGAGACTTCCTGGAACAACAGCCGCTCTCACCGCCCCCACAACAAAATGATCTTCCCTGTTTTCAGCGATGGTGATCCACGAGGGTGGATACTTAAAGCAGAGAAGTATTTCCGCTATTATAACATACCGGATGAGGAGAAAGTGGACGTGGCTTCAATGCATTTGGAGGGGGATGCGTTGGATCTTTACTTCTGGCTGTCCACCGATCAGGAGATTATTGGGAGGTGTTAGTTCGGGCCTTACAGAATAACTTTGGACCTGCTAGGTTTCAAAATCCAGACGAGCACTTATGTAGCATCCGACAAATGGGAACCGTGCAGGAGTACCGCCAAGAATTTGCAAAACGCTCTTCTCGAGTCATAAATTGGCCCGAACATTGCCTATTAGGGGTATTTCTAAACGGCCTCAAAGACGAATTGAAAGCCGATGTGCAGATTCACAAGCCTAGAACCGTGTATAAAGTAATGAGCATTGCCCATGCATTTGAATCAAAGCTTTGCATGACTCGAACCGGGACGAGCCTGACTTCTGTTAATTCCAAACCTGTTTCAGCAGAAACTGAGGCTGCTCCTGCCTTGCAAAACGAGACTGTACCGACCAGCAAACCTCCTATTCGCATTTCAGATTCAGAAAAGCAGAACCGACTGATGAGGGGTGAATGTTTTCGGTGTGGTGACAAGTATGGACCGGGGCACAAGTGCAAGACAGGATCCTTCAAATTGATTGAGCTCACTAATGATATGGAGGCAAAAAACAACGAGACTGCTCCCGAAGACTTGGCAGAAATCAGCCTACATGCTCTTTTCGGTCAGTCCACTACAACCACCATGAAGTTAAAAGGGACTCTCGGGTTGGTAGAGGTTCTAGTTTTAATTGACAGCGGACCGACACACAACTTCATCTCGGATAAGTTTGTGAACGACTTAAAGATCACTTCACGGTTTATTAATCCATTCGGTGTTCAGATTGCGAATGGTGATGTTATTCAATGCAATCGTGTTTGCAGCAATGTTAAACTTCAGCTGGGTGACCTTCAGGTGATTCAAGACTTATATCCTTTTGCTTTGGGAGGGGCTGATGTGGTTCTAGGGATCAAGTGGCTGGCGACACTCAATACCGTCCAAGCAAACTGGCAGCACATGTCCCTCGCATTCACCATTGATGGTAGGAAGTACAAGTTGCAGGGCTTACCATTTGATGATCAACAAGCAGTTACCTTTAGGCACCTGACTATTGAACCCTTTGAGTTGCACACTACTGGACCGGGGGCTCCGTTTTCGTTCACCCGACTTGAGGGCAAGTCGATTCTCTGGGCAGGTTGCATTTATATGAATCCAAGGAGAGAAGTGGGCCCAAATGGGTCGGGGCAGACCCATATGTTGATGGATGGAGGGAATTCGGATGGGGGGAAAACTAATTGAGGGAAAATTACAAATTGTGGAGGTGTGGGGAAGTGACCCACGATTCCAGGAGGTGGAGAAAACCAATTCTTAACTGTTTAGTGTAGTTTAAGTATTAGATTTCAGGGAATGTTTTAGAGGTCGATGTTTTTGTTCTAGTATTAGAGTTTCTTTGTAATCGGAGATCTGCCCTTCTCGAAGTGGGCTGTAACTTTGCTTCTAAATCTATAGCCGACTTCTGGGTTCTATCACCGTCTTCTTTACATTTCTCTATAATGTTTACAGATTCCATGGTGCAAATGCACTGGAAGCTTATTCTCTATCCGTCTGATTGTTATGTATCTGGTATTATTATGACCGGGACACCGGGTAAACTGCTAGTATAATGTTGCAGTAGCAAATTGTATTTTCAAAATATGTTGCTTGTTATGATCCCTGGCCTGCAAATTGGTAATTTTTATCAACAAGCCAACAAGGAAAGGGAGTTTTTTGAACCATAACCTCCCATGCATATGGAATGCCATTTCTTAACATTCTACTCATTTGACTAGAGGTTTCAGTATCTTGTATGTATCATATCACAAATCTTATTCGGATATTCTTCTCTAACTTGGTACTTAAACAGAGATCCCGTGTTCTGCAAGGGGTAGTAGATGTCTCATGGCTGTTGTTTGGCATGCATGCATAGGTTTTTGGTGCATTTGTAGGCTTCTTTCTTTGTACTGGTTCTAATCCCTCTGATTGTGATGCATAGTTTTCTTTAATTTGGGTATCTTTCTGCATTGAGTCTTAAGTGTAATGCAATGTTGATGATTTAATTTCCCCATTTCACACACCTTTATTCGAGTACGTTGTAGATTCTTTCATGAGAGTTATTAGACTAGTATATAGGTATACCTTCTTGTTTGTGAAGCTCAGAAAGATAATATTTAGTTAAAGAAGACCTAGTTGTCTTTTGGCACAGGTCCTTCATGTTATCGTGTTTGTGGAACAAATCTATATCCTTTATGATCAAGGTCTTGGTGTATTGTTAAAGTTTACCTTTTGTGATTCTGCTGATCTTGTTTGTGACGCTCAGAAAAAATAGCTTGAATTGAATTAATATTTGGCATGTGAATAGGAATTTTGTAATGAAATATGCAGGGGATTTAATAGTTTTTTTCACTAATATGTCATTATAACATCATGTATTGCAGGTATGCAAGCACCCCTTTTCATTCTCCCCTGTATATGCTGAAAACGCCCCTGGAAGGCTTCCTTTTCAGGAATTTATCATTGGGATAGCAATGAAAGCTTATATTGTTATGCAGTTCTTCATACGTTTTATATTTGTGCTATCCATATGGCTTTTAATCATACCATTTATCACTTTCTGGATATGGCGATTTTCATTTGTTAGGAGTTTTAATGAAGCCCAAAGACTTTTCTTAAGTCATATTTCAACTACACTCATCCTCACAGATTGTCTTCATGGGTTCCTACTCTCAGCAAGCATTGTGTTTATTTTTCTTGGTGCCACGTCTTTGAGGGATTATTTTCGACATTTAAGAGAACTTGGAGGGCAGGAAGGTGACAGAGAGGAAGAAGTAGATAGAAACGGTGTTCGTGTTGCAAGGAGACAAGGTAACCGGAACCTTGTTGGTGAAGGGAATGGTGAAGATGTTGGTGGGGGCCATGGTGTTGGTGAGGCCCATGGTATTGGTGGGGCCGGTCAGATGATTAGAAGGAATGCAGAAAATGTTGCAGCCAGGTGGGAGATGCAAGCGGCTCGACTCGAGGCACATGTTGAACAGATATTTGATGGTTTGGATGATGGTGATGGTGCAGAGGATGTTCCTTTTGATGAACTGGTTGGTATGCAGGGGCCCATTTTTCATTTGGTGGAAAATGCATTTACTGTGAGTATATATTTTTCATAGTGCGAATTACATCATTTTCAAAATATAATAGACTGTCTCTGATGTATACACCAAAACATCAAAATGATGTAAAACATCCCCAACCAAGACACTAACACGATAGCTTTTCGGTGTAACACTATTCATCATAGGATCATACATAAACTCAACATAGAAACATAGAAAGTAAAACTAATTTATAGAAAGATATTATTAAATATTTTGAGGACGTTTAAGATGAGTACCATATCGAATATGGGTTATTAGATTTTTTACAATGCAGAGATAATTGTTGTCAGTTAGTTGCTTGCATAATAAATTGTGAAATAATTGAGAAAATGTGAGATTAACTAAAATCAATTGCTATTTTCTAGAATAAAGATTAACTGAACTGATTAATGTGTAAACCTAAGTTATGTGGTATGAAAATAAACATGTCAGAATTAGATGCAGACATTAAAATTGAAATAAATTCGTTAAAACATGCAATTTTCACACCAAGTGGTGTAAATTTTGGTGCATACATTGGAGATTCTCTTAATGCTTACTTATTAAAGCATTAAGACAGTATATAATATCTCTGTATACTGGCTACAATTTATAAGCTCTTCTATATTTCATCCCAAATAAGCACTTTTTTTGCTTAATTTTTTCTAAAACCTTTTTTACCCTGCAGGTTCTTGCAAGCAACATGATATTTCTTGGTGTTGTAGTACTTGTGCCTTTTCACCTAGGACGTTTTATCCTCCATCAGTTATCATTTATTCTATCATCTGCCACGAGCCCTATGTTTTCAACTGTTGTACCCATTACGCAACAAGCGCTTTCATTAGCCAATATTACATTAAAAAATACACTTACTGCAGCCACAAATTTTACAACTGACAAAAATCCAAATGTAAATGATACAGCTCTCGTTTCAGTTAATATTCTAAGAGGAGATTCCCGACTATCTGATGCTGCAACTCTTGCAGTTGGATATATTTTGATTTTCACATTGATTATTCTCTATTTAGGAGTTATAGCACTTGTTAGGTATGCCAGGGGTGAGCCCTTGACCATGGGGAGGTTTTATGGTATTACTTCAATTGCAGAAACAATTCCATCCCTTTTTCGACAGTTCTTAGCTGCAATGAGGCATTTAATGACTATGATAAAGGTCGCTTTTCTATTGGTCATTGAGCTAGGGGTGTTCCCTTTAATGTGTGGATGGTGGTTAGATGTTTGTACTATAAGGATGTTCGGGAAGTCAATCAGTCAAAGAATTGACTTCTTTTCGGTTTCTCCGCTGGCAAGCTCATTGATTCATTGGGCTGTTGGGATTGTCTACATGTTGCAAATATCCATATTTGTTAGTCTTCTTCGAGGGGTATATAATCTTCCACCTGAGTAATTTTTAATATTTTTAAGGGCAATTGTTGAAAAATCGTATGGACCTCTGATGAGTTCCCACATATCCCTGAATTAGTTTTGCATGATTAGATCCTTTAACTTTTATAACTTAAACTATGAAGTCCTTGCATTTTCTTGTTAGCATGAAATTCCTTTTTTGTGTCTAAAGCTATGTGCTTCTCAATTCTATGATGAAAAAGTAAAGATCATTTTTTGTTACATGATTAAGTCCCTAAACTTCATTAGAGGGACCTTTTCATTAAATTTAATTACTCTAGGAATTCAATCATGCAAAAAAGTATTGTGACTTGCATGAATATAGCAACTGTCTATAAGGAGTAGTTTTTTTCATAACTGCTCTGTTGTAAAGAGATAATATATGAGCTCACCGCATATTGAAACTGCTTTATAGGCAACAGATCTGAAAACATTTCTGGTTTTGTTTACATCCATTCCAGCCAAAAACATGTCTCCAGTAATACCCTTACAGTTCTTGAGAAGAAAAAAGCACCGCTGTTGAGGTTGCAACACGTTAAATCCTAGTAAAATTATCATCTTCCAAAGTAATTTTTGAGCATTTTCATCATCCTGCATGGTTTGACCGCATTTGTTAGAAAATGAAACCATCTATGTATTTGGGTAGCCTATAAAATAGTTCTAATACTTGAGTAACCTCCACATGTGTCATCCCAGAATTAAGTTCCAATTTGTAATAGTATCTCTCTTATTTTGTAAAATTTCACATGTTATTGCAGGTTTTGCGGAACGGAGTCCTTTATTTTCTGCGGGATCCAGCTGATCCTAATTACAATCCATTTAGGGATTTAATTGATGATCCTGTGTATAAGCATGCTCGCAGGGTTCTCTTGTCAGTTGCTGTTTATGGGAGCTTAATTGTAATGCTGGTATTTTTGCCTGTTAAACTTGCTATGCGAATGGCTCCTTCTATCTTCCCTCTTGATATATCGTAAGATTACTTTCTTTTGCTTCTCAAATTGTTCCATCTGGCACTTTGCTTATAGAGTTATAGAACCAGATACTAATATGGTTTTTGTACGTTGATTGATTACGAATAGGGTTACAAGAGAATGTATATATAGGCTATATAATACTTCTTATTCAGTCATTACAATTAGACTTGGGCTCCAAGTAACCATAATCAAGGAATTTTAATATACTAATTGGTTTTTATATACAATGATGTTATTGATAATGTTTTAAATTGTATTCTGTCAATCTTGCCTTACTAGTAATCCAAATACATCATAATTCAATATTCTTACTTCATTTTCTCCAGGTTTTCTATACTATTTTCACCTTAGAAGCTTGGTTATTGCTATGATGTTAAAATATATATTTCTTTTTTTTTTTTTGAAAAAGATGCATAAAAGAGTTCTGTTTGTTATTGTATTCAATTTCTGCAAAAAAAAGAATATTGATCATTACCGAAGAAACAAACATAACATTTCTATTACGTGTACCAAGAAAAACAGACAGACTAAATATGAATATTATTTTCTAAAAAATAATATGATAAAATATGCAGATTTTTAAAGGGAAAAATAAACCGAGAAAAGGTGGGAACCGGGAGGGAAACAAAAGTGAGAATATCGATGTCATAAATATAGTTATAATATAGATAAAATTTTTAAATTTAGTGAACTATAAGATTATTGATACAGTTAACTAGTATTTATTGATGGTGATACTAATACAGTCTAAGATACCTTGTATTTGCAGAGTATCTGACCCATTCACCGAGATTCCTGCTGATATGCTTCTCTTCCAAATTTGCATCCCATTTGCTGTTGAGCATTTTAAGCTGCGGGCAACAATTAAAGCACTTCTGTACTATTGGTTTACTGCAGTTGGGTGGGCCCTCGGTTTAACAGATTACTTATTGCCCAGACCTGAAGACATTGGTGGACAAGAAAATGAGAATGATCCAGCAAGACGAGATAGGATACATGGTCAAATAGGTGGTCAACCTGGGGGTCAACATCAAGCTGTAGCAGGATATTTACCGCCCGATGATTTGAACCGAGCTAATTCTGCAGAAGAAGATGATGGTGATGAGCAATCTGATTCAGAGTAAGTTGTAGTGTGACTGTTGCATGCTTATCAAATGGAGCAATTCCACACACGCACACACACATGCATAATATTCTTGTAAAATTTCCTAGTATCATATTTACCCTTTTAACAGGCTAAAAGTTTCATATTTACCCATTCCATTGTATTTTTCATGAAATCGTTTACTTTGGCAGCACGTTTCACTGAATAGTTGAAGATAAAATATGCATAATGTTATTTCCTATTCATTTGTTGAGTGAAACAGAGTAGATTGTTATATGTAACTGTTCTTTTTATTTACTATGGATTAGTTAAGTTGCTATATTCACTGTTTTGAAAGGGTAAAATGGTATAATGAAAATTTAAAACACATATGAAAATAATCTTACTTCTAAATAACAACCTTAGATGTAAGTATTGCCGTATTGGGGTGAAACTGTGAATGCTATCATTTTAGTGACATGTGGAAAATCAAAATTCTGTATGGTAATATAGTTGAGAGTTTGTAAGAAGTACATCATATCCATATAACAGTAGGCCATCGAAGTAGTTTAGCTTATCCTACTGCTGAAGTAATAATTCTATTGGGAGTTTCGTAATATTGTAACTTGTTTGTTAGATATATATTACTCCTGCAAAGGACATTTTTAAAAATAAAGAAAAGGCAACAAATAGATGATTAGCTGCCACTTCCAGATTGTGATAAGACATCTAAAAGATTTGTACAGGCAGCAAACTTCTTCATATGAGGTTCTAGATAAAGTTGAATTACTTTTAATGGAACTAGTATCATACAATTACAAAATAAAAGGTTAACTTTGATAACATGGTGAATAGTATAATTATGAAATTCCATTTACTCGCATGACTCTTCTATAAGGTTATTGGATGAAGATTAAATTTTCAATCACTATAACTGTCTATATTCTAGATCACGTATGTATGTTTTTAAGCTTTTCTAAGATATTTTATCCTATTTTCTAGGAGGTATATGTTTGTTCTGTGTATTGTGCTGCTTTTGTTGGTGGCTTGGTTGACATTGCTGATCTTCAATTCTGCTTTAATTGTGGTGCCTGTATCCCTTGGACGAGTGTTATTCAATGCAGTTCCCCTTCTCCCTATCACACATGGCATCAAATGCAATGGTAAGATATCTGATCATGACTTTTATGTCACTGTGGTTCATAAGCATGAATGTTTTTGATTATTGCTCTAAAATTTGCGTCTACTTGTATTAGAGGTGGCAAGATGGGTGGTTTGGGCAGAGGTTAGATGACGGACGAAACCAACCCACCATTTTTACTACAGGTTGGATTGGGTTGGTTAAAGCGTCAAATTGGGTTGAAACCTATGTAGTACTATAGTACGGATGGAGACGGTCATGTCTGGTCTGTTGGCCCATATATATTATATCATCTTATAAATAATCCCTTAACAAAAGCAATATTGTCAAGGGGTGAGCAGAAAACCAAAATAACCGAACCGTAACCAAAATAACCGGCGCAACCGAACCGATAAAACCGAGACCGCTAGAAAACCGACGGTTTGGTTTGATGATTTTTTAAAAACCGAATTTTTCGGTTCGGTTTTGGTTTTGCTTGTAACAAAAACCGAAAAAACCGAACCGAAACCATATGATCAAACTTGTAAATTTAGAGGTGTAATCATATACTTATAAAAATTATCAGCCTATTAGTTACTTATTTAACTTGTGTTATCTAAAAGAGATTAAATATTTAGGTTTCAAGAATAATATTTATTTTTTTTTTATTTGAATTGATAGATTCAAATGTTTTATTGAATATATTGTTCTTATATTTTATGAATTGCATTTAATTTTAATGTCAACTAAATTATAAAATATATAGATTATATTTAGAGATCAATAAAATAATGTAAGGATAAAGTTTTTGGCTTAAATTCATTACTTAAAACAATTTTTTTCTAAAACTTGAAGCACAAATGGTAAAACCGAAAAAAACCAAAAACCGAACCGAAACCAAAGTTAAAACCGAAAACCGAAAACCAAAAAAACCGAAACCGAACGGTTTTAAAATCTAGAAACCGAAATAGCGGTTTTTGGTTTCAGTTTTAGGCCAAAACCGAACCAAACCGACCATGCACACCCCTAATTGTCACAGTAGTATTTAAATCCTTGAATATAAAATTTAGGAGGTTTTTTGCATTAAGATTAGTGGGGTGGCTTTTAACATGTTTGACCCATTTGATCATTTTCTATTTTAGCTAAAGCTATTGACTCGTTTGACGGAATACAACCCGAATCAACCATACGTAAGCAAATGGTCTAAATATTCACGTATAATGATAGTCTAGCACAAGTTTCATAGCAACAGAAATCAATCTTGAGATGTTTATATGACATGATTGTTTTGTCTTATTTTGTTGTGATAATTTGTTTTTCATTTATGTCTCATTGTCTCGCATACGTGATGTGTGCGCCTTAACCTTTGTTTTCCATTTATGTCTCTTAAAAATAGATTATGTTATTTCTTATTATTGAGAAGTGAAATGTATAAATGTTCTTTAGAAATCTAACATATGTAAATGATGGTTGCTTGAAAACTAAATGAATAAAATTTTGATTTTCATGAAATTAAATTAGATTAAATATTGATAACTATTCAATTAGGTTGATTATGAAGAAAAAATATACTAAATATTGATAGATATCCAATTAACAAGATGTTTAGCTTAGTGATATATTTTTGTATCCTTAAAATGTTATGATAATTTTATTACAAGTCTTTTTTATTATTTTTGGACTTCTATTGTAAAGGAAACTATATTAGGGGCTTTTACTATAGCTGTAGAATAGTATTAATTTAGTAAATTTTTTTTGTGGATATTATATATTTCTATTATTGCACCATTTTTTGTCTCGGGCTTGCACTTGTTTTGTGCCTCGTGCCTAGGGGACAAGTGAGACCTTCGCACCTTGAGGCCTTTGTTTACATTAGATCTTACTCCATTTTGGTGTGTTCTCAGTGTTCATATATATATATATATATATTCGTTACCATATTTTGCTTTGAGAAATGCGAACTGATTCCATTTGTTACCATATGTTTCAGACATATATTCGTTTGTTATTGGAAGTTATGTCATCTGGATGACACTGGCGGGCATACGGTATTGCATTAATCAAATTAGAACAAGGAGAGCTACTGTGTTACTAGGTCAAATTTGGATATGGTGTTCCATTGTTGTCAAGAGTTCTGTCCTGTTATCAATTTGGGTAAATATTATATCTCTTGCAGGTTTGCTTTCACCAATCGTTCACCACGTTTAACATCATTCTTTTACAGATTTTTGTTATCCCGGTGTTGATTGGTCTGTTATTTGAACTTCTGGTTATTGTACCAATGAGGGTGCCTGTGGATGAAAGCCCAGTGTTTCTGTTGTATCAGGATTGGGCTCTTGGACTTGTTTTTCTTAAGATATGGACTCGACTGGTAAGTTTGCATATTTTCTTTGCTTTAAGTCGTTAATAGTGCTTTTTTCAATGTCAGATTTCATCTTATTTGTGACTAGTTTATGTTTTCTCTTTGATGGATCAAATGGTATAGAGCTATAAGATAAAGTTATAAAACCAAAAAGGAACGAGTCAAACATGATGAATTTTTTTTTTGAAGTGTGTTCAAATTGCAAAAATTCCTCCCAAGTCACTAATTGAAAAAACCTTTAACTATCATTGCAAATAAATGAACTTTGTAATCATATCTAACACGTTAAGTCATGAAATTTTGAAAAAAGGGTTGGTAAGTATTTATGAGTCGGCCTGATGTATAACAGCACCAAAAGGCACTTGGTTGACCTGTTACCAACTTAGCTGGCCTAATAGATGGTTCTGTGACTTGTTTTCACTCATCTTCAAATTGATAAAAACTCAATTAATAGGTCTTCTATATACTGTTAGATGATTAAATCCCTAAACTTTATAAGAATTGTTCTGTTGAGAGTTCTTATAGACTTAAGGACTTGGTCATGAAAAATTATAGTCTAGGGCTTTTGTGCAAATTCAGCAGAAGTCAGAGTTTACTTACCTGTTCGACCCATTAGAGATAAAAATAATTATTTGTTTGGTATTTTAAAATAGGTAATGCTGGATCACGTGATGCCTCTTATGGATGACAGCTGGCGAGTGAAATTCGAGAGAGTAAGGGAAGACGGTTTCTCAAGGTTACAAGCCTTTTGGGTCCTACGAGAGATCGTGATCCCCATCATTATTAAACTCCTTACGGCTCTCTGTGTCCCTTACGTGCTAGCCCGTGGAGTGTTTCCTGTATTTGGGTACCCGTTAGTGGTTAATTCAGCTGTCTACAGATTTGCATGGCTAGGGTGCCTTGGTCTGAGTTTGTTGTGTTATTGTGCCAAACGGTTCCATGTGTGGTTCACCAACCTTCACAACTCGATTAGAGATGATCGATATTTGATTGGTCGAAGGCTTCATAACTTTGGGGAAGATGATACACAACATGAGGCTGAGACTGCAAATGTACCTGACCCACGGGACACTGACGTTGGCTTGAGGCATAGACGCAATATTCCAGCCGTGGGTTAAGTAGGTGGCGCTTGAGTTCATAGGTTGTGAATATGAGTTGTAAAAGGTTAGTGAGATAGTAAAAGAGCTTTCCTTTTTTTTTTTTTTTTTTTTTTTTTTTTTTGTTGCGTAAAACAGCAATGTATCTTTTTATACGTCTGAGAATGAAGAGCTTTACTAAATTCCAAAGGGATGACTAAAAATGGAAGATGGTGTTGTGTCTGGTCAATATTATTAAGAATTTGTATATTAGTTTCTCATAGAAGTTTTAACATTAATGTATGAAACTAACACTATGTAGAAAGATGCAAAAACTTTGTAATTTGTGGATTTTACAGAAAGTTGTAAACTACTACTTGATCTCATTAGATGGCGGGTCAGCATGGAAAATGAGCAGGTTGGCTCTGATGTGTACCGAGTCACAGTCAGGTTAAAATGTTTTAGCTGGGTTCCAACCAAGTATGCTCGATAGGTTTTTACTTGTGTTCTTAATTTGTCACATCAGTAATACATATATACCAATGATCTTTATTCCAACTGGTTAAAGTGAGATACTCATGACATGTATACATTGGGAGGTCATCGGTTCAAATTTCACTCTAAGCAAAATGCTTAGAGTTAAGTCAGAAGGTTTTTTCAATAATAGGTTTTCTTCTAATAGGGTTGGGGGTGTTGTCCCGGCTAGAAAACGGATAGGTGGGTTGGATTAAGATAACATTTATCCTCCCCAGTAATGGGTTTCCTCTTGAGAGGGTTGAGGGTGCGGTACTGGCTGAGAAACGGATAGCCGAGCCCGATTAAGATAACACTTATCCTCCGAAATTGAGTCGCATACATGCTGTTCAACAAAAATTAATATAAATATTTTTTTGCATTATAAGACAAATAACACATTGATCTAACAAGGGTATGATGAAACTTCAAAGGGTACGAAAACTACGAGTAGCTAATGACAAAATAGCCTTCGTTTGTCAACTATTGAAATAGATTGAGATTCAAGATTTGTAAAAAGATAATGCAACTATTGGCCCCAAATTTCTGGCCTTCATACAATAAGAAGGATTTGCAAGAGCACTCACAAGCGAATTGATTTACTGTTTATATCATGTTGTATGACAAAATAATAATTTTTCCCTTACACAAAACTAAGAGTAAGACTTGTAAATCTTTTATCATTTCAAACGGTCCAATGAATCGAGGATTAAGCTTTCCTCGTTTACCAAATCTCACAATACCCTTCCAAGGAGATACTTTCAGAAACACTCTGTCGCCGACTTGGAACTCCAACGGTTTTCTCCGAGTATCTGCGTAATTGGTGCAAAGAAGGCCATTCACACTCGCTCATTAAGGGTGCTATGTTAGTTATTTAAAGAATTAAGAAAATATCATTTATATCATCCTATTATTCCTATGTAGCTAAATGAAACACAGCACAAACTGCAAGATAGTTGAGAGAAGAAAGGGTTGTGCGGTTGAAAAACAATGAATTGGCAATGAGCCGCCCATGAGATGATGTGGAGCCATCTTTTGAGGGGCAGCGTCAGAGGACGCCCGAGAGGGGAAATCCTTTTATAAGGGCAGGCTCAGACAAGTTTTGTGAGAGCAAGGGCAGCCTGTGAACAGAGGCATGAAGAGAGGGATTCAATCATTTGTGCAATGGCAACACAGACTCTGCTTTGTTGATTGATTCTATCAGAAAGTGAATGCAGATCTTGCCTGTTTTAAAGATTGTCTTCAATATTAGCCGTTAGGAGGAGGTCATCTAACTTTTCTAATGAACCTATATACATTTATTGAAAAATTACTCATAGAGGTGAAGCTTATTCTCTTTAAACCGTTTAGACAAAGATGTGATTTAATACCATGAATTAAAACCCACAAATAAACAGACAGTATTTCAATAAAAGTTTAAAACTCAACAAGCCAAACGCAACATCTCACAATAATCCAACCATCCAAAAACCCAAATCAAATCAAATCAAATCAAACCCTCTTTTGCACTCAAACCACACAAGTCATGCCACAACCTTTTCAAATTCCGTTGATTCCAACAGTCCACAAGTCTAAGAAACAATGCCATCATTCAACGAGAGACCTGCCAATTGGTTAGCAGCACCACCTGCTGCCGCCTGCTGCTGCTGCTGCTGCTGCTGTTGAGAAACATTCCTCAAGACCTCCATAGCCTCTGCAACCTTTGCTTTCAGGGCATCAGGGGATTCTAGTAAGTGAAGGACTTCGGTTTGATCCATTTCTAGAAGCATCCCAGTTACCTTTGCTGCTGATTCTGGTTCTAGCTGTTCCACTAGCGGGTATAGATTTTCTCCCAACATCTGGTGCACAACATCCATCATCAAAACATTACCAGCATACGATTTTATTTTGATTTTTAACTTTGAAATGGGTGGATGCCAAGAAATAACAAATTTCCTAAAGTGGCTGAATCATCGGTTGTTTTTTAAATGACCATAATGCCCCCTAAAATGAATATGTAATAACAATGACCTGTGTATAACATATTGTGGGTATAATTGTCATGTACTTCTGGGGGAACATTTTATAAAATAGCATTTACAATTTGGTCTGAATTCCTGGATAAAATGAGTATAAACCCCAAAAAATAGTGACATGTGCAACGACCTGGGTAGCACATTTTGATATCTTTAAGTAAAAGATGATATTGGCACTGAACTGAATTAATAGAGGGATCTTATGGTCAGCAACTCAGCATTCTTTTTTTCGAAAATGACCAATATGCAACATGAAACAAAACTGAGTAATTGCTATTTTATCAAAATATTCTTTTAAATTAAAGCAATAAATAAAAGCTCTCCTATATGAGCTAATCTAACAATTGTACGGGGTGTTGGGCATTGCAATTTTGAAAGTTGTTTGGCGTCGTTTTAATTGTTCGGGAATAGTGAAACTGATTCTAATTCTGTTTGACTGGTTATTTAAAAAACAAACAATCAGTTTTTGACAACTGGTTTAGTAGCAGAAGCAAACTGATTTAGAAGGTGTTTAGGATTACTTTTTTAAACATCTTATCTAGTTGTTTAAAAGTAGATAAACACTTTCAACTCTTTAGATGAAGAAAAATAATTACGATTAATTGCTAATTTTAGGGTGCAATAAATTCTTTTCAATAAGAGTTTTGAGTTTGCTTATTCTCAAACATCAAATTCTTGATGGACTAAAATTGCAAGTTTACCCTTAAGGTGTTGACGTCAATTGATTATCTGCTTCTGCTTAAAAGATAAGCTGTGAGGGAAAAAAAAAAGAACTCCTAACACCCTCTTTAGATTGTCATATTATTAATCGATCACTTTTCATGATGAAAAAGCAGATCCAAATACCAGCTTCAACAGCCGGTTGCGTTACATTTGAATATCTGATTTTGATTGATCCTTAAGATGGTCACTTTCAAAACACAAACTGCCAAACAAACCACCAATGCAAAACTTAATGTGTGCATGGAATGAAACTTAAAATAAATGCATACCGTCCTCTGTTCAGTGGGAGAAGCATTAGCAAGTGCAGAAGCTAAAGCACCAATGGGTATCGGTTGTGAGACTGCAGCATCACGCATTGGTATAATTCCACCCATGTCATACGGAACAGAAACCATGCCCATGCCACTCATGGATGAATCAGCTGCATTGCGTCCCTGAGGGTACCGGTACACCCTCCCACGTGGCAGCATCTAGTTATGTAATGAAAAGGAGTAATTAATCACTCTTGCACACACAGGGAGATAGGGAGAAAAAGCAGTAATGTTATTGGAATTTGACACATGAAACATGGAAGAATGTTTAAGCATCCTTCGTTCTATGCAAAAAAAACTAATTGACCACTTGAACTTGTTTCATGAATTTATATTCAGCACCTTTACCAGTTTTTGAATTTTTGAATAGTTGTCAAGATGCGGCATGATAACTTTCAATTTAATATTATACAAAGAAATATTATCATAAAAACTCTTAGTTGTGGTTATTAACATCCAAATCCAGAATCAAATGACATTTAAATTAATAGTTGTACTACTGATGATTTTTATGATTTTATCAATGAATATTATAATCATAGTAATGTATAAAGATAAATTTAAGTTGGTACAAAATTTTTTGTAGCTAAAGCCTAAGGTGTTTGGGGTAGATGTGAAATTTGGAGGAAGAGTATCATGACAAGCTTTTTTTTTTCATATCAGGAGATGAAGAATGAAGATGAATGAAGAAAAAACAAACCTGTTGCTGCATAAGGGGAACAGGCTGCTGGCTTTGTTGACCAGGACCAGTAGCGCGCCTGCCACCTGGGCGTTGACCTTGCTGAACCATTGGCATAAAGAAGTTGGGGATCGGAGCCCCACCAGGTCTCATACCTGGTACAAGTTGTTGCTGATACCCAAATCCAGGCTGTTCAAGGTAAAAAAGAAAAAAAAATCATTTCCAAGGAAGTGACAAGTGTAGAATTTTAATTTATTTTGATCAAATTAAATACTTTAACTACTTGTAAATAAATTAACAAAAATTGCTAAGTTCTAAAAAGTACTTGTTTCAAATGGGTCAAACCAAGTCACGAGGTTTAGAAATCATCTGAAATGCAAACAAATGCATAAAGTTGACTTACAAAATGCTGGTTATTACTGTAGTTACATATATTTTTTAAAAAAGTCTATCACATTAACTATCTATTAAAAATTTAAAAAAAACATAAAGATTAAAAAATTGTTCGTGGCCTATAACAAACTAGCAATTCAAACTATTTGACAAGTAAATTGCTTTCATTCAAATGTATAAAACCTTATACATTGGTTTCTTAAAATTTGATAACCATCATAATTATTTGAATTATTTTATCACATCTAATACATAAACTATTTAATAAATTCAAAAGGTATTATAATTAGGAAAATGTGTGTTGTGTTACATGCTAACAAAATAATAACTTATCAACCTTGTTAACCAACCCATCTGACCAGCCCATTTTACCACCCCCGCTGAAAAACTACGGTTTAACAATCCACATCAATCTTACAAAATATATTACAGTGAACACGATGCATGGAGAAAAGATGAATAATGTAATGGGTGGAGAAAAATAGATGTGGGCTGATGACCATATAACATTTGTTAAAATATAGATTTAGTTTTCTTGATAATAGTTAAAACGTTAACTATCATAAAATAAAGAGTAAAAAATTGCTTGCGACTTCACACAATAATAATTATCAACCGATTGACCTGTTATTCAAACAGTTGAACAAAAGCAAATCATAGTAAAAAGATAGAGTGATCAAGAGTTTAAGAAGTGTATAGAGAACATATGAAAAATGTAAGTGAGATTACTTGGGGAGGAATGAAAGTAGGCTGTTGACCATAGAATATTTGTTGACCTAGGCCTGGACCACCAGGGGGGTACATCGGCATACGAGGTGCTACAGTAGGTGCCATTGCAATTGGGCGCATCTGTGAAAACTGTGCCTGCATAAAAAAAGTCAGAAGTGTCATCAGCCATTTAACTCAAGGGAGAGAGTCATACACCCAAATCAACTAAAGGGTTGGTTTGGTTGAAAAGAAAGGGATGGCAAAGAAATGGACAAGTTAATGGTATAGAGGACGGAAAAGAATGATCGGTCTATTACATGTCATTATCATGATTGGTTAGAGCTTAGGGGAGTACAAATAGCCATTCAAGTATGTTGTTTAATGTGCAATCTTATTTAACTTATTTACTCTTTCTCATATTTTTTATCACCACTTATGTTTAGCCCTATTGTCACATAAGCATTGTTATAAAGGATTTTAAGAGTCCATTCTTTTCTTTATATTAAATATCTCATTATTTTTCAGCATATATTATGATCACACTGGAAACATACCTGCAACCTTGCCCTTCTATCTTCCTTGCGTTGTGCAAGTGCAACATAAAGAGGTTTGCTAGCAACCATCTTTCCATTCATCTCAAAAAGCTATCACAGCAAAAAAGAAGTTATTATTTCACACTGAAATAAAAATAATAATAAAAAATAACGGTAATGTAGGTGGATGCCAAATATGTACTAAAACTGCTTTACAGGACCCCAAATATGTATCCGGATATGTTTATGCCAAATATGGCCGAAACATGACCAAATGCCCTTAATTACATTTAAAGACGGAACACCATTGTATATAGCAATCAAGAAGCAAAGATTCAGTGTTGAAAAAAAGCCATGTGTAAACTTTTGTCATTTTACAATATTCCGGCATGTTTAGCCGGAATTGGTAAAAAGGAAAGTGGGTATATGCTTGGGCAGCCTGTAAAGTGGTTATAATATAAAAATGACCTGAAGAAAAAAATGTGATTTACTTATCCTGAAAATGATTGCTAAAGCTGCGTAACTTACTGCTCTAGAAGCTTCCTCAGAATTGGAAAATGCAACGAAACCTGATCCTTTGCTTGTTCCATTAGGATCTTTCATAACCTGTCAAAAGAAGTATAAATATTAGTGCAAATATTAAAGCATATCCCAATTCTTAGATGTAATGACTATGTGGACAATGATGTTTTCAGTCCCACAAACCTTGCATGAAGTTATAGTACCGAAAGAAGAAAACAATTCCTTCAGGTTTTCATCATCGATTGTATCATCTAAATTCTTTATGTACAGGTTTAGCCCTTGTGATTTATCAACAGCCTCCTTCATGCTCTGCTCAAATCTTTGTTTTAGTTCTTGTTCCCTCTCTTGTTTTTTTTGTGCTTTTCCAACATACCATTCTTTATTATCAAACTTTTGACCATTTAAAGCATCAACTGCTTTAGCAGCATCATCAGCACTCTCAAAATTAACAAATCCAAAACATTTGGAGTTCCCATCAGCATCTTTCATCACAATAGCACTTGTGACTGTACCATATTCACTAAATATCTTATTCAAATCCTCATCGGTTGTTGTTTCTGACAAGTTTTTGACATAAACATTGGTGAATTTTGACTTGTCAACAGCCATTTCTCGTTCTTGCTTGCGTAAAAAGGGTCCCACGTATACTTGTTTGTCATTTAAAAGCATGCCATTAAGTTTTTCAATGGCTTTTTGTGCAGCTTCGTCACTGTCATACTGCACAAAACCATATCCCTTCGATTGACCTGTTGAATCTGTGGCTATCTTACAAGAGAGAATATTTCCAAATGCGGAGAAAGTGTCATGTAGTGCCTTCTGGTCGATTGCTTTATCCAAATTCTACTTCATTAAAACATATAAAAAGCAGTTAGTCGGTAAAGAAAACATAATTACAAGGGAATGGTATGCATCCTAATATCATGTTTAGTTAGCATAGAGAAATGGTAATGTAAGTATGCTGACAAGTATTATTAACTTCAATTAATCCAAAATATATCATTTGGCATGAAATACGTCGAAGAAATAATTTTTTATAAGTTCATTAATTAAGTTATCATGTTATAAATTTTACTTCTAGTTAGTACATAATTAACCCCAAAAAATGAGAATTATATTGCAAAAAATGAATTTTGAAGTAAGATTTAACACAACGTGTATGTTGTTTAGTTAATTCTGATTTCTGAAAAGTATCATGAAATTAGATTACGCTGTAAATGGAAGAAATCATGTTCCTTATGAATGGTCCACTCCATTCCTAAATTATTAACAAAAACTTTCTTTAATGCAGTAGGAATGATCCATTCCTTTCCACCTTCTATTCCTACATGCCAAACAATACTTAACTTGAATGAGGGTTTAGATACCTTGATAAATATATTTCCAGATCCACTTTTGCGTACACTAGGATCCCGATGAGAGTACATTATTCTGATCGGCTTGCCATTCAGAGGTGTGAAGTTCAGCACCTCCAATGCCCTTGCAGCTGTCAACAATATAACAGAAAGGAATAAGAGAGTATACGTATGCATACCTATCTACATGTGAATGTGAACGTTTACTTTCGACTTAAACCATCTTTCCAAAATATCAATGTGACGTTTTATCTCACTTGGGTTTCATTATCAGCAAGAAAAGCACTGATTTCTTATTTCACTTGGGTTCATTATTAGCAAGAAAACCACAATGTAGAAGCATAAAAAACACCTAACTTTGCCATGAAGCTATTGCAAGATTTATGAAATTATGACATGACTATCCATTATACCACTTGTAGCACTAAGCTAGTGCTTTTATGTAATAGAAAGTGAAATCTGTAACTGGTGTTACTCTCCATTTAATGAGAACATTATTTTTGTTTATGAGATTGCATGTAACAAGATCATGGATAGCTTACAGCAAAAGGTCATTATTATAAATTTATAACTAAGCCTGAATACATTGACATATTTCAATGCTAACATTCTAATTCAATTCCCATAAAAATATGACATTTTATTATAAGTTTATAACCTAAGACCATATCAAAAACAAATTTAGAGAGAAAGAGACAATGCTAAATTCAAAAAGAATCACGTGTCATCGTACTATAAGCAAAGGGTATACTTTTATTTGTAAGCACATCAACAGAATTGTTAAACAACCTTTAACAGAACTACCACTTCAACCTAACAGGTATACAGATCTCCCCTAATGAACTAACACTTCTATTGAGACTTTAAGTAATCAACTAAATTAACTAATCATACATCCATATGTGGTTATCTATTGTATGAAAAGTAAATCAAACATGAGTACATGACACAATAAGAAAATATTGACATAGTTTCCATAATTCTATTTCCTTAATAATCCAAAAACCCCTTGGCTCAGCATTCGATGGAAATCCTCTTTATCATCCCAACTTACATGCACCATACTGTAAATCAATTATCCAGTCAAATCAATCTAATATATTTCCATTTTTGTTTAACATGCATCAATAAGTACACATTATAACTATCAGTAACTCTTTGTGTGGTTCACCTTAGGCATATACAGACAATTTTTACCTACAATAAAGTCAGTTACCCCTTGCTTCAGCCTATACAGCAATACTTAGTTGCTAACTTGATTACATAAGCCAATTAATTAAAACATTTTTGTATGTTATGGTGGAAGATTTACATGCTATTGTGTGTGCTCAAATTATTAAAAACCGATGCACTTAAGATAAAAATAATATCTATAGAAGGAAATGGTCTTTAATCGAACTAACCATTAAAAGCGACTCGAATAATTGGACACACCTATCATAAAACATATCCTAAGATGTTTCATTTATTCACTAAAACAAGCCTAGACCCTTACTCTGCATTCCACGTACACATTAAAGTAACCTAAATTTTCATGTATGTAATCAGAATATCCCTATGTTCCATCTTCCAAGTATACATTAAGGTAACCACATACCATGTCTAGCTTCAAGTTCCTTGAATAAAGGTTAAAGTAAATTGTTGCTAGTTATTCTCTTTCTAGTCAACACATATAATTCTACCTAAAAAGGTTTTAGCTTACTTTATAATTTTTATGGCAATATAATATAACATATTTATCAGTATGAGCTGGTAGCACTATTGAGCTTTACATGATAATCGGTATATACTTAATCATCAAAACAACATATAAAATGTTCAACGAACACCATCTACCTTTAAATGAAGCGACATTTAACATCATAAACAGACCATCTGATCCCTGAACGGCTATTTTTTTCATTCATTTAGCATACCAATAACGAGTACCCAACGTCCTATATATATTCTAAATTCTAGTGAAAAAACTCTAAAATCCATCACGCAATGATATAGTTTCCATCTAAATCAACAAACATTCAACTTTAGTAAGAAAACTAACCATCTTGAGGATTCGCATAATTGACATAACCATAACCAAGCGACCTACGAGTCGACAAATCTCTGCAAACTCGAACAGACACAACCTGACCTAACTGATTAAACAGATCATACAGCTGCGAGTCGGTCACATTCCACTCCAGATCCCCAACATACAGCGAAGTCGGCACAAACTGCTGACCACCAGCAGGAACAGGAGCACCACCAACAGCAGCACTCACCGCCTGAGCTTGAACTTGAATCGGATTCGCCATTTCAAAACCCTAGGGAACAATTAACTTCTTTCCCCAAACAATCTTCTGATTTTTTTGTGTTTTTTTTAACTTCCCTCTCCCCTTATTGCTGTAAATCAAGACATAAACAGATAAAATAGCCTGCAAGTTCGAGATTATTGAACTCCGAACGAAGCGAAACGTGTAAACCCTAGAATTATTTGATTTTTTGTTTGTTTGTTTTTTTGTGTTGTAGTTGGAATTGAAATGGTGAGATAGAGAGGAGGAGAGGGAAGGATAGATAGATATAAGGATAGATTAGTCGGAGTTCCGACCAGAGAACCGCTGGATCGCCGCCGAGGCACGGCGGAGGACGGAGGAGATGAAGATGTGTAATGGTGGAGAGTTGAGGTTTGGATTTGGAAAGGAGTGTTTGGGTGGGTGGGTAATTTGGATATAAACCGCGGGCTGCAAGTTGAGGGGTACGGTGACGCGTGTGGTTTGATGTGGGACCCGTGGATGTGTGTCATATTACGAACCCTTCTACGGTTGAACTTACGAGGCGGAGTGTATTTTCTTTGGGGTGTGAAGCGGTATGATTCATATCGGTTAATGGCTCTGGTAACATTTAGGGAGGACGCGGGCACCGTCGAGGCTACTGCCCACCGCGTTAAACGGGGCCGCGCCACAACCTATGTGTACCACGCCACAACGATGAGTGTACATAGTGTGAATTTGAACGTTGGTGTGCGTGGGTTTGTGGGTGTATAGTGTGGCATGAGTGTCTTTTTCAAACGTAATTGTGTAGTGGAGTGCGACATGACGATATGACGTGACATGATAAGATTTGATTAGTGGGATTTATGGTGCAGTGTTAATGTTTGACATGAGTGCATCCTCCATCATAATTTTTTTAATATCAACGGGTTGGATCTCTAAAATGTTAGGAAGGTGATCCACTTTTTGTTATGAAATGAATTTTTACTTGTAAATAGCATTTAATACTATAATTATAATGATCTAAAACGTATCACACTTGTAAGAGCTCATAATTTATGTTACTAGGCTAAAAGGTCATGAACGACCTATACTTTTACATAATCGGCCAGTTTATTATTCAAATTCAAGGTTCTAGTTTAAGGTTAAGTATTTAATGCATCATCAATTATATGTATTGTGTGCAAGTGTGCGACTATTTGGTGTTGTCCACCACCTTCCTTCGAAAATGTGCACAACTCACTCACAAAAGGCAGTATATACCCATAAGAAATACTCCACTATAAGCTGGTACAATACACTTTTATTTTTTTCTTATTCATTTCATTTTATCCTTAAAAAGATTTGTAGTCTCCTAGTCTTATCACCAAGTTTGGTTACAAACACACCAAACGATTGCGACACGACTCTAAGTTTACCTTAGAACTGGTTATTAAGCCTGCCACATTCATCCATCATTCTAAACAATTTAGAACTTTCAATTTGAATGGATCGTATGAGCTTACACTTCCACGACTTCGTCTGGGCAAAATGTCTTCATATAACTTGGTGAATTATGACTGTAGCAAACTTTTCGTTCTACTCCCATGTAAGAGAGCATATCCATGTGTTTTAGAAGATGGTGGTGCTTATAAAAGAGAGATCATCGTTTTTAATATGTATTCTGAAAACTCCATGTGTGTTTTTCCTAAATTAAAAGATTTATATTTTTATAAACCCTAACCTCTTCGGTATTGATTTTTGTATATGAGAAGATTGTTCGACCTATATCAATCAAAACCATTAGTTACACATTATATTTCAATGCATAATCATATGATGTTATCATTACATATGAGTGCAAAGCATAAATATAATATCTAGTTACATAATATATTAGTCTCACCCATTGTATGTGATCGCATGATCATGTTTCCTTTTATGTTTAATAATGTCAGCTAATACGAATGTGAATAACAATTCTTAATTTTAATAAGGGAGATGTAAAGTTTAGAATCATTATTAATTTTTTTTGTTAAATGAGTTGACAAAAAAACGAACAAAGCTAATGATTATATTATAAAATTACAATCAATTGATAGTTTTTGTGCCACTTGGCTAAGTGGTAGACATAATGTCTTCCTTGCGCATATTAGTAGTTCCCGTAGTTCTCTCCTAAATTAACGTGCGCGGCCCGATGTTTTGAACTTTTGATCCCTTTGTGGACGATTTCAATCCTTTCATTTGGTCTTTCTATCATGGAAATTGATAGTTGCTAAATGCTCTTCCACATAAGTGACTTGAAATTACCAAGCTATTTCTTTCTTTTATAAATTCTCCAATTATTTCCTAAAATTTCTAACGTAATTAGATCGGAAAACGAAGTTGGCATACTTTTAAACCCAAAGATAGTGGTGTGACAAAGTTGGAAATACTTTTAAACCGAAAGAATATGATGTAATCAAAGTCTTTCAACCGAAAGGTCGCAACTAATACGTTTTACATTCATTTCAACTACTCTACCCACAACAATTTAAAAGGTCAAACTATAATAAAGTAATAATGTTATGTATTAGATACCTCTTATTCCTCTCATACTCTTACATAATGTCTATTAATAGAACTTTGAAGTATATTATCTAGAGAAATAACTGGAAAAGGATATAATGAATATTACTGATAAGATAAGATGTAACCTAATTGGTATGGATATATTCCATCAAATCAAATAAAACAATAAATAAAATGCAATTAGCATTAGATAACTAAACATTAGTTGTTTAGGATTTCAAAATGTATAGTTGTACGCTAGAAACAGCCCCTTTATATATTTTATTTAATAGCATGTTCTATAAATTAAAAGGTCAAAATTACACATTGTTCTTTCGTTTCACTTGTAAAATATAATCCTTGATTTGGAATTATTAAATCATCTATCAAGTGACAATTTTAATAACTTATATACAAAAAGTCAAAAACTATAACTTAATATGGCAAATTAAGAAATACATAAGATGAAATTATAATTCGGTCTAACAAGACCATATTTATTTTTTGGGAACATTATGTTAATAGTTCACTAGTCTCATATAAGATTTTTTTTAAAACAGTAGAGTATAATAATAGTTAAAAGGAGAATTTTAAATACATATAAAGTCCTTAGAAAATAGAAGTCAACTATATAAACGGTTATTGTAATAAAGTCAACAAATTGACCGGGTCTTCGTAATGTACAATATGAATATCTCAAAAGATAAAAGAATACTTCCTAGATTCATTTCTTATTAATTTCCTTTTAAAAAATTATAGTATAAATAATTTATTGAAATAAAAAACCATAAATAAGACAATGTTAGCCGCTCGTCGGCATGATTGAATCTTCAATGGCTGAGCAGATGTTGTTGTCACTTGATCTGGGTGAAATCATGGTGAAAGAAGCACCAATAATCGCCTTGAAACATCCAAACAATGAAGGGAAAGAGTTAGGTTTGGAACTCTAGAGTTGTCTTTATATAATGATTTAAATCCCAAAAAGTTCAGAGCCGATTGGTAGGCACATAGTGCGCTAGGTCCTCTCAAATTTCAGGTTTTCCTCTGCAATGCGTTGGTATCATAGCACTAGGTCTTTATTTTAAGCTATTTTACTTTATGTCACTTGGTCTTCACTTATATCACTTTCACTATTCCATTAATCTTATATGCACATATTAAGACGTTTAAATTGTGATTTTTAAACTCCAAACACATCAACACAAACAAATCTCAAAGTAACCTCCTTTTATATTAATAAACGCATAAGAATATGAAATTAACTCTGTTAAGTATCAAACAAACGACACCCCATCAAATTACTTGTAATCTACTATTCATAAAGTTAATTTTTAATATAGGATGATGTAAGATTCATTTTTGTTGGTTTTAATCTGATGTCACTGCCTCTCAAGCGAAAGTTGATAAAATCATGTAATATCAAATTTCACATGTACATCATATTATCTTTATAGGAAAGGGTTTATAAAAAATCAAAGGTTTTGCGAAAATTAAATAAAATCACAAAAACATTGATATAATTGTTAACTTTATATATGTTAAACCTAAATATGGGAATGAATAGTACTACATGTACGTAACACAATGTCAAATGAAAATCATTACGTATACGTAAACTATGCTTGATGGATACGTAAAATTATGTTACGTTTTTCATTTGATCCCTACCCTTATCTAAATTCACACACACATATATAGAGAGTAGGTAGAGATAAAACATTTATAAAACATGTGATACGTTTCATTGGTTTTTTCTGATTTTCACATGACTTTATGTTTTCTTATAATTACTCAACTATGTTCATATTTATGCATAAACAAAATCTTTTGAAACCACATAACAGGGTGGAGTTCATGAGAAGGAGACAACATAGTCCATTAGGTTCTTTAACATCAATATAACATACTCAGGAATTATAAATTATGATAATCAAATCCTCAACCTTTTTTTCTACTAGGTGGTGGACAAAAATACACTAAAATAAAAAAATATATATAATCACTTATTATTCCCCAGGAAACCGAGGGAATGTGGAAGACGGAGACGACTTATGGCATAGCTCGAATTCTTTCCTCCTGTATCTCAATTTAATAGCAACTTGTTCTTAATAATTAGCTTCTTAACGCGTTTGAATGTTCAAAACGATTCAAGTCAACGGCTATTCGATTCATATAAATGGAATTGCATACATATATTATGCTAAACAATCTTCAATTCATCATTCTTCAATGGCGACTCAGGGCATCCAAGGCAATCTCCTTGAAGTCACTGGTATGTCACTCACTCTTCAGTTTCAATCGAATTTTCATGAGTTAGCAAGCATTAAACATCATGAAAACTGTTTCAACTGTTGTTAATTGCTTCGGATTTGTGAATTGTTCGATCGATTCAGGAACTGATTTCGGTTTTTCGTATGGAAATTAGTTGTTAGCTGCAGTAAATTGAAGAATACCGAGTGGATTTCGAGGCAGGATCCTTACGTTAGTATCGAATACGGTAGCAGCAAATCGACCACTCGCACCTGCACAGGTCACATCTCTCATCATCATCTTCTTGTATATGTGCATATGAATCATGAACTGTTCGTAAATATTAGAAGATTTGGATAGTGATTCATCATTCATTGGTTGATTTGAGTATTGAAATCGGTGTAGATGGAGGCAGGAACCCTACATTCCAAGAGAAATTCGTTTTTACCCTAATTGAAGGGTTAAGAGAGCTGAATGTATCTGTTTGGAACAGCAATACAGTCACACATGATGATTTCATCGGTAGTGGAAAGTAATTACTCTTCTATCATCTTCTGTTTGCATTTTTCTTTTGATGGATCATCAATTTGATTTCAAGTAAACTGACAATTTTGGTATCAGGATTCCATTGGCAAAAGCTCTTTCTCAGGGATATGATGATAGTAGCTGGCCATTACAAAGCAAAACTGGCAGGTATGTGTTTATTGCAGTTTATGCACTTTATATAATTAACCATGCACATTAAACATTCTTCGAGTTCTGGTTGATTTGCTCTATATATAAAACTCTTGAGTTTCGTAACTAATTTTATAAGCTCGAGTTTAACCCTGACTTCACTAGTTTATTGTTACTTAACGTTCAATATTCCATTTATGTAATGTATAATCACTTGTATGTATATGTATAGGTTTACTTTTCTATATTAACAGTTAATCTTATCATAACTATACATAATTACATATTATATTGAATAAAAATATTATATGGTATAAATAATAAGATTGTTTAGCCACACAAGCTTTATTTAACTCTACATATGGTGTTCAAACCCGTTTAAGCTTGGACCCAATAAAATTTCTAATAAGCTGATCTAAAGTAACTAACATAACTCATTTTACACCTCTAGAAACCGTTGACTTCTCTTTTGAGTTTTGAGTCTGTTGATACTTGATAGTTATCTTAATCCACAATCAACAAGCTCGACAAAAGTCATCGAAAAGCCTTTTAAAAAAGTTTTGACTATGTATAATTGGTTGTATATATGATATTATAAATTTTGAAGACGTAAACTACATATTTAAACTTTATAAAAGTATATATGAAATTAATCTAAATTTGTTTATGTTTTCATGTTAAGAAACTTAAGGATATAAAGAGGAATTAATGATACAGATATCTGATGGAAAGTTAACTTATGGTGTGTTATACAGGCATGCTGGAGAGGTCCGAATGATAATGCATTATACTAATGGCAATGTAAGTTCTATTAATGCTTCATAGTTACTCTTTTGCCATTGATACTTCCCAGAACTAAACAAAGTTTTTGTTATCCTTTTCCAACAGAAACCACCAAAAGATTCCGCTGAGAAACCATCAAAAGGTTTTGCACCATCGGCACCATCATATGCAGCACAGAATGCACCTCCAGCGGCCATGTACTCCGCTCCACCACCGGCATATCCTCCACCGTACCCCGCCTACCCACCTAATTCAGGTGCTTATCCACCGGCACCATACCCGCCTCAGCCAGTTACTTATCCTCCTCCGCCGTATCCACCAAATCCAGCTTATGGATCACATTATCCCCCAGGTAACGCCCTTATTAATAAGCATGTAAACGAAAGATGGACGATGACTTGTTCATGTTAGTTTGTTTGACTTTGACTAAGCAAACAAACACATACACTTAAACTAAGAGATTTTCTTGTTTGTCATTAGTTCCTTAAAAATTGAGAATGTTCATGTTTGATTTTAGATATTCTAAACAGACTTAAATGAAAACACAATATAACGATATAAGCGAACACAAATTGACACAAGTTAAAAGTAAACAACAATATCAAAATTAAATTTTAAATGCCATCATCAGATGATGTAATAATATCCATTTTTTTAAGTACTAAGCTTATCCAAATTAAAGTCTAAGCAGCATGAGATGATTCAATAAGGTTAGTAATTACAACGAACTAATAAATTTGAATGAATATGTAAGTGAACGGATATAAGCACGAGAATGTAAAGAGGTATGTATTTATATATATTCGTTTGATTAAACGAATAGAAAAACTTTTGTTTATTTTCTTTCTTTTATCAAATAAGCAAACATAGGCAAACTTGTTTCATCATGAACGGTTCACCGAACTTTTCCTTAATTTCCAAGCATAGTCAACAATTCTCTAAGGAATTTTTCGTGGTAACAAACTTAATTTTTATGCTTAAGAATACAACAGCACTTAAAACCTTACTGAATCTACATTTGCTTTTATTATCAGGCTCTCCGTTCCCTGGGATGTATCCTCCACCACCTTATTGATGCAATACGTGTAGATCACAAACTCATATCAGGCAATGAATTGTAATATAATCTTCTAATGATGTTATTCTTTTATATAAAATAAAAATATCAAAAGATATTTTGACAAAATCATGTTATAGTTTAGAGTTCTATAAATGTATCATGTGGTGTTTGAACTTTTGTCAAATATGTTTTTAAAAGTTATAAAATAATATAATTTTATTGCAAATTGTTGAGATATTAACCATTATGTCATTCGCATACGTCATATCATGTAATTTATTTGATTAGTTTATTGTATTATATTGGAAAATAATAATGTTATTATAAACGTTGGTAGGTCTTGTTTCTTTTTTAAGCAACATGTTTTGAATTTGACAAGTAGTTTAAAGTTTAAATAAAAGATTTTATTTACAGAAGTTTTTTAGTTATTTGGAGCCTTGGAGAGTTGGAGGTCCATATTTTGTGGGCTACTACTAAAAAACTGGACTGGACTCTAGTGTCCATGAAGACAGATCCACATGGACGAATAATATGTCAAATGGGCCGACTTTATTACAATTTGAGTCAAAATGCTCAGGGATTAATAGGTAAGGCTGGGCTGACTGTATTTTTATATCTTCTTTTGTTAAAGCATATAATATTAAACTTTATTGATATTTTTAAAACGACTTACACAAGTACTACTCTTTTAAGTCTTAAATCTATACCTTTTTATATTGAAACTTAAACACTCAACGAGATGCACCTTTCCAACACATTTTAATGCCACCAAAGATGTATTAAGCCTTAGGGGCTGTTTGACAACTTCTTAATGATTAAGTGCTGAACCAATAAGAGGTCTGACCCAGTAACATCTAGTATATCGTTTAATTATTCAAAGGCAAATGTCTGGCCAATTCAGATAAGAGGTCTTAATCATTCAGCACTAACCCTCTTAATCATTCAACATTAGTATAATGCTTAACCATTCATGGACAAATGTCTGAATCATTCAGACATTTGCTCCTGAAACAAACACTCTGAACCATTAAGTGCTGAGGGGGGTGGGTTGTTATTTACGGAATGGTGGATCTAAAGTAGAAACATAAGCGCTAAATGATACCGGTATATATTTTTGTGTGTTATATCGAATCCGGTGTTAGTCTTGTTATGTGTTATATGTATCTGACATTCAAATTACACTGATTCATTAAATACTTTCAAACGGTAATACCAATTAACAAAACCTTGAATCCGTTTATATATATAACACAATATACTGTTTCAGACACTAACTTTGTTGAAGATTATAATTATTTTTCTGCCAAAGGAACATGTGCAACTTTGATGAAGTTGATTACGTAAAACAAAGATTCGTTAGTGACGTAATTAGTAATTAAGATGTGGTTCCTCTAACATTTATTGTTCGTACATGTTCAAAGTGTCCACCACAATATAAGGCCCATTGTCTCCCTTCTCACGTGAACTACAAAGTTGTTAGCCCTTCTAAATATAATATATTTGGATCTACATCATACTTTCTTACCAATTTCTTGTCATAATTAATATTATCAAGTTTTAATCTAATGTTTTTGTTCATATCAATATTATTTGTCAGAGCTGATTGCATCAAATATTTTTGATTGACCTGCCTAAGAGTTTTGTAAAGCACACCTTACGAGGTTATATTTTCATTGTGAGCATGCGATATAATATACTTATCATGTCTAACAATAATAGTAACTTATTAGAAGAGCGAGTTTGTAAAATAGCCAACAGACTCGATTGAGGACCTTTGGAAAACAAGTTTAGAAGATCGCGATAGGATTGTGATTTGAGGGAGGGAGGATATATTTAGAGATTACTGAAGTATTAATTTATTTAATTTAGACTCTTTCTATCGGGGGAATTCTTGGTAGCCTTAGCTTATGTGATAAGGCCATTCCAAGCGGTTGCATTGAAGTTAAATGCCCTTGAAAGTGAAAACCTTTCATAAGAGCACTTACGGGCGGATGTTATGAAAGGGCAAGAGAGAAAAGAAGGATAAAATGTGTGATACCTTTGAAGGTAAGTAGAGAAAGAAGGAAATTTCATTTGAAAATATTGATGTGAGAGTATACGGGATGCCCTTGAATGCCATTTGAATCTTTGCATCGTATATAGCCTAAGAACATCTATTAAAAATGATATTTAGGTTATTAAAGTATAAATTAGTTTTTATTTATGTTAATTTCGGTTAGATTCATGTTGCATGAAATGACAAAATTACTAAAATTTTAGTATGTGAAAACATACATATTACATGTCATAGTTAAGATATAATTGATATATTTTATATTGAAATTATTATTTTTTATTTATTAAAGTTATATGTAACTTTACCGTATTAATTTTGTTTTGATACAAATATAACTAGAATTATTATGCAACGTAACACAAGATTTTTATACATGAATGCCTTCAATAAAAATAATGATAATTTACCTGAGCTATCTTCAATAAAACCCGAACCTTTGAAAATATGAGCGTTAAATCTGCATATCTTTTTTTTCTTAAACCCGTAATATATATATTTTGGCTCAAAAATGATTCCGGCCTAGAATAAAAAATAAGTAAACACGTGTAATGTTTTCTTTAAACGATATTCTCTATGATTTAGATCTCAATAATGTCTTTAACTCACCTATATATATTTTTAAATATTTTTTTTAATAAGTTCAACATGTGTATGACATTTTGTTTATGATGCTAGTATGCTAATTTGAGAGGATCATAACGAAGTTCCTTATTATTATATCAATAAACGAGCGATGGAAGTTCCGCAACAAGAAAAAAAAACCCTATATTTTCTTTCCAAATAGTTGATTATATAAATTTGTTTTTAATCAAATTGAATGTTGATGTAATTCAGGAGACGGTATGTTTATATACAAAGATAGAGGAAATGTTCACCTACATTCTATCATTTCTAAACACTACCAATAAGTTTGTTATAAATCAGTTTTATCGGGTCTGGTTATGGTATAATATAAAACGATTGTATACAGTTATCTAGTGATTAAACTAATTTAAAATGGTATTTTAGCATTACCATAGGGACTGAACGTTTTATTTCATTTCTGTCTAACCTGTACCGAATTCCAGACCAATCAAGACCCTCCGACCCTCTTCGGTTTCGTAATAAGTTTTAGACACTTTCCAGTTAGGCGCGGTTCCGACCCAATTCACAGCCCGAAAATGAAAAATAAATTAGGCAGACAAATCGGACTTTATCTAAGTTACTTTATTTGTGAATGTTTATGGTTATGGGGCAAAAGAAACAAGAAGAAATGAAAAGATCGTGTACGTGGGGTCCGACCTTCATGGTTTCGCCCCGCCAACGAAACCCACTGCTAAATCACACCCATGATCCATCCGGTATTCACCCTTTTGTAAACATTTATTGCCTTCAATAAAATAATAAAAATAATACTTTAGAAGTAACAAATTAATAAACTTTTAGTAAATTCATTTATGACATTTAAGCCATGTGTTTGAAAGTCGTAAGTGCAATTGTCGGTCACGTTGGTTTATTTTAAGTTAATGGGCCGGGGTCCGGTCATTTTTCCCGCATACAACGGTACATTACTCTGTTCATTATTTTTCTTGCTTGAGCGTTTTTTTTTTGAGCCAAAGATTTTTCTATGAGTAGCCAAGATAAAGAGAGGTAACGGGATGACTCATCTCACCTTGATATCTTTCTGAAATCTACTATATGAGTGAAATTTTCGTTTATCATTTATTCGTTTGTATGTTCTTTTGGCAAGTTCGTAAGAAGCCATCGGTCCAATTTTTTAAGCAAATAGTTAGGGAATTGACAACTCTCTCATATATCGATTTTTTTCTGCAAGTTAATATCTTTTATAATGACATGTTTCAAATGTATAGATGACACCAAACACAAAAGACAAAAAATGAAAAATAAATTCGATCCCTTTATAAAAAACATATTCCAAATTTAAAAAAGCCACAAAAGTAAAAATACGCAAAAAGAAAAAGAGGAAATTAATATCTTATTAGAAATAGAATGAATCTATTCATATAACTTTTAGCTCTGAAGTTGATTATCATATATCAACTTAGTTAACCATGATTATAAAATCAATTTTGGTAAGTCGGTTAATAATAAAATCGTTCCATCCACATGAACAACTTACTAGACGCATTATGTTGTATCGTACCACACGAGACCTTAAATCGCACTTTGTTATCACGAAGATCCATTATGACATATAATATCCACTCACATACATTCATGTTACGTTGTTTTCCTATTACATCTTTTATTAATGTTTTGTAATTATTACTATATCATTATTAATCATGAGAAATGAATAGTAAAGTTTCATTTGTTTATGTTTTGAAACACCTTATTCTTACTCTATATATATATATATACACACACACACACACACACACAAAAAGTTAATATCCCGTATATTACACGGGTTAAATAAATAAAATATTAATTAGTTATTAAAAAATTAATTAATTATAAAACGATCTTTTGATATAAGATATGATTGACATTGCGTACGAGTGATAAAAAAAACAATATCATTTTTCAAAACTTTTGTTTAATTTTTTTTGTTTTTCTAAAAAAAGTTGTTTTTTAAACAAATTGTTTCATAACAAACCGTTTTGAAAAAAAGTATCACTTTTAATAATTTTTTATTATAACTTTGAAATTTAATTGTTTTTGTTTCATAAGAAGTTTATTTTTTAAAAGCCACATGTATTAAAATATATTGTGTTTTTTGAAAGTTTGATATTTATTTTGAAGAAAATTTATATTTTATAAAGAAATTATCTTTATACAAATTGCATTTATAGAAAGATCTATTTTCTTAATTTAATAAAAATATATTTTTAATATAAAATGAATTAAATAATATCATTTGTAATTAATGTGATATTTATTAGGAGAGAGAAGCGAGAAAATAAAATTTAAGGGCTCTAGAATTATGACAAGTGGCTTACAAAAACCTTCTTTTATTAATATTGATAGATGTTATTCGAGAAGGCGGTGATTGTGTGATCTTAGAGTTTAACCTCCGATTTTATTTATTTATTTTTTATTTATGTCTTTAGCCATTAAAGTTTAGGATCTTAAAGTTTCGCAAGCAAACTATTTATAATGAAGTCTTATTTTTTCGTGTTTGACCACTAAAGTTTAGTATATTTGAGTTTTGCGACCAAACTTTGATTTTATGGTTTTTCGACGAGGCAGACGCATATTTTACCAAAGAAACACAATGTTGCGTGTGAGAAAAATGACCAGACTCCCGCCGCGTAGGGCGGGATAAAAAAACTAGTTCAACACCATATTAACTTCTTGTTGATGTTAATACAATCTTATCTTACGGTAAGTTGAGAATGTATACAAATCGTCTAAACCTTAATGATTCTAACGGATAATGTAAAAATAATGTAACATTAGCAACATACAATACTTGACTGTACTGCGTATTTTCATGATAATTTTTTTATCAGAGATTAATATCCTGTTTAAAATATATATACTGTATACACAAACATACAATGTAAATGCCTAGTTTGAGCTTAATAGCTTATCCACTAAGATCTTCCACTTTTAGGAAAACACGCTAACACACCAAATCCATGTTGTGATGCATAAGTTGTATTATGTTGTCAAGAATGGTCCCTAACTTAATAAGTTCTTAACATGGTGTCAACGTTATTAACTTAAACAAAGACGATAACATTTAACCATTTGCAACATATTTAACCTAACGTTGTTGAGAGGATTAAAATTATAAGACTTGGAAGTGTTAAATTTTTTTGAACGACTGATTAGATCACTAACGTATCATTGGCTCATTTGATCATCTTCATTACTCAGGTTTGCAACCTGAGATCACTTTCAAGAGAAAACTTATCATAGGTGAGCTAGAGAAATTTTTCTGACGTAACCTGAAACTTTTTATTATTATTTTATTTGAGACTTTAACCTAAGAACTCTTTATGTTATTAAAATCTTAAAGTACATCACCTCAATCACATGAAACTAAAGATCATTAGTGCTTGAAAGCGCTAACTATATTGATTTATGAGAGAAAAAATATTATGTCAGTGAAGTTTGTTCCAACTATGATAATGAAATAATGTATCCTGACATTAAATACAAAGTTTATGTATTAATCTTTAATCAACATTACATGATTAAAAACAGAAACCAGAAATCAATAATATTACACTCATTATACCAACTAAAAATACGACTAACTAATTAAGTAGTAATAAAATAACAAAACACAGAGTAAAATAAATACTATAGTCACAAGTATGTTATAATTACATGAGTGATTTGTTTGATTGTTTCTAAATAAAATCTCAAAATAATATTATATATGTTGCATCCTATCCACCGAAAACAGTGTGTATAAATATAAAGAAAGGACAAGCGTGACACCCGCTCTGATACTCTCACTTCCTTTTTCTTTCTGCATTCTCTCTGATTCATACATACACATAGGGACCGCTTAACCTATACGTATACACAGAGAAACCATCACTCTTCACTCCTCTAGAGAGAGAAACAACTAGCTCTTCATATCAACACACATATGGATCATGAATCTTAACTTCTTCTTTCTGTAATAATCACCATACCCAATGGCCATTTTATCACCATATTCATCTTCTTTCTTAGACACACTATTCTGCAACGAAGAACAAGATCATCCATGGAGTCTTGATGATCATGAAGATGATGATGATGAAGAAGATGAAGATGGTGATGAATTTACACAAACCACCCTCACAGATTCGTCTGATCTTCCTTTTCCTCCCTTGGATAAGCTAGATTTGTCATGGGAACATGAGGAGCTTGTGTCTCTTTTCACCAAAGAACAAGAACAGCTAAAGCAAACCCCTTGTACTATTGCTTTTGGCAAAACTGGTCCCTGTGTTTTTGCTGCTCGTAAGGAGGCTGTTGATTGGATCTTGAAGGTCAAAGGTTATTATGGGTTCAGACCACTTACAGCTATTTTAGCTATTGATTATCTTGATAGGTTTCTCTGTAGCCTCCATTATCAGCAAGATAAACCATGGATGATTCAGCTTGTTGCTGTTAGTTGTCTCTCTTTAGCAGCTAAAGTTGAAGAGACTCAAGTGCCACTGCTACTAGATCTTCAAGTATGTAACCTTACACTGGTACTTTTTGCATATAAACTTGTACCCTGTTGTCAAAACCATACATTTCTTCATAATTTATCTGGGGTTTCAAAATCTTTGACTGATTGAAGTGGGATTTTGTTTTCTTGAATCCATATTGCAGGTGGATGACAGTAAGTTCTTGTTTGAGGCCAAAAATATACAAAAAATGGAGCTTTTGGTGATGTCAACATTGAAATGGAAGATGAACCCAGTGACACCAATCTCATTTCTTGATCACATTGTAAGAAGGCTTGGGTTAACTGATCATTCTCATTGGGATTTCTTTAAGAGATGTGAAACCCTAATCCTTTGTCTAGTCTCAGGTGATTTGAATGGTCAACTTAGATCTGTTTGACTTTCGAAGAACATGAAATCTTTTTGTTTGTTTGTAAAATTCTAATGTTGTTTCCATTTTGGTGTTGTTTTTGTTTCAAGATTCAAGATTCGTGTGTTATAAACCATCCGTATTGGCCACAGCTTCAATGCTTCGCGTTGTAGATGAAATTGATCCTCCCAATTCCGTTGACTACAAAAGTCAACTTCTGGATCTTCTCAAAACCACTAAGGTTTGTCTTCTTTGTCCCTTCCACTATCGTTTATTGATGAATGTTTAATGTACAACTCTTAATGCGTATGGTATAACATCTGGTCCAACAAATGATAGCAAAACTGCAAAAGTACTTGTTTGAAAAAGTCAGGGTAAACAACACACTGCCTCATTTGTGAGTTTATCATGCTTTAAACATGTATTTTATGCATGCAAATTTGTACTTTAACAGAAGGGTAATTTTGTCCTTTTCTGTTGGTTACTTGTTAGACCATAATGTACATTAGTACATCTAATAAGTAGTAACTACTTTTGCCTTTGCCTGATGTTTGGTCAAGATCGTGCTGTTGGATATATTTGACACAAGTTACATACCAAAAAGATCATAATGCATGCATACATGAGTTGTACTTACATGCATAGTTGTTTGTACACAGGACGACGTAACCGAGTGTTACAATCTCATTATGGATAACCACAACAAACGCAAACATGATGCAATTGAGTCAACAACGTATCCTATGAGTCCGGCTGGCGTGATTGATTTCACTTGTGATGAAAGTTCAAATGATTCATGCGAATTCAACGATCATAACTTCCATGAACCATCGTTCAAAAAAACAAGGATCGATCAACAGTTTGGGTTCGGGTTTGGTTCGCTTATAAGCCTGAATCGCGGGTAGTTGTAGCCCGCATGCATGCTATTAATCGTACGGTCCACTACTAAGTATAAACGACTGTGTAAAACTATAGGCTAAAATGACCAACTGTAGTCGATATGTATGTCGTTATGGTTGGTCAGTTTGTGTATGGTTTTAGGTCGTTTTTAATGTGAGATAAATTAAATTGGGTATGTGAAGTCTTTATCAAGCAATGGACGTATATTTATTGTTGATATTGAGAATTAAATTCATGGGATATATGGACACATAAAAGCAGCTTCAATTCATTGATATATTTATGTTGTCTAGTTCTCATAATTGTCGTGTGACATATGGTCCACTGCTTTTTATGGCTAGATATGATATAGCTGGCATGCAGTGCACACCATGCACGCATTAGATGGTGCCAAGAAAAGCAGGTATTTCAATTTTGGGGAAAACTTCACAGAATAGTAAGAAAGTTATAACAACGTTCTAATTAGGTCATTCATATTTTTATTTGTTATAATCAGGTCACTAAAGTTTTTAAAAGTGTTTTAATTGGGTTACTAATACTTTTATTTGTTCTAATCAGGTCATTAAAGTGTTAAGAGTGTTGTAATCAGGCCACTCGTACTTTTTTCATTGTTTTAAATAATTCACAATTTTTTTGAAATAATTCAGTTTTTCTATAAATATGTAATTTTTTTAAAAAAAACTTCAATTTTTTAATTTTTTGCAACTTATGAATGACCTAATTAGAACAATCGTAAAACTTTAGTTATTTGATTGGAACAAAAATTTACGAGTGACCTGATTGGAACAAAAAACTTTATGAGTGATCTAATTAGAACAATTCTGAAACTTGATTACTATTTTATAAAGTTACCTCTCAATTTTGGGGAGCAACTTTTACTCGGCGTATAATATTTTATTTTTATTATCAATGATAATACTGAAATCATATTTTATCATACGGATGGATAGTAATGTATAAATTAATTTATTCACTCGTATGTGTTTTATTGTACTAAACATAAGTATATAACTTTGAAGAAGATATACATGCAAATACTGATACTCGCATACCATGTGAAGTTTCACGTAGTTGCCATAAGGCTTCGTCATGTCCATCTTGCTTTTATAATGATTTTGTTTTATAGGCCGTTAATACTTCTTTTTAGTATCTTTACAAGTTTGCATTGTATATATTATAGTACGAAACGTAATCTAAGAGCTTAGTGGAAGGTCGTGAACATCATTTGGGTCGGTATTTTAATTATTAGAGTCAAAAGCTTTTTAAAAAAACATAGGTTCAAATGAATTTAGAAGCACTTTATAAGATCTCAATATGAAGTATTCTTGTTAAGAAAGTGAAAGATTGTGACTCGTGACAATTACATCATAAAGTGCTTGTGTATCTCTTTTATTTTATACTTGTTTTTCTATTTATCTTAAATATAAACTATTTTGAAGTTTTAGTTTTTTTATACAAAGATCCAAATTTAAAGACTAGATTACCTTATTTCGGCTTGTATACCATTAGCAAATGCCTATGTATTCTAATAATTTTATATTAAACGTGTTCTTAAACTTTTTCCCCATCAAAGATGGACACGTGTCATAAGCCCTTTTGCTCCATCTCACCATCCATCTTTTCAGGGTTGCTCGAATATCTTGAGACATCGTTATTATGTACTTTAACTTTCCAACTAATATTTGAATTAAATATATATTTTTTATATTTTTAATCGTTTTTGTGAGTATTTTACTCTTTCGGGGCAATTACATAATACATATATAGTAAAGTAAATTGACATATATGATTTTAAATCTATTTGTTCTGGTTTCTAATATTAAGACACGTCCAATTATAAATCGACATCCCACTATACGTCTCATGTAGCATTATAGCGGTGTATAAAATCGAAAATACTGAAAATAAAAAAATCCAAAGGATTGTCAGATGGTTTTGCTCCCCATACATACTTATGACCTCATATATACTTATGACCTCATATATGACTCATATAAATCTAAATTATACTCATATAACAAAATTAACACTAGATACGAGAAAAAATTAAGGAGCTATAAGAGGGGTTATATGCCCATATAGGGCTATAAAACCCCCTCTCCTGTATTGTTTTAATTTTAATGACAATTAATTAACTAGTATATACTTTTCCTTCACTTGTATTTTAATGACAAATTTATCAAATCATGTACTGATTTCACGTTGTTTCAAGTTTTTTTCTTTTCTAGAATTTCATTCAATTTTGATATAGGAGGAATCTTTAATATGTAAAAAATCATTGTTATACATTTTATACGAAAAAAATGAAAGTTTTATTTTTCTTTGTAACAAATGTTGAGTAATTATAAGAAAAAGTAAAAAAATAGTAAATAGTTGTTGAGAGAATTCTATAAAAAAATCATGCTGGGATTTTTATGCCTTTTTTTAAAGGACTATTTGGATAAACGACGGGTCACTAGCCCACCCAATCATTTCAATTATTCCAGTACGGAACTTTGGGGCTCTAGCTAGCATGTGTTCGATGAGAAGCTCGTAAATCGGTACATTCTCATAAGTCACGAACATGATATCACAATCAAGAAGGAACCAATATTAGGTGAGAGAACTTTTTGATTTAACGTGAAATATTATTTTTTTTCATAAGTAAGACTTGTAACCAAGGCTTTTATTTTTATAAAATCTTAGGTACCTCACCGCAATCTCATTAGCGAATTTTTTGTTATATTAGTGATTTTTATGCTCTTCACCTTATAGAAAAAAATTAAGTTTAATTATAGAAATACTTTTGAGAAGAGTGGGAAAGAAAAAGGGGTTTGACAAACGGAAATCAGGAGACAAAGAAATTATATAAAATTGAGGTAATGGTCCTACATTTTGTTTTTATGTTTCCAAGTCTAGGCAATAAAGATATTCTCCAAAAACTCAAAAACACTTTAAGTTTATTATTTCTCGATATTATTTATTAAATACACCATAAAGATAAAAGATATGATATTTCCCACGTAAAATAATTGTAAAATTATATATGTCGGTGATCTCAATAACTACGGTTTGACTTGGTCCCTGCCTTACTGGATTGCATATTATAACACTTTTTTTAACAGCTTTAATTTATTTTTATAACGAATACATGGATAACTTAATCTGATAAATAAAAAATAAGTTTTGTCACTTGTCACTCTGTAAGAGTTGTTTCGTCACACGTCAGTCTCTCATAACAGTCCATAATTTAAATCGTTTTAAATTTTGGGATTTGTAACCATTTCTAAATATAACCTTTTTACAAAAGTTTAATTTAAATGAATAAATTTGTATATTAAAACCATTTTTGAATTTTAGTCATCATTTATTAATGTTAACATATTTATATATGGAACAAATCTATTGATTAGTATTAAAATTTGAATTTGCGTAATAATATGAGTTACATTAATGATTATATTTTATTGTTTTATGTATTATTTTATTTTTTTCCATGTTGTATAAAACACGGGTAGCTAACCTAGTCTATTCATATATAACTATTAACACGACACAAAAAGATGTAATGAAGCCAAAAATTTCTTCTTTCTTAAAGACGAAAAGACTGTTTTCAAGACCCTTGACTCATACTTCTGATTATTATAACACTTATTATTGTTGTTGTTTATTAAAATTTTATCACTTATCTCTCCTATTAAATTATTACATTAATTACTAATAATATTATTTCAACTCGTTTTTAGATTAAAAATAGTTTTTTAATAAATCAAAAAAGATATATTTTTATTAATGTTATTTCTAAATAAACAAAATTTTATAAAATAAATTATTTTTCCAAAACAACAATTTTTTATAAAAATACAAATATTTAAAATTGTTGTTTTTACAAAGTAGTTTTTTTATAAACCAAAAATAATTAAGAAGACATCTTTTGGAAAATAATTAAAATTGGGATAAAAATAATATATATAAAGAAGACATTTTTAAAATGGTTTGTTTTAAACAAAAGAGTTCAATTAAAAAAAAAACAAAAAATATTTACAAAGTTGATATCATTACTTTATTACTTATAGTCATTATTCATATATAATTTTAACCAGTGTGATACAAGGATTTACTAAATCTAGTTATTACATAATAGTTGATAACCTGTATTGACTATTTGACCAATGGACTCTCAAAATTCACTGCCTTTGTCATGGGTAATCTCAATAACATGATTATCAAATATTTACACTCACAATAATGATTGTTATCGGAAAGGAAAACATAAAGCGAAACTAAATGGAAATGAAGGGTAACTAGAGTTTTGTCCTTGGCAATTAAAAAGAAAGTCAAAAGCGTTATCAGTCAAATGTTCATTATAAATTATTATTGACCAGTATATCATAATTAAAATTATTAAAATTCAAATTGTATCATTATTATTATTATTATTACCAACCCGCTTCACCTCGTAACCTCTATTTAGTCGGCTTCCCTATCCCCAATGCAACCATATAGTCAGCCTCACCTTCTTCGTCCACAATTGAGTTAGGGTCCAGTTGTAAATAACAATTAACCTACTTTAAGTCATATACATAATGTATGGACCTGAAACACTACCGATAAAAGATGTTTGTCAATCAAAAAATAAATTGTTACTCTAAAAATAGGATTTTATTGCCCGGTGTCATTTTTGTTACATATCCCAAATTATGTCAACATTTGTGGGAATGTTACATGATATTTAATGATTATGTAAAGACATTTGTATTTTGTTGTCTCATTTTAAACACCCATTAATACATATACATGTCATTTCGATATATGGCTCACCTTTACGAATGAGTTTGATACAATTACACTAAATAAATCACTAGAGACATCTCACCGAGGCTAATCTATTTGGACCACTCTAATGCCATGCCCTTATAGTCGCAACACCGCTAGAAACATCAAGTGACACTCAACCCTACTGAAGTGGTCGCTAAACCATCCACGGGTGCTAGTCACCAAGATTTAGGTAGTGTCGATTAGGTAACTAGTTAGTACAAGACGCAAATCCATGGACCATACAAGAGGAATTGAAGAGGTGATGACGCGATGTAACAAATTTGATGGGATTTGACCAAGTAAAAAAGTCGATCATTGGATAACATGAAATCAAAGGGATTTGAAAATCTCAAAGGTCAAAGGACAACCCCACAAAGGTAAAACAAATATTGCATGGGCCCTTCCTTTGTGAATGACAACCAAGCCCCCAATTGGAATAGTCCCTTTCAAACATCACAACACACACATATATCGTGATACAATAATTCATTCGTATTATTGTTTTTTAAAAGAGCAAAGGGTTTCTATGCAGTGTTATAATAACCGTATCATACCGGTCTGTTGGATCAAGAAAATATATGATTATGTTTAATTAAAACCGTTTTATAGTTTAATCAATTGGATTGATTGCCAGGCGTGAACCGAGTGAACTAGACAGAGTGGTCAGAGTGGAGTTCAATTTCTTTTTTAATAAATATTCTCCCTTTAAATCTCATTTTTCTTATTAATTTAGTATATCATGATCTATATTCTAATTATTTTAAGTCTTCATATATTCATATTTAGCTTAAATTTACGTTATATATAAATATTTTAAATTTTTTTCTTATTTTAATTGTTATCCGGTTAAACCTGGTTTGACTGTTCTGATCTGTCAACCATCAGATCGATAAGATGATCGGTTTGCTTCCGGTCAAGTGCTACAAACATGTTTATGAGTAAAAGATTTTTGGGATTAAATTTTCAATATCACTATTGTCTTGTTATGTGATGTCATGTAATAAGTTCAACATGTTTGGAAAACTAAACAATACCGTTAGTGAAAACATAGAGATAGTTTAATAGTTAACCAATTTCAAATAAATAACTATAAGTATCCTATAAATATTTAAACTTTATAAATGTATATGTAAAATGATTATGTAACCTTCTCTTTTTTTCAATTAAATTAGTAGAACACTAAATATATAAAAACTAGTAAATATATCTGCGGATTGAAACGTTGCCGTACGCGGCGTAATAAAGTATACTATAAACGTCCCAATTCGTTTTAGAACTAAATTTTCGTCTAAACGTAGAGTTAATCGAATTTATATTATCTAATGAAAACCTATTATATTTAGCCTCACATGTTTACAAACAAAAACTAAGTTGAAACATAGACCAATTTAGAACATACATAAAAATTAGCACAAAAGCGTTTTATGTTTTACTCAGCTCGTGTCTGTATAAATTTGTTTTAAAACGTAGATGAACTAGAATTTACACCCACATACATAAAAATAAGGACCTAAGAGATTAGATTTATTAGTAAAAATATATAACACGTAAACCCGATGCTTTAGAAACTTGAAGGTGTCAAAATGATATTTTTTTAACTTGTTATAAAAAGCTTAAAGTTAAAAGTATCGGTTCAAGAGTCTTAAGGGAGGCTTTGGTTGGTGACAAGTGCCACCAATCTTTCTTTTTAAAAATACAGTAATATATTATATAGTTTTTTTTATAATTGTAAAAAACTAAAAATAAAATGACATGCACACATTGGCCACGGCTTTGAATTTCTCTTTCTTTCCATTATGTAATGCCCAATTATTGTGTCTCTATATGCTTCAATATCATGTCTTTTCTTCATAAAAAGTTCCCTTTTAATTTTTTGAATTTCCATTGAAACATTTATAGCTTTGATTTAATTTGTTACGTTGAATCTCGTGACCTTCTGTGCACTAAGAAAACCTACTTCAGTCAAACCCATAATATGGTTTTGAATACGTGCTTAAAACCGGGGATGATTGTACTATCATCAACTCATACTCGAACCTCAATAATATGAGCCGAGCTCACTTGAGTCGACATGTTCAATTAAATCAGAACTCCGAATTGAAGCTCAACTTGTATCAAACTCATATGTAACTTGGTATGGTGAGGTGGCTCGCTTATTTTAATACGAGCCACCAAGTAAGTTATTGTAATATTGTATTTAGTAAGTGACATGCTTTCCCCTCATACATGATTCAAAAAATTATACGGGACAATTTAGCTTATGTACATTAGATTACGAGGCAATGCGGCCCCATCCCAGACCTTACGCAAAGAGTATGCTTAACTAAATGCACAATAAGCATTAGTTGAATCTGATAGAGTTTTTAAAAATTAATACGTAACTGAATTACAAAAGATCTACTAGGTAATTTAGGTAATCATTTTTTACCTAATCCTACTTAAATCCAGTAAGCTACAGGCATTAGTTTGGTGATTTCGATAACGTTTTAGTAGTTCACACCATAAACCTAAAGATATGGGTAGGGTTATAGTAAAAATAATATTTAATCTAAAAAGCCTAAAAGTTTTTTGTAATGTTTTTTAACAGCCATATTTATGTACGTTATGTTATAATGCAAGAAAACTTTTATATACAGCTTTTTTATAACTATGTAAGATATTCTAACTGTAATATTATTTTAATGTTTAAATAACTAGTTAATGTATACAATTGTATATATATAACTACTGATTTATTGTTTCCAAACTATCATTATATTTCATGGTCGAGAATCAACTAACTATTTGTTATATTTTATACAATGAGAGGATCTATGATTGATCTTTATTTCAAGCCATCTTATTACAATTGTGATTACTTGTCTAATTCACTTATAGTAATATGCCTAGGACGGTTTGACATCAACCAATTGAGGTTAGAATTCAACATTTTCAAAATGTTGTCAACTAATTAAAAACGTGTTGAAAGAAGTGTGTGCGCTACACACAACACTACACGCGTGCCTATATATAGATGATAAATAATAGTCAAGACCGGTTTCCAGACGTGGAATAATTTGACAAAAAATTGTCCCTTGATAAAGCTAGAAAGATATCAAGATAGTCGTGCGAGACTTAATGAAAATGACAGCGGCTGATTGGTCTATTTTTCTTTCATTGTTTTTCGAAACCACTACTATACCAATGAAATCTCTATTTAATGACAAAGTTGAAAAGATTGAGGTCTAACATGCCTTGCGTTATTTTCGCCTTTTTCAGTATTAATTTTTCTTTTTTTAAGGCAAAACTCAATAACTCCAAAAGTCGAAAACTAAGTTTTTTGTTTTGTTTTTGTTTTGAACTTCTAGTTTACACCTAATCACCATCTAATCTTACACTTATAAAGATTAATCATACACCACACTTGTCTATGCAATTACCAATGCCACTACGTTACAATGACATGTGCTCTAAAAGACAACTAATTGAATAAAAACAGGGTTACGTGGAAATGTGGAATGGCTGGAATTGGGCTAAACATACGCACTTGTCACTCGTTCACTCGCACAGTCGGTTTTTAAAACGTTGGGCCCATTGGGCCCAATTCAACCAATAACCCCTTCCTTCAATCCTTTGTAAGAAAGGGTCAAGTGGTCAACCATTTGATAAGTGATGCCTTTTTTTTCTCTTCTATTAGCTCAATAACCCCCTCCTACTCCTTTCTTATATACATACGTTTCTCTATATTGTAGTTATATTTGTCATGTGTAATGTTAAGTATATGTAGTAGAACACTATCGCGCGCGCACACACATGTAAAACAGTAAATCAACATAAGAATTTAACATGGGTTATACTAAAAAACATTGGTTTTATGAGATCTTATGATAACTCATCCTAACAACTTAAGCTAAAAATCATTAGTTTTTATTACTTCACCTACCTGCAACTACAAATACTAAGAAAAATACTAAGCTTATTAGTTTTATATCAAATTGTATATAAGCTACCCACTATTTTCAAACCAAACCTTTAACATCATCATCTCAATATAAACTAAACCTTTGATATTTTTAATTTTCAATTTTCACTTGCTATCAAAGTCAAAGTCTTCTAGTTCAACTAATCTTTTGCTCATGTAATCCTGCTCTTATCATAAGTTGCACTACCAGAAACAAGATTTCACCGCTGAAAAAATCACGGACCACTATTTTTTTAATAGATACGTCTCTAGTTTAATTATGATTATATATGTGTATATGAAATCAAAGTAACAGAACCAATTGAGAAATCTGATAACTTGGTTGTATAAATATTTATAAGGGCTAGTATATGTAGATTAAAAAGGCAGAAAAGTAAGTTTTTAACTAAGAATCGTAACGATATTCTTTTTACATTCTCTCTAGTTTTGTCCATGATAAAAACAAGCTGTTATGTTCATCAATTTGCAGCAATCTGAATACACCAGTTTCTTTAGACGAACAATTGCACATGCTGAATAGATAATGTTATAAAACTGAGATAAAAGTCATTTTATTCGATCAATATCCCGGAAGATATGTTACTTATTCTATTACACTTGGTAAAAATTATAAAAGTAAATGAGTAACAAGAAGAAGATAAATCTATCTCTTGCATACGACCCCTCGACCGTTCAAACCGCTTTGACACCTTAAGCTTGGCATCTCCAAGTTCGAAGATGAACCGTCTTCACGGCTAGCCTTAAACTTAGTCACAGAACAATCAGCGGCAAAAGAATCTGTACTTGCAAACTTATCATCTCCACCCATCACAGGCATCAACACACCCATTTTCACATTGCTCACGTAGTCACTCTTGTAAGTCTGTCCCAAAACCCCGTCAACTTCATCACTTAGGGAGAAAAACTTGAACTTGAGATCAAGATGAGCAAAGCAATCATCATCGGTTATGCCATAATTATGAATTCTTGAATCTTCTTCTGTAATTGGAACCACTTTGGCAGTGATCTTGAACAAGTTTTCAACTTCAACAACGATATTGTTGGTATCTTCAATCCGAGTGATTGATATTCTGGAAGATTGCCATTTTGCACCTTCAGATTCTGGTAAATAAATGCTTTCTCCATCAATTGTAATGGAGATGCGATCATTCTCGTCGTTCCACTTGGATGTATTTTGAGCACTGATTTTTAGTTTGTGGTTGTCAAAAAGAACCCCGATGGATTGAACCCAAGTAAAATCTCGGCCCATGTCTTTGTTTCGCTTGCCAATGAAATGACCGTTGATGTGGAGGTTCTTATCGGTAACAAGGCAGAAATCTTTGTCCTTCTTTCCATGGAAGTAGAAAGTGATGCCATCAGCACCAATAAAACGAGGATCTTGGCACACTGCTCCCGGCATATCGCAAGCTGCAAGTTTGCATACATATGTACAAGCAGTTAGATACACATTCTAACTGAAGTTTTATTAAAAGTCCAGGTTAACTAAAGTTATTGATTCATAGAAAATAAATTTGTAATCGAAGAACTTACAGCAAACTGGCTTGCATGTAACACAATCAACTGTACATTGATTAGGACAAGAAGCGGGACAGACATGCTCAGTGGCGTAACATTGGGGATAGTTACTGTTTTTGCACTTGGCTTTCTTTGAAGGGGTGGTGGGTGGTGGTGACGATGGCGTTGGAGGGGTGGGTTGTGTTGGTGGTGAAGGAGTGGTGGGTGGTGGTGAGGATGGAGTTGGTGGCGTAGAATCTGTGGGTGGCGAAGGGGTGGTGGGAGGTGGTGACGATGGAGTTGGGGGTGTGGAATCTGTTGGTGGTGAAGGGGTGGTGGGAGTTGGTGAGGATGGAGTTGGTGGTGTGTAATCAACTGGAGGTGACGGGGTGGTAGGAGGTGGAGACGACGGTGTTGGTGGAGAAGGTGTGGTGGGAGGTGGTGATGATGGGGTTGGAGGTGAAGGGATGGTGGGAGGTGGTGATGACGGCGTTGGTGGTGAAGGAGTGGTGGGAGGTGGTGAGTAAGTATGGGGAGACGGTGTTGGTGGTGTGGGAGTGGTTGGAGGCGGTGATTGCGATGGAGGTTCTATCTCAGGCGTTGACGGTGCAGGGGAGCCTATGCAAATAGGTTTGCATGATTGACAATGAACGTAACATCCGTTATCACAAAACTTGGGACAAACATGCACCAAATTGTGACATTGTTTGTATGTTGGGTCTTTACAGGTTGCATGGCTAGGGTTGTTAGCAATTCCTGGTGGGGTTCTTGCCGCACCAACTGCCGCCAACATCACCACCAGAAGCAACATAACATGGCCAACGCTTGACCGAGCCATTACAGCCCAGACTTGAATATACACTTAAAAAGCTGAGTTCTAGTAGTGAAGGTATACTAGATTGTTTCTATATTGAATTGGTGCTTATTGTCATTGATAATTACCATATTTATAGGCAAATGAAATGCATGCATGAACCTCAACAACTAATCATGTAACAATGAAGTATCTTCAATTTAAGGCATCTTTCAGACCCCTTTTTATTTGCTTTAGGTGTGAATTTGGAATCCCTTGATTTGTAAGGTATATGCTACACTTTCTACAAAAGGAATCCACCTTCTGTTATATAGCATTTTATGAGCAAATTGTGAACCCAAATCCATAAATTATAGAGGGAATGTTCAACCTTTCTATGGAAAAATAAGTTATTTTGGCTTGTATTATTTTCTTTTCTAACACATCCAGTTGATAATTTAAAATTTTAGACAATAGGGATAAAGAAGCATGTCATATTTATATATTAAATCCTTATTTTAATATTTATATGTTAGCTCCTGCAATTATATATAATATGATACTTATCTGATAAAGTTTACAAATTGAAAAAATATTAACATGTTACTCAACAAATCAATTTACCGCTTATCATGTTTATATCAGAAACAAATAAATGTAATTCTGTGATTTGTTCAACCTCAATCCTAGCTAGGTCTCACTGGATCATGCATAGAAACATTTATAGTTAAATTAGCAGACTATATAACTAAGCTTTTGCCGCCACCAGAAACAACACGGTGATGACAGACGATAAATCTTACCATGAAGCGAAGGCTTTTAGAAGCGTCAATAGTTTGAAGTAATTTGCAACCGAAAGGTATAAAGCATCTTAATTTCACTCCACAGTTGACTTGTATTGGTTATGTCTCCAAAAACCAGCCATCTCATATAATATTTGAGAATAAAGTCACTTGACTGTAAAGCATCTTTGATCCCACATGCTCATCTAAGTCAAAAAATAAAAAATAAGACATCACATTGACCAACCCATGTTGTCTTACATCTAATGCACAATTTCCTTTTCACATCTGGCATCTCTTCAACCTTCAAGGGGTATTGCATTGGTAAATGGTAAGTACCTTATTCCCAAGTGGTTTCAGGTATGTATCTTGTTCCCACTGGCCATAACCTATTAAAGTTCGTGTATCAAACGCAAGCTGCAATTTATCTGATATTGTAAAATCCAGCATCCCTTCACCTCCTCATGACAGTATGATCATAACTAAAAGGTAACTATTTCCTTACTAGCACATGCCTATTAGAGTCTGTTAAATCGTTGTGAAACCCAGATCGAGGTCATGATTTCAAGTCCCATAAAAGTTTTATCCTAATTATTATTGGCCTTTTATTACTTCAATTTTCAACAGTTGACCTAAACCTACAAACTACAGGCAATTAGAAAAAACAAATTACAATAAGGAAGAAGAAAGAAACAATCCGTGCATAAATTAAAAAATGTCTTATTAGCATAAATCATGAACAACTGAAATGAATGACTATACGACTTACAGAGAGGAGAAGGGCAACTGAAGTACTTCTGAATGTAATCCGAACAGGATAACCGATGCTGCAAAACATAAAAATCTGGAATTGACGAGAAATAATCTGAAATTTACAGTTTATATCACAGATTTTTCTGCCATTTATGATGAAATAAGTGTCGAAGTTTAACCTAATGTCATACGACGACAAAATAATTCGATCAAGTGATTAGTAATGTAATGGATATAGACGAAATATTCCGGAGATACATAGTGAAGAAAACTTTGTGATATCACCGGCGAGAGAGACGAACTCCGTCGACGCTGCTTCAAAATTCCTCTGTTAACAGTTACACGTAACAAGAACAAAAATTGTAGTATTAATAAATTTAAATATATATACAAATCATATAATTTACTAAAGAGTAACTTTCGGTTTTAATCAATCATTTTAATATTTTTAGTTTATAAAGTAATTTTTGATCATATCATGCCCTTTGATTTTATTTTTGTAACGATTTTAGTCCCTTACACTAACTCTGTTAGTTTTTACAGTTAGATGTGAGGGTACTTTGGTCATTTTATATTCGAAGGACTAGTTATGTAAATTATATTAGATTATAATACATGTTGTAATTTTTTTAAAACAAAAAAAAATAAAAAAACAAAACTTAAATATAATCCCACCGCCACCGCCTTCACCTTTACCACCACCTCCACCTGCGTCACCGTCGCAGCGCAACCACCGCCACCGCCTGCGCCGCCGCCGCCACCACCGCCAACGCATGTGCTTGCGTCTGCGCCTGCACCACCGCCTGCGTATGCGCCTGCGCCACCTCCACCGTAGTGCCACCATCGCCTGCACCTTCACTACCGCATGCGCCAGCGCCAGTGCCAGCGCCACCTACACAGTAGCGCCACTGCCACCACCGACACCTTCACCACCGCCACCCGCATGTGGGTTGGATTAGATTTAAGTTTTGTTTATTTATTTTTAATTGTTTTAAAAAATTACGACTATTATCCTAATCTAATATAATTTACATAAATAGTCCTCTAAATGTAAAATGACTAAAGTACCCTCACAATTAATTGTAAAAACTAACAGAGTTAGTGTCAGGGACCAAAATCATTACAAAAATGAAACCACATGGTATGATATGATAATAGATTTCTTTTTAAACTGAAATGGTTAAAATGAAACCACAGGGACCAAAACCGAAATTTACTCTATACTAAAATAGAGTAGTACGTGCAATTATACTAACTAGTGCCGTAATAGAGTTTAGAGCCGTAATAGAGTTGTTAAGAGACGATGGAGTCGGGCTTGGGCTCAACTCACATAAACAATTTAAGTTGAGACAACTTCTTCACTATGCTAGTTGGGTCGCCTGCTTTATTTTTTAATCATTTTCTAGTTTGTTATTTTCACATATATGTAAAACAAAAATAATTTTTTTTAGTTTGTTTCTATTCACTTGTTGAAACAATAATATTTTACAAATTAGAAATATAAGTCATAAATCATGACTATCTCTTATATGTTTATAATTGTTTTTCTCATTAAAAAGTATGAAAATAGTCATATGTGTATGTTATTTTTGAAAATAAAACTGCTAGTGAAATTTAATCTTAAATAATATTTTATAATTTTAGGTTATAACTTATGTAAATTATAATTTAAAACTATAATTTTAACGATACAACTAACAAGCAAACACAAGCTGACCAGTTTATATTTGTTCGGGCTTGGTTCGTTTACAAACAAATCGATTTCGAGTGAGTCGGGAGCTTTTACCAATATCAAATGGTCATAGCATAAGTTGGCCACTTCATACCTACAAGGCTACAAGGTCTTAAAACCTAGCAAAAACGATGGGGTCTTCATCAAGTTTGGTGCTTTTTTAAAAAGTGTCATGTCTTCATGTCCTGTTTATTAACTTTAAAAAGCTTTATAAAAGTCTCTTTTATCAGGGTGCTATATATAGATAGAAGATTAGGTTAAAAGGATGGTACGAGGTCTTATGTAGTTGATAATGCCTTACCTTCTCATATTTCTAGATATTGGTTTTATTTTCTTCTTAATAATCTAGCCAGAAGATTATCAAAATAATCTAGTAGAATATTTACTTCGGGTCTCTTTCCATAAAAATATAGCCTCCTGATAAAACATTCGGTAAAATCTGTAATGCTAAAAAGTTGTATTATCTTATAAAAACAGGTAACTATAATTAATGGTTGTATATTTACCATATCTCTACTTTTACATACAACTAATAACTAATAGCTGACAGTAAATGTTAAACAATAATCAACGAAAGGCATAAACATCACAACACATAATAAACCATGATACAATGTTAAAGGATTTGAAAACTATGAGTGTGTATGAATTGCTTTTACCATCAAACCAACCCATAACCAAAGTTGTCGGTTATGACCTATGAGAAGGTGCAACTGATTAGTTTTCTTAATGGGTTAAATTCATGACCTATGAGAAGTTGCAACTGATTAGTTTTCGTTAATTGGTTAAATTCATGTGTTCGGTTCGATTATGGTTTTAACAACCGCCTAAAGCGTATAATTGTAGTCCAAATCACTGAACAATAAACAAGCATTATTTGTGACACTAAAATGCAATAGGTTCATTGTACCATTTTGCATGCATAAAATTATATGTGAAATGGTTCATTGGTTATTTTGTAAACAGAATGAAATGCGATCTTTATACGTAAGACAGTAAAATGCAGTAGGTTGGTAGATGCTTCTCATAAAGAATACGGGTAAAGCTCAATGAACTCTTATTAATTTAGATATATTAACGTTGAACGTCTTTTAGACTGTTTGAGCATGACTTCATGTCTTATCTTCAATAAGTACGTCTGAGCAAATTGTTCAATGAACAAACAAATTAACAAGAGATAAACCAAAAAAACATATCGTGTTGATACAATCAAGCATAAGCCAAGGATCGAAGAACAAGAGATAACAGTTTGGGTCCGTGTCTGGCTGTCGAGGAAACCGGACTCAAACTTTTGACCAAAAACCAGTTGGTCCGGTCCGATCTAAGCTGGACTTGAACTTTTGACCAACTAATTCAAGTCCTAATCCTTGCCTAAATGTTTTCATTTTATGATAAGAAAAGAGAAATTTTAGTTCTCATCTACAGAGTTCTTTTTCAGACCATGGACCGAGAACACGAGCTTACATAGTCGGTCTTGGTCCACCTGATTGATATGGTTATCTATGTTTTAGTTTGATAGTTACTTTGAACAGAGTTTGCAGACGCTGAATTGATATTGTTATAAAACTGAGATGAAAGTCATTTTATTCAATAATATCTCGGAAGCTTTGTTCCTTATTCTATTACACATCTTTAAACACTTGGTAGTTATGTATAGTATATGAGTAACAAGAAGAGGAAAATCTATCTCTTGCATACGACTCCTCGTCCGCTCAAACTGCTTTGACACCTCAGGCTTGGCAATTCCTGGTTCATAGAAGAACTGTTGTCATGGCTGCTGTGCTTAAACTTAGCCACAGAACAATCAGTCGCAAACGAATCTGCACTTGCAAACTTATTATCTCCACCCATCACAGGCATCAACACACCCATTTTCACCTTGCTCACATAGTCGCTCCTGTAGGTCTGTCCCAAAACCCCATCCACTTCATCACTTAAGGAGAAGAACTTGAACTTGAGATCAAGATGAGCAAAGCAATCATCATCGGTTATGCCATAGTTATGGATTCTTGATTCTTCTTTTGTTATTGGAACCACTTTGGCAGTGATCTTGAACAGGTTTTCAACTTCAACAATGATATTGTTGGTATCTTCGATCCGAGTGATTGATATCGGGGAAGATTGCCATTTGGCACCTTCGGATTCTGGTAGATAAATGCTTTCTCCATCAATTGTAACAGAGATACGATCATTCTCATCATTCCAGTTGGACGTTTTTTGAGCACTGATTTTTAGTTTGTGGTTGTCGAAAAGAACCCCGATGGATTGAACCCAAGTAAAATCTCGGCCCATGTTATTGTTTCGCTTGCCAATGAAGTGACCATTGATGTGGAGATTGTTATCAGTAACAAGGCAAAAATCTTTATCCTTCTTTCCATGGAAGTAGAAAGTGATGCCGTCAGCACCAATAAAACGAGGATCTTGGCACACTGCTCCCGGCATATCGCAAGCTGCAAATTTACATACATATGTATAAGTATTTAGGTGGTTATGTGTATGTAATAATAACTCAATCTAATTGAACTATCATTAGAAGTCAAGGTAGAAAGTAGTTGATATACATGAAAGTAGAGTTGCGAGAACTTACAACAAACTGGCTTGCATGTAACACAATCAACTGTACACTGATTAGGACAAGAAGCAGGACATACATGTTCAGTGGCATAACATTGGGGATAGTTGCTGTTTTTGCACTTGGCTTTCTTTGGTTGAGAAGGTGGAGTAGGGTACGATGTAGGAGGTGATGGGGAAGAAGGGGTAGGAGTAGACGGTGATTGAGGAGTTGATGATGAAGGAGTGGGGGGAGGTGGTGAGGACGGTGTTGGTGGAGTGGACTCTGTTGGTGGTGAAGGGGTGTTGGGAGGTGGTGAGGACGGTGTTGGAGGAGTGGACTCTGTTGGTGGTGAAGGGGTGTTGGAAGGTGGTGAGGATGGTGTTGGTGGCGTGGACTCTGTTGGTGGTGTGGCAGTGGTGGGTGGTGGTGAGGATGGAGTTGGAGGAGTGGGCTCTATTGGTGAAGGGGTGGTGGGCGGCGGCGATGATGGAGTTGGAGGGGTAGATTCCGTTGGTGGCGAAGGGATGGTGGGTGATGGTGAGGATGGAGTTGGTGGTGTGTAATCTGTTGGTGGTGATGGGGTGGTGGGTGGTGGCGATGATGGAGTTGGAGGGGTGGATTCTGTTGGAGGTGAAGGGGTGATGGGTGGTGGTGAGGATGGAGTTGGTGGTTTTGAATCTGTTGGTGGTGAAGGGGTGGTGGGAGGTGGCGAGGACGGTGTTGGAGGGGTGTAATCCGTTGGCGGTGAAGGGGTGGTGGGAGGCGGTGAGGACGGCGTTGGAGTGGTGGGAGGTGGCGAGGATGGCGTTGGAGGGGTGGATGGTGAAGATGGCGTTGGTGGTTTGGAATCAATCGGAGGTGAAGGGGTGGTAGGAGGTGGTGAGGACGGTGTTGGTGGAGAAGGTGTAGTGGGAGGTGGTGGTGATGAGGTTGGAGGTGAAGGGATGGTGGGAGTTGGTGATGATGGTGTCGGTGGTGAAGGAGTGGTAGGAGGTGGTGATGATTGTGTAGGTGGTGAAGGAGTGGTGGGAGGCGGTGAGGATGGTGTCGGTGGTGAAGGAGTGGTGGGAGGTGGTGTGTAAGTATGGGGAGACGGTGTTGGTGGTTTGGGAGTGGTTGGAGGTGGTGATTGCGATGGAGGTTCTATCTCAGGTGGTGATGGTGTGGTGGAGCCTATGCAAATAGGTTTGCATGATTGACAATGAACGTAACATCCGTTATCACAAAACTTGGGACAAACATGCACCAAGTTGTGACATTGTTTGTAGGTCGGGTCTTTACAAGTTGCATGGCTAGGGTTTTTAGCAATTCCTGGAGGGGTTCTTGCAGCACCAACTGCCGTCAACATCACCAACAGTAGCAACACAACATGACAAACAATTGACTGAGCCATTATAGCCCAGAATTGAAAAAAGACTTAAAATATTGAACTAATTTGTAGTAGTGAAGGTATACTCAATTGTTTCTATGTATTGAATTGGTGCTTATTGTCATTGACAGCTTTCATATTTATAGGCAAATGAAGCACATACTTGAACCTCACAACTAATCATGTAACAATGAAGTACCTTCAATTTAAGGTATTTTCAAGACTCCTTTTTATTTGCTTTAGCTATAAATCTAGCATCCCTTGATTAGTAAGGTATATGCTGCACTTTCTACTAAAGGAATCTACCTTCTATTATCTGACAGTTTATGAACCAATTTGTGAACCCAAGTCCACAAATAAAAGAGGGAAACCTCAACCATTTACCATTCTATGTAATATTTTCTTTCTAACACATCCAATTGGTATGTTAGAATTCTAAAAAATAAGGAAACATTTCAGATTACTTAATTAAATATTAGTTTTTGCAATTAATGTTTATATGATACTTTTTTGAAAAAAATTCACAAAAAATGGAAAAAGAAAATATTAACATGCTACGGTTATATCAGCAGACTAAATAACTAATCTTTTTTAACCGCCATCAGAAAAGAGCACCAGGAATTAACATAATATGACAGACCATAACCTACCATTGAAGCAAGGCTTTGAAAATCATCAATAATTTGAGATAATGTATAATAAAATAGCATGCTTCTCTTTACATTGACTTGTTCTAGTAATGTCTCTAAAAACCAGCTATCTCATATTATATTTGATCATAAAGTTAGTTCACTATAAAGCATCTTTGATTCCACATGCTCATCAAAGTCAACATCATCCCATTGAGCAACAGGTCTTACTTCTGATGCAGCATTGCATGTTCACATCTGTCATCCCTTGAATATCAAGGAACATGTAAATACACATATATATAGAACACTTCCTATATCGTTGGTAAATAACTTGTGCCACAGTTCATCTCTTCATGACAGCATGATCATAACTAAAGGTAACGATTTCATATATAGTGGATGCATATTGGGGCTACGAATTTGAATCCCAAAAAAGTTTCATCCTAAACAATAAATTGAACTTCAAACCTACGAATTGATCCAATCCTAAGCACTTCAATTTTAAACAGTTAACCCAACCCTAAAAACTAGAGGCAATTAGGGGGGAAATTACAAAAGGAATAAGAAAAAAACAATGCTTGCATAAACTTATAGGATTTGTTACCAGAAATCATGAATAACTGAATGGCTTACTGAGAGCAGAACGGCAGATGAAGTTCGTCTGAATGCAAATTGAACAGGATAACCGATGGTGCAAAATCGTATGAAATTTACGATATAGATTATATATATTTCGGCGATTATGATGAAATAAGTGTCTGATTTTACCCTTTAATTTGACATATGGCCGAAGTCATTAACTATGGAATAAACAAGAAAATACTCCGGAGGAAACGACCCCCGCCGAGACTGTGAGAGGAATTCCGTCGACGCGGCCTCTAAATTCTTCTAATTATTATTATTATTTATTTAAAAAAGTTGTAACATGGCATTTTTTTAATGGACTAATGCAATCTTTATTTTAGCTTCTTTAACTATCAACCAGAACACCATGATATTGTAATTATGAACCCACCACCTTAATTAAAGACTTCATCATCAGGATATTCCAACAAAAACGTTCTTTTATATACATAGAATACAAGTTTAACATAATCATATGTGGTTATATATATTACAATTTTTTATAACCAACTAGTTTTAGATCCTCAGGTTGATGGGGGATAACCCCACGTTGAAAGGGGTGGTTCATAGACTATGGAAACAAATTAACATCAATAAATTACTACGCACCCGCGAGGCGAAACATGCGAGAAGCGTAAAACCATATAAGAAACTAACGTTAAAACATTACCAATAATCCACAAGTTGAAATTTACAAAGAAAAAGTAGATAGAAAGCACATCGCAATTGTATATTTGGAATTTTATAATAGTATTATGTTTTAAAACTTATAAAAGAAAAAACAAAATTTTGTGAATGTGTAAAAAACAAATAGAAATATAACAGATTAAAAGGGCACATACAACTAAACTTGAGAGGCTAAAAAGGAAAAAAGGAAAGATAAACATTCGCTAATGGATTGACGAGATAAATCTATTATCTATGCACAGAAGGTTTGTAGATAATGCTTACTTAATGTTCATATTGGGTTTTAATGTATAAGAAATGAGTTCTTTGTTTATATTTTGCCACTTATTCTATATGTCATAAGTTTTTGGTTTAACAATTATTATCTTTTAAAAAATATAACAAAATCAATCAAAGACCAATCCAATTAGAAAGAGACGGAAAAAACATGCTTGTGACTCGAGCCAACTTGATGTCTCAATCTGTAGCAAAGAATTATACCAACTCATTTGACGTCGCCAGTCTTACCACTTCCAAATGATTCCCTAATGTCTATTTTCATTTTCTTAATTTTGCCCAAACTCTACATAACAAAACAAAATCAATCACCCCCATTGGGCCTTTGTCCTGCAACAGGAACTTTTGCCAAAATTGAGTTCAGCCATGCTATAAAGCAAGAAACACAAACTCCTCAACAGCTGGAATGTCTCCGATCTTCTTTAATGCCTCTTTGCTTGGTTTCTCATCAACACCCAGTGTCATAATCGCTTGCTTTCTCGGGGCTGTCCTACCCACGCTCATAAAACTCACATTCACGTTCTCTTCTCCTAATATGCTTCCAACTTTCCCGATCAAGCCCGGCTGGTCAACCTGCCTGCAAAATATAATATTTCCTTCAACTCACAATCAGTAACTTGGTTGCTAAAATCAGAGATGAAATTTACGTTAGTTTCTATCTTGCACCTAATCATATCTCATATATGCATATATTGCTGATCTAGTGGCCACGTCATCAGATGCCACATATGCAATAAAAAATGCTTATATGAAAAAAAGTTAGAATGAATTTCTGTAAAGTTTGAAAATTGTACTCTAGAATTCAATTAAAAATAAGATCAAAATGTTATAAGCAATATTTAGAAGATCAGCAAAATTGGTTGTGTCATCAATGCTATAAACACTAAGAGAATGTATGGTGATTTCAAAATAATCTATTTTTAAACCCCACCAATAAGAAGCCAACAGTTTCTAAAAATCAGCTGAAGGAAAGGAAAAATAAAAAAGAATAGTCAAGCATACCTGCAAAGTATAATATTTCCTTCCAAACTAACATCAACTTCATAATCTCCAACTTTAATCAAACGAGGAATCCCATCTTTCACCCGACCCTCAACTTTGATCTCTCCCAAATCAGATATTGCACTTGCGAATCTAGACTCAACATTTGCAATCTGGACCCGAATGGCCTCAAGTGGCTTCAGGGGTGACCCATCTAAGATGACCCGTTCTTCACTTATCCGTATACCTCTCTGTTTGGCTGTGAAATCTGCATTTACAAGGTTAACGAACACACTAGAAATAGGCTCAATTAGACCTTTAGTGACCATAGCACGAAGTAGTCTAGTGTCCAGGTCATCAGGAGCTCGGGCTGATGTGTATGTGACTTTTACAGCGTTTACACCACTTCCTCCTGCTACTAGTTGTACAGCCAAACGCCCTAATTTTTCAGCAAGTGTAACATAAGGTTTTAGTTCTGCAAGTACCTGAAGCAAACAATCATGTATGCAAATTAGTTTCTAGTGTTTCAGACTTTCAGTACACTGAAGATTCTGATTATTGATCATTTCGGAGTTTCAGTATACTGAGCCTAACTCTGGGTTCGTTCAATAAATAACTTAAGGCTGAGCTTTCTACACCGATAGGGTTGCGAGCCTAAACGAACATATTAGTTATAAAAATACAATAATGTATATACATATTACCTACATAATAAATGTTTCGATGTGTATAATTATGATATAAAACTAAATAATAGATGTTATATATACGTATTATAACAATAACTATTATTATATATAACTATTAATAAATATGTGCACACTCAGCATTTGAATCAAATATGAACCTAAATAATTCTAAAATTTTGAACTTGGATTCTGAGTGTGACAAATTCACAAAGTTTACAACTAGTATATCCAAATTTAAGTGTTTCATAAGCTTTTCGAAATGTTTTCTAGTATACAATGTCAACAGAATTTTAGATGCACCAAGTGTATCTGCGTAATGTTTTATACTTACTTTAAACTGTGTGAATATGTCAACTAACATGATCTGAATTCAAAATGTTATTGGCTCCTAAAGTTCTATATACACAAATATATATGTGTGTGGTGTGTGTAACAAGCCAAGCCCAGCGTATAATGATACGCATGTGTTCTTAAAACATACCAATTTTCAGGAGACAATAAAGCCAATGTACATGATGGACATCATGCAATGACTGTACCAGTTAATAAATTTACGAAAGAAAATAATTAAGATTTGAGTCCTACCTCAGAAGGAACCATGGGAGCATTTACTGCGGTAGCAGCAAGCTCACCTCTTAATGCTCCAACGACAGCTTCAGCAATCTCAATAGCCACTCCTTCCTGCACAAAGCTTGAATGTGAGAATTAATCATTATTAATCCAATAGGTGCAAACAGGTGATCTCTTATACGGTACAAAACAGGTAGTGCAAAAGAAATACCAATAATTAATGTGTTACATGTATATGATTAAGATTACAGAATTATATTGCTAGATAAATAAACATTTTATATAATAATGATAAGTCCAATAGATGGCAATACATGTCAAAATGGGTAGCGTTGGGCCCAGCTATAATTAATGTGTTACATATGATTCCAGTTTACAAAGCTATGTACGCAGCGATATAAAATGTTTTCTAATAATGTGTTACATATGATTCCAGTTTACAAAGCTATGTAATTACAAATACATAGAATTTTACATAGCAATATAGAAGGTTATGTGCCTTTGAATACACTTTGGATGCCTAAACACGTATAAGGTGCAACTAGTTTCTTTGTAGTTGAATCTTTTAGCTTAACGCACTTGACCGTCAGAGATGAATGGTAATTATAGGTGAAAATTTTATATCCATCTACGAATTGGTGATTGGTTTTGTTCTATCTCAAATGGATCAAAAGGAAAAGGTAACGGGGGAACGTGTCAAACATGCAACTAAGCTATTTTAATGCACGCAACCTTTGGTTACCATTATAAAAACTGTTTTGTAATCATAATTAACAAAATAACTATTCATAAACAGAACTAGAAATCCCACAAATAAATGTTTGCAGGACAACCCAACCTAGCATGTTTACACCATACTTAAAATGACCCGATATTACCCAACCCCGTTTTGAAGCGTTACCCTACCCGGCAAATCCACCCATCTTGCCACATCTAAACATAATGCAAATCCACCCATTGGTATATAAAATATCAAAATAACCACCTTTACCAAATCCAAAACAAAAGCCACAGCTATTGTGTTGATTCACAAACCTGAGCTTCTGTGGTACTAGCACCAAGATGAGGAGTAACAGTGACATTTTCATGATTAACCAACTTGTTATCTTTCGGTGGTGGTTCTATAGTGAAAACATCAAGTGCAGCCTGCAAGTACACCATGGTTTAATTGAAATTCTGAAATCACACCCCACCCTTGTTTTCAATTGCTTTACAAACTACAAAATCAGAGTTGTTAGTTTAACTCAAAGTCAGCGCCTGATTTCAATCAATAAAGCTATACCTTTAACTCATTGTACAGAAGCAGAATCAAATCAGTTTAGCTCAATTGAAAAGGTAAAACTGAACTTTGAGATTTATAATATTTAACTTTTTAACTATGACAAGAAACAGGTTGGAATTGAGTTAGTCAGGTCAACACAAACACAATCTGTTCAATAAATGGGTTAGTGTGCGTGTCGTCTACGACCCGAACTCGTTTAGCACCACCCTACCCGTCTTTTTCATTTTATGTCAATACCTGTGCTACAATGCCAGCATCTAATGCTCTAACCAAAGCATCTTCATCTATCACTCCACCACGAGCAACATTTACTATTCTCACACCTTTTTTCATCTTTGCGAAGTTTTCATCATTCAAAATCTTTGATGTAGCAGGAGTGAGAGGCATGTGAAGTGTGATGAAATCAGCAGTTGCAATAGCTTCATCAAAACTTACTAAATCCACACCAATTGCATGGGCACGATCAGCTGGAGCATAAGGATCATGTGCAATTATATGCATACCAAGCCCCTTTGCACGCCTAGCAACTTCAGTACCAACTTTCCCAAAACCCATCACTGCAAGAGTCTTACCAACAAGTGATACACCCACATACTTGTTCCTCTGCCATTTTCCTATAATGGTTGCATGATCATGAATTTATATAAAGAATTACAAAAGAAAACCAACAGAAAACCTATTGAGCAGAAGTGATATATACAAAGATACGGTTTATTTTTGCATAGAATACCAATGTACTTTCACTTTTGACCTTTTCCCAATCACATATGATAATAAGCAGCCTTTTCAACAAGAAAAATAAGCATAGTGCTTATCAAGGACATAAGAATCATGCACAATGATGTTTCACAGAAGCTAGATTTGAATAGGTGATAGGCATAACTGTATATATGAGACAATAAACATAATTTGTACATAGACTAGTTAGCAGAATGCAATACTTTAACCAAGTTTTGCTAAAGCATAATCAACTAACAGAAAACTCAACATGCATAATGCTTATGAACTTCACATTTTAATGGACTAAAACCATAGCACAATTGAACAGAAATGCTCAAGAGGAAATAAAGAACCAACTACTCTGCATACAGATTTACAATCTACTCATAATACGTGTATGGCATTTCATCCATATATGAACTGAATTGCACATTCTATCCACTAATATACAACATGATCACATTTACCTCAATTGGGAATAAGATGAACTAAATCACCTAAGATTCAAGATCTGTGTGCCTAATAAGATAATCTAAGAATTCAAAATGTCTTCAGCAATATGACTAACTACTGGAAAGATACAATTCATCAACTAGCAGAAAGACAATTAAAATTCGACAAGTGTATATCTGCAAAACCGAAGAATACAAACCCGCTTTAATCGACGCATCAGCCTGAGCAACATTCCTCGCCATAGCAGTAAGAAGAGCGATCCCGTGCTCAGCCGCTGCAACGGTATTAGCCGTCGGCGCGTTAACCACGAGACAGCCATGCTCCGTCGCCGCGGCTAAATCCACGTTATCGATACCAACGCCGGCTCGTCCAACGACCTTAAGCCGGCCACCGGACGACTCGAACACCTCTCGGCTCACCTTAGTCCCACTCCTTACGATTAACGCGTCACAGAGCGAGATCTTCGTGCAGAGTTCCTCAGGACTCAAGTCATACGAGCAATCGACGTTAGCAAACTCTTTTAACAGATCGAGTCCTGCTGCACCAAGCTTCTCGGCGACGAGAATTGTAGGTTTGGCGTCCATTGATACAATGACGAAAACTGGAGGCACGCGACGGCGGTGGTGGCGCGTGAAAGAGGTGTTTACAGGAAGTCTCCATGAGAGAGATGAGAGGTTCGATTTCTTGAGTGATAATGGAGTTGAAAGAAGGGTTGATGAAGCTGAAACCGCCATTGTTATGGAGATGTTTTCTGATAACGTGCGCGATGAAAGGGGAAATGGTACTGGTCTTTTATAGTCGCATATCTGTGAGGATTCTTGGTGGAATCTTTTTGTAGGTTGTTGTAACAGATCTTTTGTAAATTTAATTTTAAAATATTTGATACGAGTGTTATAATAATAAAATTACTTTTATCATAAGATTTGATTTGATCAAATATTATGAAATTCTATTTAGAGTTTGATTAATAGTTACGCGTATTTTAGGACTTTTATTAATATCTTCAACCATAATTACAAATTTACAATTACAGCCATTAAATTTCATCTTTAGAATATTACGAATTTCATTAGAGGTTGTCTATCTGTTCATGTTTATTTTAGAAAATAAAAAAAACAGCACTTCAACCTTCTTACTTCTTTAATGAGTTTGTTTCGTACGGGACGTTCGGTATAAATAGAAAGAGACAACATTTAACGGTTTAGAAGTTGAAGGTAAACTAGATACCAATAAACTAGATGGTTTTTTTAAACGACATGGTTGAAACAAAATGGATCAGTTGAGTTGGGTCAAATGAACCGGCTTTTTCTAGATCACAAAGAAGAGGAGCTTTCTTTTATAAGTTTCTTAATCAACCATCAAATAACAAAGTAATAAACAAATGAAACTTTAATTAACTTAGATAAAAGTTTCTTATTAGTTTTCAAGATTTAAGCTCTTAACATAATCTAATGAATAGAACTAACTAAGTCATCCACCACAAGTTTGCTTTTAATAATAACTAGTATTAATACCCTCGCGTTACGGCGGGGGAGTAAAACCATACAAAGTAACACCAATAAACTTGTATCAAAAAATAAATAATAAATAAATAATAAAACTGAACAAAAAGTAAACATAAAAATATAAATCACTAAAAAAATAACTAAATCGACCTGAGACCCACACATTGCGACGGGACCGTTAAAAGAGGAAAAAATAGACGCAACAACGATGAACCACGTACATACGTTACGACGTGTTAGCTTTAGAATTTTAGATCGAAATGTAAAACGAAAATTTTGTAAAAGATGAATTTTATGGGGGAAGAAACTTAAAAGTGAAAATTTTAAGGGTTAAATTGTAAAGTATAAAAAAGTATTAAGTTTAGAAGATAAGAATTAAAGAAAGAAAAAGAAAACAAAAGATATGTACAATATTTAAAACACTTGATACAACAATCAATACAATAGTAAGTTGATAATTAGTATATATTAAATAGTACAATTATCATTGTCTTCCACGTCACATGCAGTGGCGGAGCTTGAACACTCCTGTAGGGGGGCGGGGGCGAGATTGATTTTTTTTAGGGGGGACGAACTCGAGTTTTATATAAAAAATTGCACTATCGAGCCCGAAATTTACACTACCTGGCCAAAAATTTACACTACTGGCGAAAAAAAGAGGGGGGGCGGCGGCCCCCCGGTCCCAACAATGCTCCGCCCCTGTCACATGACTTTTTAACAATATACTATTGTTGATTTTATATATGTTCTTGTTATTAAATTAATTATTCGCTACCAGGTTTTGTAAGAACAGTGTGACCCATTTAATCAGTAATCTGGTGGAGCCGTTGGTTCAATCATTGCTTCGGGTTTCAAACATTGTGTTTGATGATTTGTGGTGTTTAATATTTTAAAAATTAAACAGATTATCGAGCCGATCATTTTTTTATTTAATAGTCGGACAAGCAACGCATGTTTTATAAATTGACTTGCGTCGTATTTAATTTAAATAACAAGTAAATATAACAATTTTGCAACTCTAAACATCTATTTAAATGCAACAAAAAAACCAATACATAAATAAATAATGAAATAATTGATAAAAGCCAAAGATGAAAAGCAACCAAAAATCATCAGGAAATGATAGAATGTGCATTCAGGCCTCAAGATCAATGCACTCAAAAAAGCACACACGCGATCAAAAAAGTTAAATTACTTTAATCAAACGCTACTTGATCATTGTTAGTTTTCTTGTCAATCTCTTCTACTATTGTTTCCTTTGCTTCTAACCTTACTTTCTTGTTTCGATTTCGTGTTGTTTGATCGATCACAGTTTTATGATCGATACTTTGTTGCTTCATTCCTTTTAGTTTGATCATATGGAATTGTGATATACTCTTTTTGTTGCTTCTTTCTCCTGATAACAAAGGATCAACCCTTGTTGCGCTTTTTCTTCATCGCGTGTTACTTTCTTGATTTCTTTCTCCCAACTCTCAAGCCTCCTTTATTTTACGAAGCACTAATACGAATTGTTCATTCAAACCCTAGAATACAAATATAAGGATTTTCTAACCCCTCTTCTTTATTATGATGATGAACCAGCATAGAATATGTGGTTTTAAAGTCAACATATAATCACTATTCTTATTCCCTCTAAACATTTTAAAATCATTTATCCACCCTGGTGTTTTTTCATTTCATTCCCATTTTCACTGTTCATTCTCATTGCTTCCACCACCCACCATCATATTCTGTTCCTTCGTCCTTTTCTGTCTACCAAACAACAAAAGGTGATGATCCATTTCATTTTTACATGATAACCAATTTAGATAATAAAATGATAATGATTCATTTCATACATTGTTCATCATATTCCCTCATTCATTATGTTTCTCATCCATTCCATTGTTCATTTGTAAATCAAGGTTATAATCACCCAAAAAATCATGAAATAACTCAAATCAATAAACATATTATAAACTTATCACTTAAAAAACAAACACCATCCTATTATTAATTAATAAACAAGAGCTAAATTTAATGAATTAACAGGTCAAACCTAAACTGTTGTTCAGTCAACTGTTACACATGTTCACACTTCAAAATCTAAACAATAACTCAAAGCCAAAAGACACAAAAATGTGACTGTTGACATATCTTCAATTGAATTTTCCTCCTGATCATGACGGGCATGGGATCTTTTCAAGCACTTGTAACACATCTTTCATTGAAGGTCGCTTGTGTGGGACCAATGATGCACAATTAAACCCTAATTTAAAACATGTCAAAAAACAATCTTTTGTTGTTCCATGCATGTCAATAGTAGTTACAAACTGATTAGTTATATTTAGAAGCTTTGTCTCCATGTCAACAATCGTCGAGTCGGTGTTCCAGTGAGCCAACTCTTTATACGAGAAAACCTTACCCGAAAAAAGCTCAAGCAAGATAATCCCGAATGAGTAAACATCCCACTTCGGATTAGATTTCGAGGTATTCATAGACTCGGGTGCTTGATAAGGTGACACACATCCATGCAGGCTGCCAGTTGGGTGAGATCGATGGTGATGATGATGATTGCGACTAATGAGTGTTTCATCACGTGATGAAGTTGATCTCTTGCTACCGAATTTTAGACTTGATTTATCGATTGTGTAGTTGGTTTTGCCCGATATCAACCACTGTAATCCAAAATCGCTGATTATGGGTTCCATTTTAGGTGTCAAAAGGATGTTGTTAGGCTTTATGTTGCCATGAACATGTTTCTTCTCGTGAATGTAAGATAGCCCATTCGCGATCCCTTTTGCTATCTTGAGTCGGATATCGAAAGATAAACATGAAGATGATCCTGTTTTTCCTGTCATTCAGAAAATAATTATCACAAGAGTGAGATAATTGATGCTAGAAGTAACAATGAAACACTCTTATAGTGTGGTGTTTGAATGTAATGCAACTTAGATGTGTACATGCTTTTATTTTAATTTTAGTTTTCAGTTTCTTTAAAGTAAAAAGGGAAAAACGGAAATACACTCTATATAAAAAAAAGTAAAAAAACCATTGGTATTTCATATTTGTTGGGGGTTTCCTTATCGACAAGAGGATGGTAGGATTCAAAAATGTTTTGGCTTCTTATATGGATTTTTATGTATGGAGGATAAGGTGAAATTCTCGATCTATCCCTTGAGTACCACAAACAAAAGTATTTTTTTTAGTTTTTATTTTTAGTATGGATAAAGAATACAAGATTTTCTAAAATTCTAAAAATATAATTTAAAGCACTAGATTTTATGTGATGAAATAATGTATACTTTTCGAACTTGGAAAAATAAAGCCATAAGAGAGAAAATATTAATTTGTTACTTGATAGTTTATAGTATTCTATATATTTATGAAAAACTATAAAATCATATTATCGTTTTAACAGTTTGTTTATTCGAGCCTATAAGTTTGTCGTTAAACAATAACTAATTTAGTGCTTATATCATAGAACAAATATAAAATGTCATTTTCAATGCTTTAAACTTATAAGCATAATATTATTAAATTTAGAAATATACACATAAACGAGTTTCAAAAAAGTTATATTCTTGTAATATCTTGATAATCCCAGAAAACATAAAGAAACGTACATTATTGAAGTGTATGACACATTGAAACCATGAATTAGTAAAAAACTGACATCGTTTCATATAATAAGCGTATATATGTTAGCCCTTATAAGATGAGGGTCAATGTAAAACTACTTCATTAGATAGTCTCATGTTCTTTACGTTTTAAATAAGAGGCTACTAAAATATATAAAGTAAATTAGTTTGAATTAAAGTTATATTTATCATTAAAGAAAATAATAATAATAAGAGTTAAACTCGATTTTGCTATTTGAGTTTTATAAAAAATAACTATTTTTTTCTAAAAGTTTAAAAACATTAATTTCAGTAAAAAGTTTTCTTCATTTGTTTTAATTGAAGGTAAATTGAACTGAAACCAAAATAATTGATCAAGCTTTAAGTGTAAAATTGAGATAATTGATAAAACTTATAAAGATTAATTAGCATTTTAATTAAAAAAATATACTTTGTTTAGTAAAATTGAATAAAAATCTATTGCCAAAAATGTGCATGCGAAAAAAATGAGAGAAAGGGTGCGTACCAAATGCAGCTCCGGCCAAACTTCCATTGGAGACATAATCATATATCACAAGCTTCTCCTCCTCACCCCAGTAAAACCCTCGAATCTTCACCAGATTCCGGTGCCGGAGTTTACTCACACATCTAACTATCTTCTCAAAATCCTTCATCTTCTCTACTCCACACTCTCCAATCCTCCGAACAGCAAACGCCACCCCACCATCACCACCACCACCGCCGACCACTGCTTTATACACTATGCTCCCACCGCTCGAACCCAACACATACGCCGACGCCTTCAATAACGTCTCCACTTCAAGCTCTGTTTCTCCGTCCACCATAACCAGACATTTGTCTCCGATCACGTGATTGTTGCTGTAGTGATTATTCCCCACGGATTCAATTTCCGTCGCTGTTTCCGACGTTTCTTCTTCAGTTCCGACGGCGAAGCAGGACCAAGCTCTGGATTCGTCCAATTTTACTTCTGCATTCGTTTTCTTCTTCTTGAATTGGTATGCGTAGAAGAAAATAACGACTAGTGTCATCACAGCAGCTACATCTCCGACGACAATGGCGGTTATCTTCCATGAATTGACTTTCCGGCGACTGTGGTGCTCTGCATCTACGGTGGTTTTGGGAATTGCTGCAATTGCAGGGGTGGTGGAGCTGTCTAGAGAGACATTAGGTGGGAATGAATGTGATGAGGGGACTGTGCATATTTTCTTTAGTGGTTTCCCACACAAATCTGGATTTCCCGCGAAATAATCTGCTTTTTGATTAGATAACATCTGTGGGATTTCTCCGGTGAAGGTGTTGAACGATAGATCAACGACGGCGTTCGCCGGAATATTCTCTGCAAATGCTGGAATCACAGAACCTGAAAGCTTGTTGTTGGAGAGATTCAAGTAATTCAAACTCCCACCACCGAATTCAATTGGTAGAGCTCCATTGAACGAATTGGAACTCAAGTCCAACACCTCAACGGAATCAAAACCACCGGGGATATCACCGGAGAAATTGTTGTTCTTCAACGAAACCTCAGTTAAGTTCCTCAAAGACCCCAAGCTCTCCGGCAACTTCCCGATGAATCCATTGTTTTCAAGATTAAGAACACGAAGACTCTGCAACGAGTTGATAGCCTCCGGTAGCTCACCGGAGATGAAATTGGAAGATAAAGAGAGCGTTTGGAGCTCCGAACAGTTGAAAATCGAAATGGGAAGAGTCCCATTGATGGAATTGTTGGAGAGATCAAGAACACGAAGATGTTGAAGACGACCAATGTTGTTAACGATTGAACCAGAGAGGTGTGAATTTGGTAGCGATAAACCGGTGACCGGACCGTTTTCTCCGGCGCAGGTGACTCCGGACCATGAACATGGGGTGCGATCAGATTTGTTCCAGTTATGGAGAAGTGAAGATTGGTGAGGGAGGAGAATGTGTTTGAATGAAAGAAGTGTGATTCCTTCGAGATTGAGAGCAGAAATGGAGGAAATTAACAGTGGAATGGTGAAGAAGAAGAAGATGGAGTGAAGAAGGAGGTGTGTTGTAATCATGATGATATGATTGTTTACAACCACAAGCATCAAAGTTATACACAAGAAGACTGGAAGAGAGACACAAATTAACTCTTTGGAAAGAAAATATATAAATTCTATAATTTTATTATATTATTTTTTTTATATTTGTTTAGAATTTGATTTAGGGTGTTGCTATATATACTCATCTAGATTATTTTTACTTCTTATATTCTATTCTTAACTTTTATAAATAACTAATATTTGCTCTAATATTTTTTATTTAGCATATCACCCTTTTAGTACGTTAAATTAATAACTTTATAGTTTTTTCTATTTATATTGTTTCTAATTTTTGTTTATTTTGTACTCTACTGTTTATCTTTATAAATATTGCTTAATAGTATTAATATTAATATTGTTACCTATATAAAAACAAAATTTAAAATTCTATCACGTTCCTAAATCAATTAATAACAAAACCCAATAACCAACTAATGTGAATCAGTTAAAGCTTTCATCAAATAAATCCGTTTGCTTAATCAGTATATATTTGTTGACTCACTAAATAAGAAGACAGACTTGCCACATTTTTATTTAAGCAGTCTAGACTTCAACCAGATAGCTATTAGAGTGTTAAAGGCGTAAACAAATCAAGTCGTCTCGTGAGCTATTCATGATCGAGTGATCGACTAACAAAAAGCTCAAATCGACCGAGCACAAATGAGCTCGAGCCCGGCTTGATTTTATATTATGCCAAGTATGGTTCGTAACAATCTATCTTCCGGGGCATACGATGATTCTTTCACCATTTAGGGCGTTAATTTACCTACTAAAATATAACCTGTTTCCACCCAATTTCATTCATTCGCGAAGGGACGTCTAATGGATTGAAGACCATATCAACATGTCTTTCATCTTGCAAATAAAGCATATATTATGTAGATAAAAATTTTAAAATGATACCCTTATTTTCATGTCTTCCTGTTATTTTATCACCTACTTTTATTTCATGTTTCCGTAAAATATATACACGAATACTCTCTTTTATTTCTGTCTCATCTCTTCATAAGTGAAAATTTAGTGTGACATTTAAGGTGGTATGTTTATGAGTGTTTGACTGTATTAACATCGGAGATATTCTAACTAACAAATTACATTTAATTTCAAGAAACATGTTGTCAACAAACAACGAAAAGTTTCTTGAAGTAAAAGCCATTATAATTTATAAGTAAACATTGAATATTTTGTTTGGCTGCTCTTGGTTGTTTGTGAAGGTAAAACGGGGCTATATCATTCCCTTTTCAAACGGTCTTTCATACATGGATTTTATTAATTATTTAAACTTTTAAACAGTAATTAATTAAATAATGTAACACTATAAAATAAATATTCATTGGTATACATTCACCATTACCAAGTGTATAGTTAAATGACTTCTTACATACAAAAAAAAAAGTTAATGCGTATAGTTAGTAACATTTTTGTTAATTATTTCATGATACAAGCGCGTATATTACAGTTAATCTAAATATGACATGCTCGTTAAAAATCATTTTTAAGTTTAGTTCAATTAAACAATAAGATCGTGTCCTATTTTAATTTAAAATACTAATCATATATTGATTTTATACTTTATTAACGCATAATATATTAATTATATGATATATATTTCAAGTGTGATCAAAGAAGGATAGTTATATTACGTTTGAAAGACGGAGTACATTTATTTAACTAAATTCATGACAATTATACGGTAAAAATACCATTCTTACAAAATAAAGTTATATTTACATAACATATACACTATACTACAATAATCTTAACTAGCATTGTGACGTGTCTATCACTTTTGTTGATACTTGATATACAAATCATTGAAAAGCTTAGTAGAAGATAGGTTCTTACAAGCGTTAGATTAAAATGATATGTTCTAAGGAAATTGTTTATATCAAAGGCATAAGTCATCCTTCTTCTTCTGGTGTATTTATTTCTTTTGTAATATATTATACGTATATTAAGGAAAGGTTAACATACACAAATCCGATGACCTCATAGATTAATCATTATTCTATCATTTTATTAAATTAAAATACAAACATGGAAGAAAATAATGCTACCGTTTTAAATTTCAAATTTAAAGGATGTGTAAAATCAAATCTTACATATGGATTATGGATATGATAAGTGACGACTAATTAATTCTCAATTGGTGTTTAATCTCTGTTCTGTCTTATTATTAAGCTGCATTACATGTCTTATATGCTTTGGACCTAAAAGATGCCACATTGTAATTTATAAAGTCCATAAATTTGTAAAGATAAATATTTTAATGGATTAGTATAAAACCATTGATCATAGAATTTAAAGGTAATAATGTTAAGATATCTCGAATAATTAAATTATCTTGGACTTAATAAATGTTCTTTTGCATAATGCTTGAGATTGTTTATTATAGTTAATTAATCAATGTATGTTGATTTAACAATAAGTTGTTTTGACTTTTGAAAGTGTTTTAGATTGTTTAAAGCGACTATGGTTATTGTACTTTACGCGTTTAATATTGCTTGTTTGGAGTTAACAATTCGTTTAAAGTTGTTACTCACAAAAGAAACAAGATTACAAGTATTCATAACTTCATAAGCAACCACAAACAACCCAAGAGTTTTTCCAAACATGGATGGAAAGATTTGCTCACATTTGATCAATGAAACTTACCGATTTTTAAAAATAAAAGTTGGTTTTTATTTGTTTCTACAAGAAAAGAAAAACCTGACATGGGACATTTTAATAGAAGTTGATATAAGAGAGAACATTGTCACTTAAAAAGTTTTGGTTTCGTTAAGTCAAAGTTTGCATGCAAACAAGCCGAGTTCAGCTCAACCTTAACTTTTTGGTATTAATTAAAACAATTGAATCTCACAAATATATATGAGCATTACTCTAGAGCTTGAATGACCTCAAAAAAATTTAATCGGAATCATGTTGACATGATTGGTTGGATTGAAGAGTTTATTAGCTATCATAACCTGTTTCATAATATAAGCTTATCAGAACTCAATTCATAATATACATGATAATTTGACCTTACTTGTTACCACTATAATTTAAAAATACAACTTAAAGCTTCCAACAACATCAAACAATAATTCCCCAAAAACTATGTGAAGCTTACATTGAAACAAATAAACAATCTAAACAAAACAAACATAATCTGTTAATTCAAATGCAATAAACCATGCAAGTAGTACTCATGTAACACTTGGGAAATTCAAAAGAAAAATCCGAAAGAAACATCAAGTTTTTGAACAATAAAGTCAAAGGAGCAAAGTTGTTAAAAATAGAAAGTCAAACCCTAAAAAATGACTATATAAGAACTGATTGGTATGTGAATTCGTGTTTTCAACGAAAATATGCATTAAGGACCGATTGGATAATCGCTTTTATGTATAATATGTAGATTGTATGATGCAAAAGGCTCTCGATAAGGGGTATATTGCACCTGCAACCTTCACGGGATGAGTTTCTTGCCCCTTTTTTATAATTTTTTTAAAAAAGGTTTTGTGAACCAAACACCCCATAGTTACATGTAAAGCCCAACCCAATGAAAATTTAATATCGAGTTAGCCCACTATTTCTTGGTGAAAGCTTTTAAGAAGTTCATTGGGCCTAAGTTTCGTATATGACCCAACTTTCTCATGAGTTTATTATTATCTCAAGGGATCTAGATTCCAGAGTAGAGAGCAAGTAGAAGGACCCAGAGTTGTGAGATTGAAGTAACAGATCATCGATCGGAATTGAGGTTACCGTCGCCGGAACTGTTTGTCACCGTAGATCGTGATCGGAGAGCACCTGCTTTTGATTGAAGAATCACGCACACTAGTTAGCAAAAACACAAGGGACGATGTTGCCGACATCATCCAAAGGGCGAATGCCCTCTCGCGCTAATCCCGTTTTCCCTCAGTACCTCCGTAGAATAATCAAGGTTACAACACTTCCATTCCTTTATCTGTAAGATGGAAACACGTGTTTTCGATTTGTACATTGATTCAGATCTGATCTAAGTACGCAATATTTCCATCTTCAACCTATTTTCGTTACAATTGGAAGGGTTTTGCCTATTGATTGCTTAATAGATCGTCATATCACATCAAATTGAATGAGTTGATTGTTGGCTAAAACAGTTTGAGAAACAAGTTACCAATTTCACTCTAGTTTACTAGTTTTGGGGTTGAAGTTGGGGAAATTGAAACTAATGTGCTTGGGTTTTGACTCGTAAGTCGTCACTGTGAAAGTCATACTCAGTCCATTTTGTGATTAGATAATGCAGTCTGAACATTTGAAGTCAATACTTCGAATCATCATCAAAACTAGAATTGGCATAGACTGGTGATAGAAACGAAAAAGCTGAAGATTTCAGCTGTACTTGTAGATGGGTTATAATGGTTGTGTGCAAATAATTTTATTCGACATACTTGATAAACCCAAATAAATTTGTATCATCTTCTAGATCTGGTTATTCACAAAAGTTTATCATTTGTTTCGGGAAGAATGCAAGTGACAGTTAATTAAGTCGTAAGGGAAACATGTAAGATGGTGTGTAGCCATGAGGGAAACATGTAAGGTGGTGTCCGGGATTACCTTCTTATACTACTTTTGAGTTTTTACATTCAAGAAATTTTAGAGTGTTTGGTTGGAACCTGGAATACGAAAAGGTCTTATGCTTCTATGCTTATTGCAGGGTGAAATAAGTTTGTTTCTAATGAGTTGTTTGAGATTTGCTTATTCTAAACTATTTATATGATCAATGGTATTTGTGTTTGTTAGCATTCTTATGACGTACGTGGAGTCGTGAATGGTCACAAAATTAATTTTATTAATTGGTGAAAGAGAGAGATTAGTAGCTTTTTTTATAATTTGCTAAGGAGTGAACATAGTGACGAACAAATATAATTTAGATTAGTTGTATATTAACTATCAGTATAATTGATTCATCATTCTTTTTGTATAAGGATATTGAAGTGTTCCTGTATAAGCATATTAGTGGTTAGGCAACAATGATAAGAACCTTATGATTGCTTTAGGCATGAAATTTTTTTTCTTGTTTCAGTATATTATATGGATGAAAATGTTTCGTCAATTGCAAGTTGGTAGTTAAACACTTTAGATGAGTTGCAGTCATTTATACTTATTCGAAATGATTTGTTGTTTTATCTTTGTTTAACACCTTTATTTTTCACCCTGGTACATTGTAGTGGCAACAAATGGACATTGAATACACATTCTGGCAAATGCTTCATTTATGCACCTCTCCAAAAGTTGTGTAAGTTTCTTTTATTTTACTTTCCTGCATTTTCTCCCCTTGCTTCTTTATGCTATTATATGTTATATACACCCTCTGGTGGCTCATGTATATCTGAATATTCAATACAGTATACATGCAGGTTCTACACCTTTTTGTTTTGTTAAAGTAAATTTAAATTTATATGAGCTTGTAATTTGTTGAAATTGTGTGTGGGCTTCTATAGTTTCAAGAGAATCAGAGGTTTCTCTTAGGAATAGATTGATACCTTATTTTAAGTAATATTTTTTTTAATATAGGTTAAGAGCTATTATTTTATTACGCCTGATACAAATCAAGGTTGAAACTAAATCACCAAAACCGACCCAAACCGGTTTGGTTACATGGGTATGAGTTTGAAAGTTTGACTGAATTGTTTTATGTTTGTTTAAGTACTAATGGTTTGATTTACTATCGAATCATGTAAGCAGTTATGTTTAAAAATAAAATTTCATTATTAATGTTAAAAGACATATTCATGGCACAAGAAATTATGAAATTTGGCTTTAAATATTGTAGAAAAGAACTAGAAGGAATTAAATATAGTATGGAAAGCGATAATAAGGTTTTCCAACCAGTATCTACTCTAAAAACTCAACTTGCTCAACCAGTTGAACTAAACATATACATATATTTGCTAAAAATAATTATATATTTCATGGCTTGGTCTTAACAAATTTACATTATTTCACTTTTTCATGTTAAAATTGACTTTTATTTTTTCATGTCTTGATTTAAGAGAATTAGTCTTTATATTTTATTTGTTAAGAAACCAGGCTTTCCATATGGAGATATTCATGTTATTGAATACTTTTTCTAGCATATGCACTATATGGCTATTTAAGCTTTATATATACTTCATTATTGAGAAGCTAAATTCAAAATCAAAATGTAGGTGATCTCTAAGTTGTTTTTGGCAGAAATGCATACACAACATTTCCTCCAAATCTAGAAGGGTTAATGTCAAATAATTACTCCGTACTTTGATCTTGTTGATTTTAGTAATTGAAGTTACAATAATTACTTTATTTTTGTTCTTTCTTTGAGATAATGTATGCGGAGGCCACCCAAGTATTTAATATATTATTAAGGCCACCCTCGTATCAAAATTACTTTATAGCCACCCAAGTATATGGTTTCATTTTGTACTAATTTCGGCTAAAACCATGCCAAATGATGAAAATGCTCATATTTTTATTTAAAAGACGGAAATACTTTTGATGTTTTATTGTTTTGTCAAGTTGTCAACATTTATAGTTTAAAATAGTGTCTTTTCGAAAATTTATAGCCTTTAAGGGCATTTTCATCATTTGGCGTGTTTTTGGCTGAAACAAGTATCAATGAAACCATGTATGTCTGTGTGTAAACTCAAGCTTGAGTGGCCTATAAAGAAGTTAAAACTTAAGTGGCTCTAAAAGAAAAATGTTCAACGGGTGGCCGCCACAATGAAAAAATATCCTTTGGTTCACAAAAAGGCCCACAATACTTTAAAAATGATGATATTTTACATTTTACAATGACCTAATGGTTATATATAAATTTTTTTTCAACAATGACACATATGAAGCATTGGTTAAAAGTTTAAACTTTAGTGACTAAAGCGGACCAGATTGAAGTACAATGGCTAAAATGGAACACAGCTTTAAGCATCTGTCATATAGTTTTTATGTAATAAAAGCCATATCTGGGCTGTAATGGCACCATAATTTTTATTATTGTTGTAGACTTGTAGTGCCAGCCTACCTGCTGAATCTTTGACAGGCATACTGTTAAGGCTGGTAATGGAAAACCGTATCAATAGAGTAAATAATATATGGTGGAATTCACAAATCATGGGCAGCAAAGTTCACCAAATTTCTATTTTCCTGAAAAATCAGATGATGTTCTTGCTAAATTTAGGATTTAATATTTTTACTCTATGTAAATGTGTTAGAATTAATAGGATGAAAACTAGTATACTACACCAAAGTATCATTTGCTTTGTCTATATCGGCTAAATGTTGCAAAATAAAATGGATATTTGATTTGTGCAACTTTCTAATGATGACGATTCAATGTTTTTGGCATGTGGAACTCTGAACTGGATGCAGCTATCAGCACACCAAGTATCATAAGCGTAAGCCAACATTTTCCTAAAGTGGTTCAAAGTTTAATTTCAAATTAAGAACGGGTTCAAATTGAAAGTTCTGTGTGGATATTAAATGTTCGCCACATAATCCATGTATCTAATCAAAAGAGCAAATTACATGAAATAGAGTCAAACTTGACTTTTTGTGTGTGTGTTAATCTGACGTGGAGGCTGGCGTGTTGTCAACTTGTGCCGCATACACAAGTTATAGGTAAAATGATTTAAATGAGGTTGGTATGCTAAAATCGATAATAAATGGCATATTGATTTGTATTTTGCTCCTATCCCGAAGTTGGCTACTAAAATTGAGAAAAAAATTATAACTTCGTTTTTATGTCGTGTGGTTTACCCTTTAAAAACACATGAAACACTCTTGTTTTTGGATCCCTATTTAAACTCATGTCATGAGAAAAGGGTGTAAGTTTTAACTGTACCCTTTTTTATCTGCAGAAACAAAAAATCAGTGGGCACGCGATGATCCTGCTTTTGTTGTAATTTGCATTCTTCTTTTGGCAGTTTCAGCTGTTGCATATTCTGCTGCGTAAGTTATCTAAATTTTTGTTACTATGGAGAAATGTGTACAACTTTGACATGCCTATTTTTATGCATTTGTTGAATTGCATACCAATTAGTATGTTACATACACAATCACATACCAGAAGCTATGCCATGTTTATTGTTACACACATCCTATTAGTAAGAGCAAACTATAAGAAATGGAGACGGTGGGCTTTTCACTTTCTTTTCTTTTTCTTTCCTTTTTTTGTGATTTTAGTAACCAATTCTAGATTTGGCGAAAAATAGAAACCAACATACATTTTATTACCAATTTTGGCTACCAAGTTACATATTATTACTGATTTTAGCAACCAAGTTAAGCTTTATTACCAGTTGTAGCAAAGAAGGTTATTCTATGTTGTGATTTTTTATAATTTGCTGATGTGGCATCTTGTTTGTCTATATATGATGTGGCATTTTATAACGATTTCTAATTTTTTTTCAAATGTGTAAATATGTTTATTCTATTCTTTTTCACATATGCATTTTTTTTGCATACATGACATCTGATGTTGGGGCTGACATGGCATCAAGTCATCAACTGGTGTCATATTACCAGTTTTACTGGTGAAGTTAGTTAAAACAAGGCTGGTTGCTAAAATCAGTAATAAGTTGTAAGGGGGTTTTATTTTGCGCTTAATTTGAAGTTTGTTATAAACTTATAATTCCAGGAAAAAGAAGGGTGAATCTCCTACCTGTTGCGTCTAATTTGCCCTGTTAATGAAGTGTAATTGGTTTCTCTTGTGTTTTTTTCCTATATCATCCAGTCTCAACAATAACATGTAGATACACAAATGAAAATTTTGTAAAATGCTTTTCTTTGAACATTTCTCCACAAAGTTATTTTTTGGCTGAACAAACTGGTGTTTTAATGCCCCACTTTCTCGTGGTAATGATTGTTCCTACAGTTGCTCATCCATTGAATATTATAACTATGATTTAGTTACTATCTTGCTATGATTTATGGTTTTAGGTATGATCATAGCATTGGACATGCTGTTTTTGTGGTTTTATCAGCGACTTGTGTTCATTTTCTTTTAATGGGAGCAGTGTTGGCTACAATTTGCTGGTAAGCATTTAGCATTGTCATAGCTTTATACAAGGGTCACATGCAATCTAAAAATTCTAAATATCATATATATCTTTTTAATTTTCATAATACTATATTCAGCCTTTTTGTAACACTAACATTGTCATAGTTATTCACTTATTTGTAGCAAGTAAAATAAAATCAGTTACTTATAAGTTATATCTATTGTTGTTCACTTGTGATCTGAGACCCTGAATTTGACTCATGACCTGACTCCTAAGAATTAAGTTATATATAGTTTACTTAACATCCTAATTATTATTCATTTTGAAATTAATTTAAATATAAAATTTTCCTACTAGCTGATTATTTACCTATAGAACTAAATGCTAGCTGAATATATCCAACATTAATTAACAAAAATGCACCTCTAGATCATCATCCATGTTTATTGGCTTTTCATAGAGTATCCTCAAGATAAATAAAGCTAGCTTGAAAATGGGCAAATAAACATCTTCTCAATAACTTTTTTCAGTCTTTTGATTTTAACATTGTAGTTGCTTTTTTTAGTTTTTGCTAACTACTGAATTCTGATTACAGCAAATGCCACCCTACGGCCCTAATTTCATCTCTTTCTACTTCAATTCATCTCCCTCATCATTTTTTAACTTGTTCGAGTTACTAGTTGACTCAGCTTGGTTTAAGTCACTCATAAACTTGTGAGGCAAGGTGCGAGTCAATTATAGTTGCAAGCCAGGGTATCGAGTCACCTCATTTTAGGCGTCAAATGACTCGACTCAGATTCGTGACCCATATGAGTTTAACAACTATGTTTATTAAAGTTTGTCTGATTGTCTCACTGAATAAATAAAAAGAACATCATGCACTAAGAGGATTTTAATTAATGACGTTGGTTTCATGTTCCATCTATTTAATGAAACAGACTGGACTACTGTTACTTCTTTTAATTTAGGGTTATTTACAATAAAATCTTATATACTTTTAAAAAGCGTGGCCAAGTCCATTAACTTTATTTGTTATTAATTTTTTAAACAATAAGGCTTGTCTTTGTTTACTGTAGAATTGGTTAATATGATATTTTTAGTGTTTTGAAAGGGTGAATATTATGTTATGAAATTTAGGGCATGAACTTTAGAACTTTTGGAAGGATATATATGAAATCAACCTTTCCCATTGTGTGAAGATACAATCTAATTCATCGACTCTATTGTTTGCATTTTGTGATTTTTTTTGGTAAGGTTTTTGACAAATACTTATCTTCGGGAAGAAACCTCAAACAGTCACGTGGTAGAACAACGAGTTGAATGGCAAGTCATTAAGTCCTATATACTTTTTAAATGATTTAAATCAATTTTATTTGAACTAAAATTTTAATATTGTTTGTTTTGCAGGTTATATGCATTTGATGTGCACTGTAACTCCTTTTTCCCTTTGTTTATTGTGCTGTATGGTATGTACAGTGCACAAAGTGCTTCTTGCTAATAAGATTTATGAAGTATTCAAACTTTTCAATTAAGGCCACCCATATATTATTACTTTATAGGCAACCCAGACACCCAGTTATGTAACTGGTTTTGTTTATATCAACTCCAGCAAAATTCCAAATGCTCAAAATGTCCTTAGTTTCTTTGCAAAAGGCAAAAGTACTGATGAGGTAAAAACAAGTTATATATTAAAATATTGTTTTTTCAAGTAGTTCAGGGCATTTTAATCATCTGGAAATATTTGGGACAGGAATAGTATAAATGAAAAAATGTCTTTAAAGTGTGAGATAATACAAAATACATTTGTATCAATTCATCAGAAAACAATTTTGGCAAAGAGCATGCCAAATGCCGAAAATGCTCATTCTTTTTTGGAAAGACAAATACACTTTGATGAGAGGTAACTAGTTATAAGTTAAAATTATTGTCATATAAAGTAGTTCCTATAAATGGGTGGCGTAATTGAAAAAAAGTTGAATGCTTGGGGTGGTCTCACATATATTATCCCTTAAAATTTATGTAATCACGGTGTCTTTGGTTTTGTGACAGTGATACATTTTTTCATATCACCTCTATTGGTGGCGCATGGTTTTGTTCCCCTTCTGCTGTCAAATCTGATATTTATGGCTGCCATATCGTACTATCACTACCTCAACTTTTTAGGCTATGATGGTTAGTAATTTCCTTAAACTCTGTCCTCTAGTATCCAAAAAGGCAAACTGCACGAAATAGAAACAAAATTTCCAGGTTTGTTAATTTTTGCAACTAACTTGAAATTAGGCTTGGAACAGACAGCATTTTGAATTTTTCTAATGATTTTAGTAACCAAGTTAAATTTTGTTAACGATTGTTAACAAATGGTATGTTCAACCGATAAGTTGTCTTATTTTTGCTGATTATTCAAAATTGTTGAAGTGGTATTTTATTTGTCATTTTAGTGGTTATGTACATGCCACGTAACATCTGATTTGACATCAAAAATTCTTTTTAGGATAAGTTCAAAACGATCTTTTAATAATATTTGTAAAAATTTTATAAATTAACTTTTTCACCTAAACTTTTTTTTGCATGTCAGCTTTAATTTGGTGGCTCAAATGGGATTAATGGGTTTGGACTTTGATGGTTTAAATCACTCAACCTGTGGTGGTTCTTTTTGCTGGATCTTAAATAATTGCGGATGTAGCATTTTAATGTTCATTTTAGTGCATATTAACATACCACGTGAATCTGATTTAATACTTGAGTTGTTCTAATAAATTTGAAAACGGACCATTTTTCAAAAATATAAATAAACTTGTTTTTTTACCCTTTTTCCACGTAAGCAATTTTTCATATTTGGGAAATCATGTGGCGGCTGGCATGATATCAACCTATTCCACATCAGCATTTTGCTGGTTAAATTATTAAAAATGAGGTTTGTTGCTAAAGTAATTTATATGTTGTTTTTTTTATTTTGCATAATTGCATCTAATTTAAAGTTGGCTGCTAAAATCAAGAAAAGTTTAAGGTTTGTTTTTATTTCGTGTAGTATGCTAGAAAAGAAACTTCAGTTTTGGATACAACATTTAAACTGAAAAATGCCACTTAACTTTAAAAACTATGTTTCATCTTTGATGAACACAAAGCAAAATTATTGATAAACTAAATGGTTTTCTTATAAAATGAACTCATACGTGAAACCTGAGGTTTTCTTTCCTTTTTTTTTCTGTTTTTGTTCAAAGTTAATGTAAATCAGTTTTGATATTTGTAAACTAGTATTTTCTAATGCTATACAAAGTTATGAATGGATTTATTTGAATTTTACATGTTTTCTTGATTTTGAAAAGATTTGATGTCTAAGTACTTGCTAATATAGCTTTATATAATTAAAAATTTTCATATGACAATGCACTTTTATGAAAAAAGCAATGTGAACGATTATATAATATATCCATAGCCAACTAACTTTATTGTATAGTTGTTTCTTGCCATTCATAGTGTAGCAAATTGGAGATCTTACCTACCATAAACCACTACTTCTGCTGTTCCCTTGGACCCAAAAAAGAACTAAACTTTTGCTTTTTAGATACTCAAACCTAGTTCTATTGAGAATTCAAAGTTTTGACTTATAGTTCTTAAGTTCTGTTTACTATATGCATACTATCCAAACATTTTTTGTGTGATTAAATACAATTTTCTACCCATCCACACTTTTTCATATTTTTGTCGATATGAAAGTTAAATAAATAATGCTCATATATAGGTATAAGGTACTGTTAAATTTTCCAGAAAACTCTCAACAACTTTTACATGTGATGTAATATACATTCTCTTAAAGTTATAACTTTGATGGTAGCCAATTTGTTATTCCTTTCATATATCTATACATCCTTCTTAAATTCATAATACCATAGTTATCCTTTCAAAGCACTAAAAACATCATATATACGGATTTACCTATCATGTGGTAAATAAATAAAAAAAATTTAAACTTTGTTTCATTGAATAAAATAATGTGAATTATTTCAACACATAGTACTGTTATCATTTATTTAGTGAAACATACTTGTATAAGTAACTATATATAGTGAAATAGTAAATGTGATACTATGAAGTTTTACATTGGTATATGGCACTGCCCCACTCTGTTTCTGTTTCTGTTTTGTTATTTTTTTCTCTAAAGGTTATGGAAATGTATTGCGGATTAATCTCCCTTAACTCCATTTGTATTGCAGTGCTTCCATTTTTAGAGAAGACCACTTTTTTCTTATACCCAATTGGCATTGTGATCATATTTACACCCATTTGTAAGTGTTACATTCATCCTTATCTACTAAGTCTGTATGTCACTTGATTTTCTCTTGATTCGTCAATTTAGATTCAACAAACCAAACTAAACGAAAATATATTTGTGTTTCTATTGCAGTGATCTTAAGTGGGTTTAATCCTTCAAGATACTTGATGAACATTTACTTTAGTGAACGGTCATGATTTGAAGTTTGATATGAATATTAGAAACTGAATAGTAGTGCTGATTGCTTATTGTACACAGTTGAAAGCTAGGATTACAATGGATATGTAAATGCACCATTATGCCATTTGGATTGAAAATATGTGGCCCCACCCGCATTTGAGCCAGATGTTTGGTTTAATGTAACTGATATTTTGGTCCGTTACAACTCATAATTTTTAAGTTTGTTTGATTATATTTTTATTTTTTTATTTTTTATTTTTTTTGGGAGTATTCTAATATGTCAGAATCAAAGCCATACCAATCATGATTGGGTTCACTACATGTTAGTGAATAGTCCAAGGTTTTGCAGCAATCATGTTCCCACTTGGACTATTTATCTATGTTAATAGCATCTCCAACAGCCTGTTCTTGGATGAGAGAGTTTGAGTGGAGAGGTGGTTGAAAGCCCCAGTCTTGAAAACAGGTAGTTTTGGGAAGAACGACCTCAAGGCTCAAGCAACTTTAGAGCATCAAGAGTAGGTTTCTTATATTTATGTGAGTGTGTTTATTATATTTTAGTGAATGATTGTAAGTTGTTGTGAATGAAGGATAGAGAAAAGTTACTATTCATCCTCAACCTTTATAAATTTTTTTAAGATATTTAAAATTGGTTGTGAGTAGAGGAGAAAGAAAAAGTAATGATAAAAATATTAAAAATATTTAATTAAGAAGAAAGAAAAATAATAATTTTTAATTTAATTATAAGAATAATGATAGAAAATCTTATGCAAATGGTTTTAGAAATGGTTTTTGAGGATTACGAAAAGGCCAGGAGAGAATGTGTGGGTAGGTGTTATGTCATCATCATTCATCACTATTTTTGGGTCTCATGTTTTAAGGGTGATTATTTGTAAGTGAATTAAATTAGTTTAAATAGATAGCTTGCAATTCTTTTCAAAGTTTTTCTTAAAGAGATATATGTACCTTTTTTTAATTGATATCACTAATTCATTAGGATAATCTCTAAGAGGCATATAGTTTTATTATTACAAAGTCTACCTTACATATCACTATATTCTAAAAGATAAAGGAAATATATTTTTATATTGAATTGTTACTTATTTAAACCTAGCTTGATAAAGACACACTAATATGCTTTCTGGAAGTTGTAACCGAATTTTGAATTGACATGGTTTTTGTCATATTTGGTATACTAATACAGACATACAGTTTCAATACACGAATGACTCTAATGAAACAACTTGGACATGTCTATCCTTATGAAATATATTAAACAATGTTTCAATTAACTTTTTTAAACAGCTCCTATGCTATATGGCACATCTAAGATAGAACTTTATATGAAATGTCATTTAACGGCCAACTCTTTTGTTGAACACTTAGATCGTGATAATGAATGTATGATAAAATTAATCAACTAAATTTGTGATAATTAACGAACAAGACCATTCAATTGCTTGTTGCATAAGAAAGGAATAACTATAATTTAATTTCGATATATATTATATCAATCAAATTATAATGTCATGGCATATGTCATGAGTATGTTTTTACTAATTTTGTGGGTGCAAGAGTACTCATTACAATTAGAACTTAGAACATATATCACTTTTTTGACAAGTCTTATTAGCTCAATCGTCATGGGAGGGTCTTATAGTGCGATATGGACCACAATATTTTATTATGCGTTCAATTTTAAATGCAAGTCAGTTTTGGGAGTTTATAAACATTTAATTTGCAATGATTTTAGAGGGTTGGTAAGCATGTGGATCTTGTCCATCATGTGATCCGCATGTAATATGCATATCCCATTATATGTTAGAAAAATATAAAAATGTTTTATATAATATGGGTTTGGACGATAGCATAGTTAATTAGGATGTTTTATTGTAGATTAAAATAATTCTTCTGTTTCTAATTTTTTAAGTTTTTAGTTTGTGTGATTACTAAATATTAGGGTCAAAATCACAATATTACATTACCAAAATATAGATCATGATGTATAATTTTAAAGGTAACCATAAAAAATAATTATTTTAATGCGGCTATTTTACGTATAATTACATCAAAATATAATTAAAAAAAACACATTAAATATGTTTAAAATAATATATTACACAATGATCATGTAATTAAGAGAACTCCTTATTAGTAAATGTTTCTATCAATATGACTATTCATAATTGATACCAAGGGATGCAGAAATGCTACGATTTATCTTCTACAAAAGTAGAATATTGATATTGGCGCCCGTGGCTAGGGTGGCGCCACGGTGGAGTAGAAAGGTAAAGGACGGTGACACGTGAGTTTTCAAGATAGAAATTCATGGAGACATACGCATAAAGGGAGAACGGAGTGATTGTGAGATGAGGATGAGATAGATGAGAATAGACGTTCGTTGATGACAGAGGTTCATGGGTTTCTTTTGGCAGATGCCGTCCTTGATTACATATTAGATAATAAAAACCAAAAGAAACTAATCTGTCTGTAAAAATTATTAAATTTGTTGATGAGTTTGCAATGTTATGACTACTTTTAACCAAAGGTTGGAATGTTTTCTCAATGATCATAGGTGAAGCTTAGTGAGGGCCAGAGGGGCCCACAACCCCTCCTCTTTTCTTTGTTAATGATGTTAACTTTTGGTCCAGTAGTGTAAATTTTTTAATATTTATAGAGTTCGTCTCCCATAAAATAGTTATTTTCACCCGCGCCCCACTATAGAGTAGATCAAACTCCGCCAGAGTCAATGATTAAGAAAAAAGAAGCAGAAAAAAGGTTGGCTTGTGGAGCAAACTTTTGCACTTTTGGAAAGCAATTTACATACAGAACTTTAAGGGTTTTTTTCTTCCTTTTTTATACGGAAAATCACACGTACTAAAAGTATCATGCTTACATCATGGTCGAAAAACAAATTATGTTTAGAGTAATAAAAATATTCAAAATTAATAAATGTTAATAAATGAATTTGCAAGTTAAGGTATATATTTTAAAAAATACTAATCGGACATAATACACCATTTGTATATAAAACTACTTCATATCGTGTTTCTAGGTGGAACTTATGGTTGATTAGAAATAAAAAAAAACTTTTAATGGCAAAGTGACCAAGAACCTTAATTGCTTCATTAAAACTAAGGAATTAGTTTTCTAAGTCGAAACTAAGGAATTGGTTTTCTCTTAGATGGTGAATCAATCAAAGATGGTTATATAAATTTTTGGTTGAGTAATTAATTTTTTGTGGTGGTTATTATTCTTCCTATTGGTTTTGTTTTGTGTGGTACATTATGTTCTTTAGCCTCTGGCTAGAATTGTGTTCTATAAAGTTTCGCATTTCTGTTATAGAAAGTAAATAAATAAATAAATCTTTAAGTATTCAAAAGTATTAAGAGAATTCCAATTGTGGGCTAAATTTAATGTTTATTTATTACAACATCATGATGTCATGTTATTGTCATACTTACAAACTTTTGGGAATTTCGATTTATTAATTATCTATTCACTTCTTCTTAAACACCTTTAGTTATTTACTTAATTGATTGATTGTCAGCATTTGGTTCCACATACTGTCAATAAATGTCAATCTTCACATATCATCAGCGACATAACCATAAAAAGATCATTAGAGAAACGAAATAAAATTTAAATTTACTTTTGTCGATTATCTATACTCGTATTTTATGTTTTAAATCTTTTACTTTAAAAATAGAAAGAATACATCTTACGATCTAAATATTCTCTTAAAACGATATACCATCTCACTTAGCAATATCACAAAAAAATAAAAGCTCGCATATTAGTTCATCATTGATAAAATTCAGTAGTTTAAAGGTACAACACACACAAAGCTTATAGATTGGTCACTTTCATTTGTCAAACGAATACAAGATAAAAAACATATGTTTTCGTATATTTATATTCTTGATATAATAAGATGTTGTTTACTCGTTGTCGAGGTTGCTACCGGCAACATCCACAACAAACCGGTACCTAACATCATTCTTCTCCAATCTCTCCATTGCGGTGTTGACATAATCCATCTTCACCACCTCAATTGTTGATCTCACCCCTTTCTCCTTGCAGAATTCAAGCATCTCCTGTGTCTCTTTCATGCTACCGATAAAGGTTCCTGTGATCGTCTTCCGACCTTATAAGAAAATGTAAAAAAATTAAAGTTAGAAGTGTATATATAAATAATTATATATATTATACATGAAATAAAATAAATATGATTATATGACGAAAAGGTGCACGAGTATAGGAATAAGAATAAGAAAAAGTGACTAACCAAGCATAAGGAGAGGGGACACAAATTGCAACGGGACGTTGATCACACCCATGATGATAAGTTTCCCGTCAAGTTTCAATAAAGACAGACTAGGCTCAAGAGGATGGTGAACGGGTACGGTATCAATAATATAGTCAAAAGAGTCAGCCAACTCTTGCATCCGATTAACATCAGAGCTAATGAGGTAATCATCGGCTCCAAGAACATCAAGCGCCTCTTCTTTCTTTTTATCCGAAGAAGAAATAACAGTGACGTGATGCCCCATCGCTTTTGCTATCAAAACACCCATGTGTCCAACCCCACCAAGACCAAGTATCCCTCCTTTTAGCCCACTCCCTTTTAGTCCAAAGTGGTTCAATGGGCTGTACACTGTCACCCCTGCGCACAATAGTGGCGCTACCTGCTCCGGAGACATTCCCTCCGGTATCTTCACTACAAACCTGTAAACAAAATAATTTTGAACTTAAACTATGAACTTTTCGGATTTGAACACAAAAGTTTCAAACGTATATAAATGTTTTAAGAGGCTTTGCTTCTGTCACTGAGTCGTAACGCCAAAGATAAAGTGTTTGTGATCATGGGAGATAGATTACTTTTGGTGGACGACCATGGAGGCGGCGAAGCCACCTTGAGTGGGTTTGCCGTCGGTGTAAACATCGTTGTAGGACCAGATCTTCTTGTTGCAGTATTGTTCGACCTCCGAATGGCATGGGCGGCAGTTGTCGCAACAACCGACCAAACACCCTACTCCCACGCAATCTCCCACCTTGAATTTGGTGACTTCAGGTCCCACCTCCACCACCTCACCCACCACTTCATGTCTGCATCCACCAACAAAACAAAACGTAACAATTCATTTTCATTTCATTAAAGTTACATACTTTACTTTAAATACCAAATCAGTACAATTTATTCTATACTTTTACACATAAAGGGTGCATAATTGCTGTAGGTTACATAGTGTTTGGGTATTGATTAAACTTGAGTTTCTAACAGGAAAAAAATCACCAAAATAACCTGGTGACTAGAAAATTGTAAAAATGAAATTAGACATTTGGGCCTCTTGGAAAAACAGACGGCTAGAAAGGAGCCTTGTCGCCTTCTTGTGTACTTTAATGCTATAATCGAGCTATTCTTCTTTATCAGACGGATAAAACCAGTGCTCAACTTAAAATCAATCGCTCAAAATATGTTTTGAATACCTAGATGCTACAATCTATTTATTTATTTTTTTCTAAATGTAGAGGCTACTACAATCTAACCAAGTTCTTTCTCAGTAAGCCTAAAAAATGTTTATTATTGCAAAATTGAAGTGTTCATTTTTAGTGATAGGTGAAGGGTTTGTCATCATTTAAACTACTCTAAATCCAACCGGAGAAGGTTTGTCATCATTAAACCAATATAAATCCAACCGATCGATGCACACTAACTTTATTAGTATTCCGACAACTAATACATAATAAATTAACTAAACGTTCATGCACTAATTAACAACATAATTAATTAAAAAGGGTGAAACCGGAAGACTGACCCGGGAACCATGGGATAATTTGACATTCCGAGATCATTTTTGATCTGATGAAGATCGGTATGGCAGATACCGCAGCATATCACCTTAATCAACACGTCTTCTGCTCCTGTATCTCTGCATGTTGCATACATAAATTTCATTTAATCGTACATACACAAAAAAATAATAATAAACCAATATTAAATAATAATAAAAAAAACCGATAATTGAATTATATCGTATGCTTAACCGAAGTGGTGAATTTGGTTTCCAGACCGATTATCGGTTCAACAAATTCTTGTATATTCGGTTTGATTATTCGAATTCAACTGAATCCGAATTTTGTTTACAATTTAATCATCTTGATTAAACAGGCTGATCAGAAACATCTAAAACCAAATACTAGGGAAGCGAATAAACTGTTAACCGAACCGATAAACACGGGTATGTATGTATTAATGTACCTGAGAGTGAAGGTGTAGGGGGAAAGGAGGCCGGAGGGATCTCTGGCAGCCCATCCGGTGGTCTTCCTTTCCTCTTTCAAGCTTCCCATTAATTATATATTTCCAAACACGCACTGATCGAAGATATCAATTATGAAATTATGGTTTCTTCACAGAGAGAGAGTGTGTGAATGTGGGTTTTTGATGGGAGGGATGAAGGCGTATCGATTTATATATGTAAAAACGAGAAAGAGGGCTTCAGCTGCTTTCTTTTAAAGTCAACATGTTTGTTGTTCTATTACGCTTTTCTTTTTTTTTTTCACTACGCAACATGTTAAATATAATATTATATTATTTTTCTTGTTGTACTCTTCATGTAGGTAAGGGGAAAGGCATGGTAATTGTAACGTTTAATCTATGCTTTATATTTTAAAATTTTAATTTTTTATTTTTCAACTAGTATTAAACTTTGGAATATCTAAATCGCTGGCACCATGACAATGATCTGGCAAGTAAAATATAAACTCTAGGTAGGACCATTAAAATGCTCGCTCGGTAATACTTCACTCGAAATTAAATGGTTTGTTAACAAGTCGAGTTTGAACCCATAATTTTAGCTCCTTTAAACAAATTAGTCAATTTTAGCGCTCTGGTCGATTTTAAATGAACGAGTCTTGGCTCCGCTCATTTATATTCCTAATTCTAAGAGAAATGATATTAAATATGAATAATAATGATGCAGATAATAAAAACAATGAGATGGTTAAAAGCTAAAAGATTAAATAAAAGAGTCAAGAAACCTTTAAGATTTTTTTAAAACTTAAAAGATTCACAATATAATAATAATCAACCAAAAAATAAACTAAATGGTCATAAAAAACAATATTTATAGTAACTTAATAATTTAAGAATAATAATAATAAAAAGATAGTTAAGAACTTTTGAATTTGAATTCCGGTGGTGGGGTGTTCATATGACACCACACACTACATACCCATCAATCATATATTGCCATGTTACATTAAATTTATTCATCGTACGTGTCAAGTGACTTATATGTTGCGAGTAGACGTATAACTAAATTAGTGCATTTGGCGGGAAACTTTATTTTCACCTCCCATCGAACTCTTATTTAAACCATGAAAAGTTGTTACGTATATCTACAACAATACGTAGAAATAAATCTCGATGGACCCAGAACTTATTTCTAAACATTCCGTATGTGTATTTTGGATTTTCCACAAAATAATCATTTATAAGAACGTTAGTAGTACTTGATTTCAGTTTCTTGATGTGTTCGGCTAAGCTTTTAGTAATTGATTTCAGTTTCTTGATGATACAAAGGCTTGTTAGAAGAATTTGCGATGAACAAATGATTAATTGTGAAATGTAACGGTATACTATCTACAAAATATTTGAAGTGTTTTAACAATATTATTATTTGTACCAAAGAATAATAGTATCCACAGTAGCAAGTTGCTTGACTACCACCGGCGTCAAGAAGCACAGCCACCATGGCCCATGGGCCTTCTCCTTGAAACCCTCTAGAATACCAATGCCGTGAAAATATTGCATCTTTCTTGGACTTGTTATATATTTTTTTAATCTTTGATATATTGTTTGCTAAAAATAATTTTATATTCATGTATGTATGTATGCATTTATGTATTCTAGATTCTCTCTCCTATAATGATGTGTAACGAACTAAATTCCTTTTAATATTAAAATACAAGACTTTCAGTTTTACATTTATACCATCACCGTAACATTCGGGCAATTATGTAGAAACAACTGGGTTGGGCCCTGAGGTATAGTTGTAAAAGATGAGCCACATCGGTTTGAATCTAGAGGAATTGCGATTCAGAGGATCACATCGGTTTTGTTTAGTTTATTTCAAAATATCATTATCCGTTGAACTATGAAAAAGGAAATGATGGATCAGAAGCGGTCAAGCGGAAGACAACGTGCGATTGTCTCTCGAGGTTGTAGATCTTTTCGAGGTCGTCCATTATTCATAGCTACGATGCGGTGAGAGGTAAGATATATATCAATATAGTTTAATTTTAAGAGATGAAATTTGACTGCATAAAAGAATAAAACAAAATACAAAAATAGCGTGCTACCTATGAGATAGTTCATTTATAATACAATTAGCAACGTGAGATGAATAGTAAATTCTTGATTTGTTCTGTTTTTTTTTAATACTTTTGCTCTTCGACTTTTAGCATAGACGCTTAAACTATAAAATAAATCAATCAAGGGGAATAATATAATATGCCCCCATCGATTTCGATATCTCATAACTTTGTAGAAGAAATAGTAAAATAAAATAAATACCAACCCCACGAAAGGAAGAACGTGGTGTAGTGGATGTTCCGTCAAACCTAATTTCTTGATGATTGAAATATATTTTTAATACGAATGTATTATGCAAAGAATTGCTGGAATTGAAAATGAAAATGTATTGCTAACTAAATAAAAAGTAACTTATACAAATTATTTTAATTGTCTAGATTTCATTATGATTAAATTTTCTTAAAAACTAAAATATTAAGTGGAGTAGTATTTTGTAGTCACGAAGACTGTGTTTAACTTTAGTTATAGTAAATAAAACTTATTCGTTTAACTAGACCTTAGAATAAAATTAATAATAATTATTTTACATTTAGTGATATGTCATTGTGTTGTAGGTGAATGTCTAAACAACCACGTCTCAAGCAAGTCATCAACCACCAATGCCATTGAGTGCTCTTGGAAATATTAATATAAAAGCTATCTACCAACCCACAACCCATAATACACATCTCTCCTTTTCATTTTCCAATTACCTACAACAGTTACAAATTATTTATTTACAATAAAAGGTCATATGGCAACCATGACGTGAATATATTGCCATCAAAGACTTGGCTAATATGAGGTTTTACTATAACTAATAACTAATTAGTAATAAAAAGAAGTAATTCGTGAACTTACATATAAATATCCATTCTTTTTCTTTTTCTAATACAACTATACAAGACCGAGTACAAATATATTTTTTTAATACAAAAGACTGTTCTATGGAGACTTCAAGTTGGAAGGTCAAGAAAGTAACCAATAAGAGCATGGATGGTCGGTTGAACCAAAAAGAACAAGTATCAAGTTCATAAGCAAATAGAATTGGCAAATCTTTTGGATAGGCTTGTCCCTATATTGATTAAAAACAAACTATACATACAAAATGAGTGTGACGCACAAACCCGACTAACGTTAGATGTGATCTAGGTCGAGGCTAAGACTCTTCTTGAATATCAAATCACTTAGATGACCATTTGCTAAGCTAACTTTAAGATTGTTTTATAAGAGGCAGTTCAAATAATTTCAAAAATTAACAATAAAAAACTAAGACATATTATGATTTGCCTAATGACTAAGTTGTTAACAGTTAAAGTTTGACAAATAGACGCAAATTTAGACAATTCTTTATTTTCTAACGCTAAATAGTTTCATATATAATAATGCAACAACTGACAAGTCATTTGTCAAACTTACGTTTAACTCAATAAGATTAATTTCCGTGAATTATAATAGCGGGGTGCGACTTTTTTCCGGTAAAGACTAAAAAATTGAAATTGTCTAACATGACATGTCATGTTATTATTCACAAAAGATATGAAAATGACATATAAAAGTCAAAATCCTCTAAAAATTAACTTTTTTAAATTTCATATAATTTCATTTATCACGAAGTAATACACACTTGCCACTTTTTATTGTTTATATTTGTAATAATACATAAAGTCAAGGAAATGAATGTATATGTGGTTTTTAATTAATTAAGAAACCATTTACAATTAGTTCTGTCAAAGATAACGAAATCACAAGATGACATGTGGAACAAAATCACATTAAAACGTTGTAGATAACGTGTAATTGAATATTTCAATCGATATTGCCAAGGAATTGAAAGTCTGAAACACTTGCCAACAATCTCAAAACGACACCCGATCAACACTTGTGTGGAACTAATCTCCTGTTTTTTAAACATCACTTGCTTATAATTAAGTTATAATTTACCAGCATGCGTCCCAACTTTCCAACCACACAAGTTTGTTGTAAATTATATATTTGTTAATACTATTAGAACCAGATCAAACGTACAAGACAGGTCGGTTAGGCACATTATACTAAAAGTTGCTTATAATACCGGTATGGTTCAGACTCTTGAAGCATCTGTTGAACCGAATTAACTAGCGAACTGATTTATTTTCGATCAAAAGTCATATGAAGAAATAAGCATAGTTAACGAATTGAATCATATATATGTAAAGAGATTAAAGGCGTTACAAAGTATTTGACGATAATGAAGTTGCTCTCATTTTACCTAAATTAATATGCATATAATTAAAAACTTGTTGGAGTTGTTGGCCCGTCAATTTTAGCTCTAATGTTTTATTATTTAAAGGCAGAATTTTCGGTTAAGTTAATTACATATATATACATTTTTATTAGAAAGTAATATAATTTTATAATATTATATTTGATTTGTTATAATTCTAAATTCACTATTTATTAAGTTTGGTTTTAAATAGATAGATAGATGGATTATAGATGATGTATCTTTTTTTTAAATAATATATCAGGAATCAACTATCAAGATTCTTTGGGTCAGGTTTATCATCTGTGTTTGGATTTAGCTAGAATAATGTTCGTTGTTGACCAAGTAGAAATTGGTTACTTGGGCATAACCTTTTCTATATGATATGACTATTTCATTGTTGTACTCAGTCGACTTGAGTAGTTTCGATGGAAATGATATATATGTTTACAATGTTTATTTTTATAGTCGTGAACTACATAGTTGCTTTGTGTTGAGATGTTCACGGTGTGGGTCCGACCCTCCCTTCATAGCCATCGTAGCATACACTATGAACCAAAAATTATATGAGACTTGTTTTCTACTCGGAGCCGGTTTAATAACACTAGAAAAGATTGAAAGAGTACAAGCATTCTACGCTACAAACTCTTAGTTCTTTAATGGATTGTATAATGTTTTCTGGTTATTCAAAATTTTACTTATAACCTCATATGAGATGTTCTTATTAATTAATAATTATTTAAATAACTAATAACATATTATATAATCATATTAACCAATCAAATAGAGAAAAGGTATTAGAAACTATTTGGTGGTAATGAAGTTGTTGGCACATCAATTATTAGGACATGGAGGACACTTGGGACGTTACGAGGAGAGAGACCTTGTGCTTCGTGTCCATGAAGATGAGGGAAAATTTTGTGAGAAGATATTATCGACAGCTGGATGGTCGATGAGGTAGACAATAGATAGGCTAATCTATCCACTTCTCATGTAGTAGATGCTAACAAAGAATGTTTCTTTACCAACTATAACATCTGATGAGTCTAACTCATGATTTTGTTTAAAGAAAATACCTAAGATTTTTTAGTAAAAGTTTGATGTAGTCCAATGATCAAGGGGTCGACGGATCCCCTAGTTCCGCCATTGCTTATATATGCATTAACTACTCTCATGCACGACTCCGAACTACATGCCTAACCGAATGTAGTTCCTGGGGCTCCATGCCTGGCCAAGTTCACCCAGATAGGGGGCAGGCTAACTAAGATTAATTAATAGTAAAGCAAAACCAATGATCAAGGCCCAAGATAAAAAAAAACAACTTAAAAAATTGAACTTTTTAGTGGCCCAACCCAACATAGAATACAAGCCATAAGCTCATAACAATTAACAGCACACATGAAATCCAGAAACATACCTTTTCGGCTTTTTCCCATCCCGTTATATAAACCCATATTTAGCAATGACCAACCAAAGTTCTAAATTAGACCCTCAAGTTTCAAGAGTTACAACTTTACCCCTACACTATACTCTTTTAATCCTATTAATCTTTTTACTAATTTGATTTTTTTTCAATAACTTTGGTTTGCTAGCATTCAAAATAATAACTAGTTTGTATTTGTGTTTAATTTCTTTCTTGGTGTTCCGATATAAATTTCTAATAAAAGAGTTGTATTCAAAGTAGGTATTTTTTGGATGTTGTAGGCTATATCAGTTGATGGTAACATGCTGGTACCGTAAATAATGAAACTGATATCGACCGAAAAACATCGGTGCGGCTACATACTGGTTTCTATTAATGTTTCGATCTCCAGAATGGAGTCGGTGTAACTTCATACGTTTTTTTTATGTACTTTAATCACGTTAATGTTGCCACCGCCACATAACACACAACGAAGTTTACAAATGAGACGCACGTGCAAGCTTAGTTTCAAGCAATTAGATTCTTGGGAACGAACAATATTTGTATTCTGAAATTATACGTATGTAGCATTTGACTATAATACATTAATACCTATATATTTGTATTGGAAATGTGGTATTAGTTGGAAGATATTTTTATACCACTAATTGTATTTAACGCATTTATTAAGCAATATAAAGGGTACAGAGCAGCTTGCCAGTGGACTCTATACGTTTAAGGTAGGAAAAAAGAAATGCACATTACGATCACAAATTTACAATGTTACATTTGAAGGCCGAGGTGATGATTAGAAACATGGAGATCTACCGATTTCTAAATATGTTTAAACTGTAGTAATGTTATTTCAAAAGTACTGTCTTTTGTCTCTGTCAATTTGATTTTTGATCAATTGCGATAAATAGTATCATACATATATATAGTTTGATCATAACATGTCAATTGGTAGTAACTGGAAACCCAATTCCATGGCGTTGTGTAGGAAAAACAACAAATAACATACTGAAAACGACCCCGAATCCAACAGGCAGCGCCGTAAGAAGCTCTTTGATTTCATCAGACGGTGACGGATAAAAACAGTTCACAACATTTTCATCAAACAGAGTCACTGCTGCAAAAACCATAACCGACATGAAAGCGTGCACGAAATCTATGAACTTTAATTTGTACTTAGCTGCAAGTTCCGGCGGTAAAGCTGAATTCCCATCGATCACACACAACCCGTGAATTGTAGCGAACCCATAACACACATTACCGTCTCGATCCTTGAAGCTATCGGTGAAACTCAACAGGAAACACGAGAGGCCACATAACGCCACAAGTGCTGCGGTCAGGCCCCGGCTCATGGGGTCACACGCACCCTGGTTCGTGAATACGGGTGAAAGGAGTTGAAAGGCAAGAACCGAACCGGTGGGCAAAAGATTGGCCAGGTGAGCCGTGCTTTGGAATGTTTGGTTTATTGCTTTTTGTATTAGTGTTTTCTCGACAGGTTCAGGAAGAAGTGTTCGTTCAAGAAGTGGAGCTTCATCGTTTTCAACCTTAATCTCCATAACTGTTGATCAATCTTGATCGACCGATAGCGCGAATTAGCCTTTGTGGATTCGATCTTTTTATTGGATTAATAGTTGTATTTATAGATTGAATATATGGTATGAAAAATTAAAGGGATACGTGCTAAAGGGTGTTGTTATCTTGAACTGAAATAGCTTGCAAGAAACCGAAAGCACAAAATTAAAGCAGATTACTACGTTATCTTTTAAGCTACTTCTGTTACAACTGTTGTAAAAGGTAGAAGAAATTACGGTTACTGGATCAATTTGGCAAGCATATGACGTACGATGTTGTCTTGGGAACAACTTCTGTTTTGGAAAGCGGGTGTCTTTTTTGGTTTGTTTAACATGGATCATCTATATATCTCCTAGAAAGCGCCTTGTATACAACAGCGAGTAACTTCCTAAATTTTCACTTCTTTAGTATCTTAAACATGTTTAAAATATTTGATCGGTGATATTAAACATTTAAAACAGTTAATAGTATTAAGGTCTTCAGAGCACGTTGTTGTTTATATATATATCTCATATTTGTGTATTAAGGCATATACTGCAATGGTTTTTTTAAATGCATTTATGTTAATAAATTTTGAAACACTAAAAAGGTTTTGTGACAAGAAAGGACTATGTTGGTCTCGACGAATTCAACTGCTTAATTAAATATTTTCTGAAACAATTTTGTTCTAATATTACTACTTTCGTATAATTTACACTACTTGTTCACATTTACTTAAACTCTCAACCTTTTAAAAATGACACTATACCACACATATTAGACAGAAAAATATAGTAATTTTAGTTGCAAGATAATAGTATATTACTTGTACTAGGTTAAAAAAACGTTATGTAATACACGGATTATATACATGATAAATAGTAATTGGTGATGATAATTTATAAATTATAAGACCATTGAACAATTGAATTGATGATAAATAAAATTTTAAATTCAAAAATTTGTAAAAAATTTAAGTTATTTTTAATAGCATTATATAATAGAAGAAAGACAGGAAAATAATTGTGAGGGTTATGAGTCACTCGAGAGTGACACGTGTCTCTTCATGTAATGAGAAAAGGATACATGAACACAAGAAATAACACGTGTTCATCAAACATTTATTTATTATAAAGTATAGATTAAATTATTAAAAACCCCTCCTCTTGGGCCTTCATCGATTTTTATTAGTTTGTTTTTGAATTTTGAGCCCTATGGTCTTCCTCTAAAGTCTAAATGAAAGAGAAACTTGAATAGTTGCATGGGCCATTTTGAACGGCATTATAATCTAAGTTCCTAAGTCCTTTTATGGCCTAATGGGCACATATCACTTCTGTTGAAATAGGTTCGGGTTAAGTGAGAAAAAGTCAGAGAAAGGCCTCTTATATAAGGAGAGGTATAGGAAAATGAAACTCAAAAGAGGCCCAACTCTCTTACTTCGTCCTTTCCTTAATAAATGGGGAACAAATGACGAAATACAATCTATTTCTCCATTTAAGTGGTTCTTGCTTCTGTTCCTTAATAATGTCATATATATACACACACACATGGACAGACGTATGTAGGTTCGATGGGGTCACCCTATGAATTTTTCATTCTTTTAGTATACATACGTTTAAATCGCTACTGATCCTATAATACTTTAGTACCGACCCCGTTAATTCTTATGAAACCAATTACCTAAATACTCAATAAATATTTAAAACAATTAAGTCTTACTAATTTAGGGCAACCATTACAAATTTACTTTGATGAAACCTTGTAGGATCGCTTGATGAAAATTTTGTCATATAGCCACCACCACCTACCGCCCATCAACCTATTTTGCCATATAGCCACCACCATCTACCGCCCATCAACCTAGTTTGATGAAACCTTGAGTCAGTCAGATACCGAATCAAACAATCAAGTTTCAGTCAGACGCATACCCAGTCAGAACATCTTACTGGGTCAGCTTCTGACTCAGTCAGATCTTACTGAGTCAGTGTGATCAAACAGCCCCTTACTCGGCCTCCTCTCTCAAATCTGATTCTAAACAACCCAAAAGTCCTTAGTTTAGAAATTTATTATATAATTTTTTCTCTAGTATTTATATTATTATTTGATTATTTGCTAGATTAAATATTAGATTATTAAATGAATGAATTTATTTAATTCATTACTTGATTACTTGCTTGAATGCTTAATTATTTGATTAAAAATATGTAACCTAAACCAATTCGTATAAAAATAATAATAGTTAATGATAAACAAACAACCCAAATAATTTCCGACCCATGATGGATTTTTTTGGGTCCGGCACTACACACAAACATATCATCAAAATCCCATTTTCATTAACTTCATATATAAATTAAAATTACCATATAATTCATTCTACCATGTATCTGGTTTCGCTTATGTCAAACTTGTCCAAAGGCATATCTATGATTAAAATGCTTGAGAAAGTTATGAAAAGGCCAAATACCTTTACAACAATGTTTCAGATAGAAATGGCCTAAGTAAAAAAAATGTGTCGGCTGTTTTAGGACAATTTACAATATTCCAGCACGTTTTTAGTTAGATTTGGTATAAGTGAAACCAAATTCATATACGTAGTAGTTTTAATGTTTAGCTGGCCGGCCTTGTTGAATATATGGGTAATGACCACATATATTATCCTTGTTTTCCTCTCATCTCAATTTAGCTCCGGTTTATCATATTTTGGACCACTACACACCCATGGCCCATGCCAACTCCACAAACCAAACGGTGGTCCAGTTAGTCCCATTGATAAATGTACAGTAGGTGGACTACTTGCACCACCACCTGGTCCATGATCAAGTGTCCCTTGGACAGAGGTGAGGCTAAACCAAACTCTCATGATGTGTATCTTTAAAAGATGAGAATCTTAAAACACTTGTGGGAACTCAACTCAGTCCCACTTAACCACTTACAATAACATAGATGGTCCTCATCAATCTGACCCAAATAAAAAGCAACCGGCAGTTTAATACTTTAATATCCTTCACCTTTATTTAATAAAATTATAACCCTAAATTGCCACTTCCCCTCAAAGTGGGTAACTAACTTTAAATAAAAACATGTTTGTTGATATGTTGCAGTCAAGAGGTGCATTACCCACTAGCTAATAGTCTATTGATTGGACATCACTAGGTGAAAGTTTCCATTATGAAACTAAAGTGGAGGGTGATGTTATGGATTATTAGTTGTTTGTTAACTAATAGATGTTGTGTGGACCTTGAAACTACAGTAAGAATGTTGCCATGTGGCCTGGAGCGTTCGGGTCGTGCGAACAACCTCTTGAAATAGATGCAAGGTAAGACGGTAAGATGCATACATAAGGCACAAGTGGCCTCATGCCCCCAGACCCCTCACATACAGGAGTTTGGTGCACCAGGTTTGCTCTAATAACGAATAGACAGCCAAAATGCTTCATTTTATTTGAAGGAACTTTGTGCATAGAATGGCCAATAGAATTAAAGCATTGACTTTCTAACTGAAATCATTTGACTAAATACATAAAAATGATAAGGTCCAAGAGGTTTTTGATGGATTCGCACTTTATCAACATTTCATCCACCTTCTAGTAGTAACGATTGGTCGAAACATAATCTAATGAAAGTGGTTTACTATCATTTACGCATGAGAAAATGGTAGGAGTGGACACGTTTGGTTTGGATCAAAATGGATGACTTTTTGTATGGGTCAAATTGACCAGTAACACATTTGGTTTGACTTCTTAATTTTCTATAAATTTAGTTTACTGACATTATATTGTTTCAGCAAAATGTATTTAGAAGGATTTTTATATCAAGATTACACATTGGGTGACTTTCTGCAGTAAATTTGAGCTACCATATTATTACTTTAAATAGAAGAAAGGGACATGGATGTACCTGCAATACATGATAATGCACCCTTGATTCAGGGAATGATACAGAATTGAAGATCTAGAGCTGCAGCAGATGATTTCCAAAAAAATTGAAAACACGCCATGTAACTTACTAATGAGTAATGAGTACATACAGCATATAGAACACTCTCTTTTGAAGATAAATAAACAAACAAACAAATAACCTGCGAGATGAGGTCATCTATTTAAACCATGTAGAATGGTAAACAAATAACAAGCTTTGTTATATTTAAACAACAAGTAGCTAAACAGATTTATGCATGGAAAGTTGGAAACATTCATTAGTCAACAGAAACAAATTCAAGTCATCGGCCATTGTGTGTGATGGTACCAAGTTGCAGAGAAGATAAAATACATGATTGTTTTTTTTTAATTGAAACAAATCAAAAGATCATTGATAATAACATAATTGGAAAGCTTTGTTGGTTGCCAATTCTAGACATTTTATTTACTGCTAGTGGGACCATGTAAAGTTGGTGCTTTAAGCAGGATTGAGAAAACGCACTAGAAGATTAAAAAAAGAAAAAAGAAAGGTATGGCTTGAAAGTTGAAAGGAACAACAGTGTTGTCTCCTCAATACATCAACCATCACTTGGTGAGGACATTTATATTATTGTGATAAAATATTGATAAATACTTTCTGCTTTAGTTGCTTTCCAGTTTTTGTATGCATCAATCTAGTTCACAGATTTTTTGACTAATACTTTAAGCTCGTATCAACTCTTGAACCATTATAGTGTAATGTGGTGCTTAGCTTTAACAAAGTTTTCATTAGTTGAGTTAAAGAAATCTGCAAAATTCTCATGAACACGGGTTTTTATTATATTCATAAAAGTTTTGTTGTCAGGTTTTAGCGCATGCATAAGTGAGTAATATCTAATTCTCCAGTCAAGTAATCTAATTCACCTTATTCTCTTATCAAATAAAAAATTGACCAAGTATCAACTCTAGAACCATTTTAATGTTTTAATGTGTTGCCTAGCTTTCATCACTAACATAGTTTTCATTAGTTGCGTTAATGAAATCTACAAAATTCTAATGAATGGTTTTGTTGTCAAGTTTTAGCGCATGGATAAGATACTTGAACATCTCACTTTTCAGTTAAGTATTCTAATTCACCTTTTTCTTTTATCAGATAAAAGATTTGACCAGGTAAACAAATATAAACTATCAATCATCTATCTCAAAGCCGCCCAAAATTAACATTTATAAAATATAATGTGTTCATAATTATTTTGTGGAAGCAACCTCAAGCTATCCTCTGAAATATGATCATTCAACATGAAGAATGAATTAGATTTCAACTGGGCCCATTCTATAAAGATACAGCAGGTCCAGTAGATAGCTGAAGCAGTAGAAAACAAATGGCTCTTCAAAATAGGATAAGATACCAAGTCGCTTTCAATGGACTCCTGTATACACACAGCATCCACTTGCAGATATTTTACCCTTGTTTCCAAACAAAATCACTAGATCAGCTTGCTGATTGTACTACTAGTTTAGCATACAAAATCAATATTCAAAGAGGTTTATATGCATTTAAACTTTAAAAAATTGAAATCGTCACACCTCTTAAGAAACTACCATATATGTCAAATATGTTTTAATTTCAGTATCAAATAATACACAGAAGACTTCTTAAACACATACGAGGTTCCATATTATTATAGCAATTGCAAATAGAAATAAAGGATCATAGCTTTCTCACTAATAATAGTTTAGAAACACATTATAACAATAATAGTGTCCTAGTGGGTTCCATGCTTTTTGTTTGGTACCTAATTGACAAAGCTTGGAGTTATAGTCTTTTGTTGAAGTCTAATAATTGAAGAAACTTGTCTTTACCTTTTTACAGTATTACTTATAGATGTTATGTTAATCTGGTAATAAAGCTGACATATGAACTAAATCTATGACGATGAGAAGAATCTACAACACTTTTGGAATTCACTAAACATGTATGAACCTAGACCAATGAAGAACACTAAACTGGAAGGCAACTAAAGCTGAAGGTACCAATGAGGAGAATCTGCAACACTTATGGGAACCCAATCTCCAGGCAATTTACTCAAAATTTTACACATAGGATACTATTCCGTGGGAGTATAGAAAACCTAAAATGAAAATTTATTCAAAGTGGATTGCTAACCTTAACACCACCCACTTTTTAAACTTTTTCTTTGATCCATACCCAGGTGAAACCCTGTTGTGCAAACTACTGCAGTTAGTTACTCATACCTATTAAGATGTCTTCCTACATATTTGTGTAAGCCCAACCAACATTAGAAAGGGGAAAATAGCTAAGCACTCACCATCTCAAGTTACCCTTTAAGATATGACAAATAGATAGCTATTGCAGTACAAAACAACTGGGCCCCCTCTTGAAAGATATATTAGGTCCAACAGATAGCTGATGCAGTACAAAACAGAGGCAAATGGAAAAATGATAAAATACAAGTGGCTTTAATGTATACACACAGCATCCACTTCCCCATATTTTACCGTGTATTTCTATACAAAACACTAGAATCAGCTTGCTATTCTTTCATTAGCAATCCTTGATTCATCAAACTTCCCATAATGGACAGGTACATGTTGCCGACACCGTTTTCAGCTTCCATCTAAATTTGTATATTAACAGGCTTCCCGTGTAATTTTTATTATGACGAACTGCTTGAAGAAAAGCAACTTACACTTTCTCATGTTCAGAAATCAACTTAAATTAGACGTAAAATGGAAACCAACTTATATTCTATCACGCATTTAGAAACCAGATTAAGTTTTATTACCATGTTAACTTTTTTGCTTAATTTTTAAAAATTGTTGACATGACATTGTATTTTTCATTTTCTTGTTTATTTATATGCCACTAGATATCTAACGTGACATTATATAATTATTTATAGATGTATTTTTTTAAAAGAGTATGATTTTTCAAAACTTGTAAATAAATTCCTTTTTTATTGTTTTACGTTTCATATTAGCAATTTTTTGCATATGTGGCATCATAATGTGGCTGCTGGCAAGGCATCAACCGGTGCAACATCAGGTAACCTTAGTTAAAAAGAAGTTGGTTTGCTACAATCAGTAATGAATGGTTGGTTTATATTTTGCCCCTATTTTAATTTTTTTTGCAAACAAGGAGGAAAATTGTAATGTCTGTTTATATTTCATGCACTTTGTATTGCGAAGAGGCCTTTCATAAATATGCTTGAAGTGCACACGAATAACACAAGCAAAAAATGTCTTTATTCAAAAAATTGAACAATCTCTTGATCATTTAAAAGAAACACAAACAGTAACAAAAAGCATGTGTGCTCTCCGAAAACACTTTTGGAGGTTGTTGATACAACTCCCTTCTTTTGCAGATAAATGTTCACTAATACACAATTAAGAACACATAATTTACTAATGGTGGGGTTTCAAAGCCTACTAGACAAGCCTTGTGTCTTAAAAAAAGTATCAGGATATCCTACAAACTAATACAACCAAATAACAAAAGCAGTGTCTGTGATCAGAAACAGCTTAAGTCAAGCTTATGCGTAAAGAAAATTAAATAAATAAAAAAAGAAATAAAGTCATAAAATCTAAACAAGGAAAATATAGGTATCAAAATATGTAATTACCTATTGCAAGTAAATATGGAGGACATGAAAACTGAAAATCATGCTGCTTCTATTGCAAACAGTGAGTGTATTATGCTTCAAAAAAGATGACAACTGTTACACAATTGCAAAAGGATGGCACAGGTGATTGTGTTGCCTGAATATGAAAGGAAAATAATGGCAGACAACAGAAATAATGTTGAAAAAAATGACCACAATTGGGAAGAAGCGTTTATTTTCAGTTCTATATATTTTTGGTTACTCCCAAAGAGAATCATGTGAAGTTGGTGTTTTTAATCAAGCAGGATGGACAAAATGCACTAGACCATAAGAAAGTGGGAGATATAAGGGCTTGAAAGGAGCAACATCAAGCATCAGTTTGTGGGGACATTTAAGAAAAATGACAATTGTAGTTTCTATGTATATAGTGTAAAGGTGTGCAAGTATGTGTGAGAGAGAAAAGCACTTAACAGTGACAGCCTCATCTCATGCGATTTTTATATATAGCTTCTTTCTTATATACCCGTTCTCCCTCGGATCTATAAGATACATTCTTCATATCATATTCTTAATCTTTGGAGGTAAACTGGTGATTACTATTTTTGATGAATACCAGGGAAGATAGAGGTCAAGAAAACACCAAAGGGTGGCTAGCTCTTAGCCTAGGACAAAATCTAGGTGTCAGCTCAGCATCAAAACCCATGAAGGTATATACATGCAACTTCTGCAAGAGAAAGTTTTACAGTTCCCAGGCCTTAGGTGGTCATCAAAATGCCCACAAGAGGGAGAGAGATGCAGCTAGAAGATACATGTCACCACACACAACTAATTTGGCAAGTAACTTCAGGGTTAACCAATCAATCTTGGTTCAAGCCCACTCAATGGATCACACACCAAGCCAAGATGGTGAACCAACCATAGCACGGTTTGGTGATAATGGTGCCATCGGAGTCAATTGGGTGCGGGACTATGATAGGGAGGCAGAAGTGGGCTCGAAATGGCCCGGAGGTTTTTATTTTGAAGCTCAAACAGCTTCTCAGCCGTCAGATCATCATATGATTGACTTGAATCTAAAGCTGTAATTTTGTAGCATTTATGTGCTCCATAATATTATGTTACATCATCCAATGAGAAAGATCATTTCCTCAGTATACTACGATGTTATTAACTTCATAAACTTTTGTAGTATTCCTAAGTGAATTTCTCTCATACTTCTCTAAGATAACAAGATTTATTGCAATTGAAAATCAGAATGCAATTTGGAAGATCATTATAATAAATTATTTTGGTCCTTTTTATACTTAAGGAAGTAATGCTTTTCTCCCCTTAGTGATTAATGATATGAGTCCTATTTCACAAACTGCTAATATGGTTTTTTAAGTTGCGTGTGTTCAAACTTGAGATTTTAAACTATGGTTGATTACAGCAAAGTGGCATCATCTTCCTAATAAACAAAGGTCTATATCCTTGTAATTTATTCCTTAGGCTATGTGTCATGGTTAGTAAGTGTGAGCAAAAAAGTGATGTCACATAGGCAGTGATGAAATTTTAAATTGGCAAGATGAGAGCCACACGCTTGTTGTCGCAGTCACGCCCAAGAGAGCCATGCCCGGGGGCGGTGTCACATGTGTGAGTGACTGAGGTGGCCCTGATGCCCATAACACATGGCCTTATAATTATAATGCTATGCATATAGATATAGATAAATAGCATGCATACCACCTAATTACCATATTTTAGGTCTTTGATTTTGAACAGAAGAAAGTTGTTACTTATTGTCTTAATTACAGCACATACAATTTGTTTTTAGTTTCTGCTAGTAGCTATCTGTTTCTAAGAGAAGGTTTACAGTCTCTTCCAGAACAGATTGGTATGGTGTTAATTGAGAGGAAACATAATATTCCACGTAGAATGCTGACAGCATTGATAGATATTCTAGCATCATTAATTAAATTAAATACAACAGAATACACGAACTAACAGCAAAACATATTAAAAGCTAAGATTGTTAATCATGAAAGAAAAGTTGATGATGAATGGAATGAAAGGAGGATGAAAATGGAAGGGTACCTGGGTAAGTGGAGCGGAAGTGCAGAGTCGTCGGTGTTTGTGAAACGGAAGGGAAGGGAAGGGCGACTAATACTATCCTTACTAGATCAATTCCTTAGGCCTTTCTAAAGTGCAAAGGTCATCGACTCCAGTGTAATATGCTGGAACTGGGTCCAAATTGGGACGAGGGACGGTTTATCTTTGAATGCTGGGTTTTTTTTTTCAAATGATCGGCTGATTCAGGTTACTAACAATGTTTGTGTTTGCCGGCATAAATGATCTTTTACTAATAAGTTTAGTTTTTTGAAGGCATGGACTTAAAGTATTCATTACCGTTTGACAAAATCTTAATTCTTCTTTTGGGAGCGTTTGGTTGGAAAAATGAAATGGAATGTTTGAGTGTGTAATAAAATATAAACCCAAGGGAATGTTTCACCTCAAATTCCCTTGATTGTGGGATTTCAAAATTCAACCAAGGGAATTTGAGGTGAAACATTCCTTTGGGTTTACATTTAATTACCCACTCAAACATAAGTTTACTTGAAAATTATACTAGTTTCTCAATTCCATTCCATTTCATTTTATTCCTTCTAACCAAACGCTCCTTTATGTCTTCAACATCGTCTTACTGGTAATTAATATTGATAATCGTGACTTTTAAAATCAAAGAATGAAAATTCACAAATTTAATAAAATTTATGTTATTTTATTAAGTGTCAAAAGACTAAAGAAACTTATTACGCATAGGCCACCTAAGTAAATAAAATCACAAAAAGCCCATAACGACGTTCGAAAGCCCTAATCTTTTACTTAGAATCATTGTATGCTTCGCATATGCATAGAACCTATGTTGCAAACCCCCTAATGTTTTCATTTACAAACAAATTCTTTATGAAATTTTATGTTCGTTTGAGAAGTCTTACCAAGACGAAGTTGAAACTTGGAGTGGCATGTAATATCGCTTTCATATCAAGGCGTCTTAGTGTAAGCTTTTATATACTTAGGTGACCCATTATAAATTATACCAACCTTATTTGGTAAAATGACAAAAGTTGCCCCCATACACTTTAGTTTTTTACACTTCATGTGAAGAATCGATGCCTTTAAAAGCACTAATTTTCTTTTTATTTTTACAGTCAACTTCTTTTTATATTTCAAAGGAAGCTTTCGGCCTAAATGAGATTAAACAAAACCAAAGTGATCATGTGAAGTTGTGTTGGTATCTAGGTGGCCTTGGTAAGCTTATACATATCCCTAACCACAAGTTAAACACTAAATTTTACTTAGAATAGCCATATGTGTGTTCTACTTCCTGTATGCAAAGAACGAATATTGTAGTAAATCCTATGTTTTAATTTAAAAACAATTTACATGTGAACTTTGTAAGGCATTTTTGTCATTCGAAAAGTTTTTGGCTAGCATCAACACATATAAAAACCAAATTAATGCTATAGCATGTAATGCTATTTTTACTTGGTGTTTGGATTGCTTATTGAAACTACTGACGGTGTTTTTATACAAAAATAAAATGTTTTCAGGGTGTTTATTGCTTATTCAAACTACTAATCTGATTATTTGCAAGTGAATAAATTGTTTTGACTAAACCGCTTGAAGTTGCATGCAGATAAGTAATAAGCAAACTTTTAACAAACTTTAGTATATATTTTCACAAACTTTTAACATGAAAAAAAAAACTCACTCTAAACGGGCCCACCCTTAAAGATTGCATAAACAACCTGAAGTTGCTTATTTCAAAAGGCAATATGCAGATAAGTAGTTCTAATAAGCAATCCCAAACACCCCTTAATACAAGCTTTAGTATATATTTGGCTTTTAACATGAAAAGGAAAACTCACTCAAAACGGGTCCCCTCTTAAGATTGCACAGACATGGAGGATCCGGAACCTTTTTCCTGCATGTGCAACCAAACAAACATGAAAAGTGATGATTAAAAAATGCCAAAACATGCCATGTTATTCATGAATTGATACGTTCACGAAAACTATGGTTTAGACTTCAGACCCAAACTATTTTCTTGATTATAAGTCGCCAAAGTTAAATTTTATGTCAAAAACATATTAAACATTTATTTGTGAGTGGTTATGTACTCAAACTTAGTTTTTTTAATTTCAAGTTAACTCTCAAAAATTTACTTGTCTTATTTAAAGAAAGCAACTACATAAGCTAGAAACAAATTTTACACTTCTTTTTTTGTTTTTAGCAACCAACCTTATTTATATAATATTACTTACTAACTTTGGTATGTTTAATGGGTTGTATTATGTGTTTAGTGGGTTGTATCCACCTTTATCATTTTTTTAAACTTTAATTTAATATATACTAATTATGAACTCAAGGTTCCATTGATTGTTGTAGTTTAAGCATTAAAAGTTATACATATTCTTTGTTTTTTCTTTTATTTTTTTATTTTAAACCCAATTTATACATATTTTACAACTTAACCCCTACAATTTTTTTACTTTGGTCCCTATGCATTAAAATTTTGTGTTTACATTTTGATCTAAATTTAAAGTGAACATGTCATAACAAGCGCGTGTGGTTCAAAGTTGTTAAGCCTATTTTTATCATTGAACGATCATGTTGCAACGTGTGGGTCCTAGATCGTCTTGGTTATTTTTTTTAGTATTTTATGTTTTTACATCTAATTTTTGTTTGATTCTATTTTTTATTTTTTTTAATACAATCTTTTCCGGTGCTGGTGGTCGCTAACGATAACATGACGTTGTTGCTATTTGACATGGTTTTACGCCCCCGCCGTAACGCGGAGGTTGAACACTAGTTTTTACTGATTACTACTTATGTTGCACCAATTGATGCTATGCCAGCCGCTACTCAATTCAGATGCCATATATACAGAAATTACCATTATACGAGAGTTTAATAAAATTATTTAGAAAAAAAAAAGATTGTTTATATACATACTTAAAAAGGAGCATTATTTTTATGTATACCTGAAATATATTATTTACGAAACTAATAGGTATACCCGATTGCCTGCGGGTATGCCCGAAACCCGACGCGTAAACACTTGATACATACCTGATGGTTTTTGGGTTGGGTATGTGACATATTTTTCTAGCAGGAATGGTGTTGGGATTACCTAAACTCGTCTCAAAACTGCCCAGTTGGCATCCCTAGTTTTTATAAGTAGCAAAAACACGTAAATTTAATTTTATAGTATTCATCGTTGGGCAATTAAACGCACTAATGTATTTTACCATTACCACCCAAGCACGTGTAAAAGACGCTTACGGGAAATATATATTTATATAATTTTAAAATAACTCCATTTAAAATATACCCAATAATGTTTTGATGGAAAGAATATACAAAACCATGTATTTAAACTTCTTAAAAAGTTAACAAATACGATTTATCGTCTTAAAATCATGTTGCTTTAATTTGTTATTTAATTTAAAAACAATTTGAGATTATGTTGCGTGGCATCTTCATGATGGGAAACCTTTTTGTTTGAAGAAATTGCGAACGACATAGTGTTCGTCGTCGGCACCGTGTGTCATTATATCTTTACTATGTGGTGTCCATCCCACATAACATAAGATTGATATACAATATAGTTTATTTACCCTATGTTATAAGATATAATAAAACCATGTCATGGTAGTATTATATAATGGGCCAATAGCCAAGTGGGCCTTTGGCAATGTGGTAGGGGGGGTGCTTCTCTCATGCAACCCACCGGGTTCGAGCCCCAAACAAACTCACCAACCCATTGTTCATTATTGTATTATATTTCATCTTTTGTTTTTCTTTTTGCTAATTATTTATTTTATTTGTTTTTCTAATAAATCTTTTAAAGGTGATTTATGCATTTCAATTTTAACAACTTTATGCGTTTTATTTTCTTAAGAGAGAACAATCACATCAACGGATGATTCACAATTCTAGTTATTATTAAAAATATTAAAGCTTAGGTAAATAATAAATACATTAACAAAAGACTTATTATCAAGATAAATTTACTAGCCGTTTTTAATATTGATATATATTCACAAGTAAACATATACGACCGAGGGTTCAACTGATATATTTTTTAGGGAACAATTCACACGAAAGTGTATTTAATTTGATTTGTTGTTGACGTATCGTGGCTCGCTTCTGATTTCTTGTTGGATGGAAATTTTTTAGTTAATAATATTTCGCTTACCTTTAAACTCCTTTGGTTGCTTTTGCAAATAAACTTGATACATTTTTAACATTTTGTTTCCGAGTTCAGTTAAGGAGATAAAAGAAAGAAATTAGAAGAAAAAAAAGTTATGTTCTAGAGTTTTTTTATTAAAATAGAGTAAGAAGGTTAAAAAAGAGAAAAAAAGAAGTGAAAGAAAAATGAATATTAAAATTAATCTTTTCAAATTAAAAGAAAGTACGAGAGAATAAAAAGGGGGAAAAAAGAGTAAATTAATATTTTGGCTCATGTGTTTTGATCATTTAATTCATTTGGCCCAAAATAATCATTGATATATTTGACCCTGACATTACATCTTATAACAGTTTTGACTTCTAATCAATACTCTGTTAGTTTTGTCAGTTAGATGCAAAGGTATTTTGGGTTTCTTTTACTTCAAGAAAATTTTAATAGACTACTTATGTAATTATTTTAAAAAAAACAACCCCAAGTTAACTAAGGCTTTAATTGTATATTTAAATAATATTGACAATATCTTTTCAAGTTTTTGGTTATTTTATTTACATTGCTTCGTTATTTTTTGTTATTTTTTAATAAATATATTTAAATATACAAATAAATTCGAATTTTTCAACAGAATAACGGTTTAAAAAAACGATTTAAATACGAGCAATTTGAATTAATAAAAGAAAGACTTTAAAAAGGAAAGTTGTTCATATAATAAACCTTTTGTTTATTAAATAGTCTGGTTTAAAAAAAAACACTATTCATTTTCTACATTCTTTATATATATATATATATATATATATATATATATATATATATATATATATATATATATATATATATTTAAAGCGTGCCATTTGTTAAAAATTAAAAACACTAATGATTAAGAAATGGTTTAAAATGATTTTAAAAGAACGGTTAGGAAACAATTATAAAAAAACGACTTAAAAAGAACGATTAAAATATGAGTGATTTATAAATACAATTTTGCAAAGAATGGTTTAAAGAAAGAACGATTTTAAAATAAAAAGTTAAAAAGAAATGATTTTAAAAAAGAATGGTTTTAAAAACGAATTATTTTAAAATCTTTCTTATTTAAAAACTGTTTTTTAACAATTAATTTTAGAATTTTTCTTTTTCACAAAAAAGTCTTTCTTTTTCAAATCTAATTCTAAAAATTGTTCTTTGGAAAAGACGTATTATTTGTGTATTTAAAACATTTTTATTAAAAAACTATCATAAAGTAACAAAACAAATAAAAATAAAAGTAAACCAAAAAATTAAAAAGAGAAGGCTAATATTCTTTAATATACAATTAATAACTTATTTAACTTACTAAGAGAGCGTTTGGGATTACTTATTTTTTAAAAAGTTACTTTAAAAAAAACTTTATTTAACTTTTCAAACTCAACTTTTTAACTTTTGAAAACCAACTTATTTTTCAATGTTACCCAAAAATACTTATTGACTTATTAACTTTTTAAAAATTTATTAGTCAAAAGTTGATTTGCCAAACATACAATACACTAACATAATTAGTGGTTAGAGATTAAAATTGCTATAAGATGTAATGTAAGGGTTTGACATGCCAAAAGATTTATTTTCGGATAAAAACGTTAAAATGATGAAATCATTAAGGAACAAAATAATAATTTGTTAAGAAAAGATTTATTTTCTTTCTTCCCCTCAAATAAACTTGAGAACATTGAAGAGAATAGTAGTATTAATGATATTGACTTTTATTCACCGATATTTATTGTTTTGTCTTACTGTCTAGAGTACTTAAATAATAATTATTAAAAAAACATTTATTGCTTTAATAAAAAACGTTTTATAAAGAAGTAAATATAAAAATACTTATTGCAATAACGAGTAACAACTATGTTTCGTTCACATCCACGCGCCCTGACGGTTCCCAACACGAAACCTTCACCTCTTCCAATTCCATCGTCGACTCACACCATTGTCACTGCACCCTACCATACTTCCCGTAGGGAGCGTCGTAGAATATTATAATATTACTCTTCATCTTCTCTATAATAATGCTCACTACTGTAAGAAAACACCATTCTTCTCGCAGTTCAACAGTGGATTTCGCATAACCCACCAAAAATACCAACACAGTAATTCCTCCCTGCAAATCGACAGACGAACGCCATTAATAGACCTCAATCAATGCCAAGAAAATGCCTTATCATTTACCTCTCTAGATTCCATATTTAATTCCCCTCTATCTGTAACTGTTATATACCTTCGTCCTACATTGAATTAGGATCGTGGGGGCAGGACAATGGAAAGGAAACAAGGGTTTTTCTCCTCCTTGAGACACGATTTGGTCCGTGGTTTATCGCCGGCGAGGTCACGTGCCAAGAGTCCGGCGAGGAGTGGATCGTCGGTGATGGGGCTTCTCCGTCTTAAGCCTAAGCACGTGCCACACTCGGAGCCTGTGGTCGGGAGATCTGGGAGTTTGAACGGGGAGACGCTGGCGCCGTTGATCGAGGGACCCGATCCGGCCGCTTCAGAAATTGGGGATTTCAAACGGGTCGGGTCGGGTATCGGGAACTGGATGAAGGGACAGCTGTCTAGGGCTCCATCAATGGCGTACAGACAGAGGTCTGATCTGAGGCTTTTGCTCGGAGTTATGGGGGCGCCTCTTGCTCCCGTTAATGTTAGCTCCGGCGACCCTTTGCCTCACCTTAGCATTAAAGACACTCCCATTGTAAGTATATTTCGTTTTGCGGTTGTGATTTTAGTGTTGATTTTATGTTAGGGTTATTGATATCGTTTTCCGCCATAGTCGTAATCAGGTTGTTGAAATGAACTACAAGTTATACGCCCAAAATCGGTGTTTGTGAATCGATTAACTCCACTCAGTGAGTTGAGCTCGAGTTCTAGAAAAATTGATTGGTTTGAATTGAATCTGTTACTGTAGAAGATCCGATCTGGGCTAGATTTCAATCATTTTCACCTTTTCATACCTAAATAAATAAATGCATCTAAAAGGAGTTTCGTGGTAGGGACATATTGAATCTGCAGTTAATTGTTTCAAATTATTTGGATTACCATTTCTCTTGTTCTTGTTTTATTAAACCTAAAATGTGATTTTTAAAAGTAAAATGCATAATAAATAATACATTTGCATATGTGATTTGTGGTTGTTGGTGATGTTTCTTTTACACTTGTATGATGAAAGTATGTTTTATATGTTATTGGACAATTTAGAATAAGATTTTTACACCGTTTTTTGAGATATTGAATCGATATTTGTCAAACTAAATTATTTGACTTGTACAGTTGTACCTTTTGGAATCTTGATACTTTTGTTAGTACAGATTTGTATAGTTCAATGGCTGGAAATGGAAATTACATTGTTGTTTTTACATCACCCCCTCTTATGTGTTGAACACATGTATTTGTTTAACTATTGATTGTCTGGTGTGTTTTCCCTTTAAACTATAAAAATAGTGTCCTAGATTACATAAGTCATGTTGATTGGTATAATAAACTAATACTATTGATTCAAATTTGAATTTGAAAGTTCAAATATATAAATATTTAAAACATAAGTTGACCTGTTTGTTTGCTATGGTGGCATTGTTATTTAATTAGTTGTACAACTAGATTTGGAAGAATCCATATTTATGCTTTTGGGACCCTTGACATAATTAATCAGCTTTTTGCGTACTAGGGAAATAATTTCACATATATCATTATTAAAGATTTAAAATTATATGTATATCCTTCTAAATTTTCCAAATAAAGTTTATATATTTTCTAGCACTAAAATTATCATATATACCCATTTAATCATTAATAAAAAAGATCAAGTTACTTATAAACATTCTTTTTCAATGATTAAACAAATGGAAATTTATTGATTAAGCCTTAGCATTTTAGCGAATAGTGTTGGTGTTTTTGCCTATTTTGTGAAACAAGCCGTTATAAGCAACTGCCTTTATTTTATGTACTATGATTTGATACGAGCTTTACATGTTTGAGTATGCTATCTTGATGGCCTGCTGCTAGTTTGTTACTTCATTTTTGGTTTAAATGGTTATTATAATTTTCTTTAGGAAAATTCATCTGCTCGGTACATAGTGCAGCAATACACAGCTGCATCTGGAGGTCAAAAGCTTCAAAGTTCAATAAAGAATGCTTATGCAATGGGAAAAGTGAAGATGGTTGCATCAGAATTTGAAACCGCATCGCGAGTAGTAAAAAATAAGCATGGTGCAAAAGCAGCTGAGTCTGGTGGGTTTGTTTTGTGGCAAATGAACCCTGATATGTGGTATGTGGAGCTAGCCGTTGGTGGAAGTAAGGTTCATGCTGGTTGCAATGGGGAACTTGTTTGGAGGCACACCCCATGGCTTGGGGCTCACACTGCTAAAGGACCTGTTCGACCTCTGCGTCGCGCTCTTCAGGTGAGAACTGGTTTTTCTCTTAATGATTATAAACTTGGTATTACAGTAGTATTAGCGCAAAACAAATTTTAAACTTCTTACTGATTTTTGCTGAAGAGTCTTTAAACGCTTTTATGTTAATTTTTAAAGAGAATGTCCCTTTTTAGCTTTGAATGATGTGGACGCCATGTAGGCATTTTTAAAAGTCTTTAAACGCTTTTTTGTTAATTTTCAAAGAGAATGACCCTTTTTTAGCTTTGAAAATGGTCACACACTGATGTGGACGCTATGTAGGCATTTTATTGATCCCTCTCACATAATAAATTAAAAGGTTATGTTTATTATAAAAAAGTTCAGGGACTTGTAAAAAAATGGCGTCCTATTGGGTTTTCTTTATTTTTTACTTTTGCCCTTTAAAGTTGAGATTAGAAAAGTTGAAGACATGTAAATTTGGAAAGACAAGTGAGTTAAATTTTATTTCGATAGGTTATTTATTCTGTGTTTGTGGTGGTTATTCTTCTTCTTATTTCTAATAAAAGTGTTATTTGATCATACGCAGGGTCTTGATCCTAGAACGACTGCAAATATGTTTGCTGATGCAAAATGCATAGGGGAGAAGAAGATCAGCGGTGAAGATTGCTTTATTCTTAAACAAAGTGCGGATCCACAAACATTAAAAGCAAGGAGTGAAGGTCCAGCTGAAATCATAAGGCACGTACTTTATGGGTTTTTTAGTCAAAAAACAGGTCTAATTATTCAAATGGAGGATTCACATTTGACCCGCATTCAAACCAATGGTAGTGATGCTGTTTACTGGGAAACTACCATAAATTCATTTATGGATGATTATCGACCTGTGGAGGGGATCATGGTTGCACACTCTGGTCGATCGGTTGTTACCCTTTTTAGGTTTGGTGAGATGGCCATGAGTCATACCAAAACCCGAATGGAAGAAGCTTGGACCATTGAAGAGGTTGCATTTAATGTCCCTGGTTTGTCAAATGACTGTTTTATCCCTCCTGCTGATTTAAGATCTGGATCTGTAAGTGAAACATCTGAACTCTCTCAATCAGAAAGAGGAAAAACTGGTCATCGAGCTAAAGTTGCAGCTTTAGAGAAACCGCTACATGAAGGTAATCTACGAAATGTGGTTTGGAAGACGGAAATCTAGTAATTGAAATTGTTTATAGAGGGTGAATGGTAGTTTGGCTAACTAACACCTTACAAGTTTTAGTTAAGTGGTAGGTAGGATTTAGGTTTAAATAAAGCTGGATATTGGTGTTTTTTTGGGGGTTTATTTTAGATTAACCTCCATGAATTGATGGATTAATTAAAGGCTTATGTTTAGATGACACCAGCAAAGGCTTAGTTTGGTGGTTTTTTCACCTACTGATGGTGTGGTAGGTGTTTGAATGAATGGTGACAAAGAACATGTTATGAAGAAGAATGTGAATCTTGTAGTATTATTTGTTTTGAATTTAACATCATCATGTTGATATTCATAGTCATATGCATATGTCTGCTTGCTGTTTGCTTCAATCTTTTATCTTGTTTGGTGAGATGTTTGATCTGTAAAAGATTCTTCACCATGTGTTTGCTCATATGTCATATCCCTCTACCTTTCAACCTTTTCATTCATCTGATTTAACTACACATTTCTAAATATGGGATTTAATATTCTTCACTCACATGATTCTCACCTTTTTTTGTTTTTTTCCTTCCACTAGAGTGACTGATGGGATTTGTAAATTTGATTTTAGCTTGCATATATCCCTCAACCTTACAACCTTTTCAACTTAATAGATTTTACCTACACATTTCTGAATCCTGTTCGTGAGTTGAATACTTAAATGTAAATATGACATGGAGACGATACACGTGTTGTGGGTTAACAAGAACACGTCTTACTTAAGTTCATTAGTTATTATTTATTATTATTGTTTTACCTAAGTACAATATTTTATTGGGTTTTTGTTTTCATGGCTTGAGGATAGCATTTGTAGGAAATAGATGCGATACGTTCAAGTTAGACAATGATTTGTAGAAATAGGCAAGTTGGATTTATATAATTTAAACTATTACTTATTAATAGATAATAATCCATACTATTGATTTGGTTGGTAACAATTTTAACTTTTATTTTTATTATCAACAACAGTTCTAATAGTATAATTATCATGTATTCACATTTGATTTGTACTTATTTTATGCTTGATTTAGCTTGTATATTTTTTTTCGTTTTGTTAATAATCATTATTGTGAATGAAATCTAGTTAAAATCAAACGTAAATTTTTAATAATTATGTGACTAGGATTGTTGTTGGTAACAAAAATAAAAGTTGGGATTGTTACTGGTCAAATCAATAGTATGGATTATTATCGGCCAATGAGTAATAGTTTGGATTATTTAAATCCAATTTACCTAACTAAAATGTAAATGAAAGAGATATATAAGTGACGAGTTTTGTTTTTGTTGTTATATAATAAAAGAGTTATTATATAAATATGAGGGAAATTATTTTTAAAGAAACCCATAGAAATTCCAATTTTTAATTATAACTATATTATGTAATTAGTATGAGATTTAAAAGGATTTGTATAAATTTAATATATACTTATAATAAAATTGCTTGTACAGTTTGTAAGTTTAAGGAATAATCCCAAAATGAATAATCAAGATTACGATTTTAGGAGTCCACAATGGTTGTGAAAAATTTCGTGGGCCAGCCTTACCGACCCAAAAATAGCTATGAAATGGGCTTAACTTACAAGGCCTAAAAGTTGTGAAATTATTATTCGGCCTAACTTGTAAGTCTCACTAATATGCGTTGTGCAACACATACGATTCCTTTATTAAACAAGCCTAAAAAAAGCTCGAGTTTGAGCCTGATCTTTTTTAAGTTCAGTTTTTTTTTTTTTTTTTTTTTTTTTTTTTTTTTTTTGAGTTTTTAGATAGTTAATCTCATGTAATTCACGATTAGTTTGACTCGTTTACACCCCATATGCAACTATAACATGTAGGGATGAGTTTGGTCATGGTGTCATGTGGCATATTTGTCATAGCACCATTGAAATATATCTTTTAACACATCAGTGAATATTAACATGACACCATATTGTTTTCACTGTTCACAATATTATAATCAAATAAATATAAAAAGTTATATGTTTTTAGTGTATTTTTCTTAAAAAAACATATGTTATATATATATATATATATATATATATATATATATATATATATATATCATTTACAATTAAAAAGAAACAGAGAATTGAAATGTTATAGTAGATGAATTAGATAGATAGATTTAAAAATAAATTAGAGAGCGTTTGTAAAAAATGATATATATGGAGGGCGATAAAACAACTGAAGGGTTGGTTGGTAATCCAAGAAGGCGCGGGCGGGTACATATTTTAAAAAGGAGGTCCGAATGTTAAAACATAAAATTAAAAGAAAAACCCCCAATTCTCGACTCGACAGACACTCTTATCTGATAGATAACACACCCACACACACACACACAGCCCCCATTTCATTTCATTTTCATCTGAAATCAACAATCTGTAATCTGCAATCTGAGCATGGCCATGTCTATCCCTTTGGGGTTTCTCTCCACCTTCATCGCCCCCTCTCCATCCAAGTCTCCGGCGACGTCTTTGCTGTTTGTTCAGTCCCCACCGTCTCCACCCTTCCACGCTAAACTGCGCACCTCAGTTACCTACGCCACCGCGTCGGAACCTGTGACTGAGACCAAGAAGCGAGCGCCTAGAGGCTTCTCCAAGCCCCGCCCTGTTTCGCCGGAGATGAAGGAGTTCCTCGGCGGTAGAACGGAGATCCCCCGCACCGAAGTCCTCAAGGTTATTTGGGCTCACATCAAAGAAAATGGCCTGCAGGTAACCCCGCCTCTTCACTCTCACACTTTTTGTATTTTCATTAACTCTTCTTATCTCACACTTGAAAACTTTAACTTCTGTTTCAGTAATAATTCATGTATGCTGTAGTTTAGCTTTCAATTTCATACACACTTCAACTGTGAAACCCTAGCTTCTCTATTATACAGTATACTCATGAACTAAGGTTAGATAGATTTTCATGAAAATCCACAATATTAACTTCTAATTACACTAGTAAAAGTTGCTCTACTTTGAAGTTTTGTATTCTATTACATATTAACCCTAGCAGTATGCTCTTGAAGTATGGTTAGATTTTTGTATAAATACACAATATTAAGTTGTAATTTTAGTAATAATTTGATGTATTTCCAAGTTATTAAGATGTTGATTTTGTGTGTTCAGGATCCAACAAACAAGAGGGTTATTGTATGTGATGAGAAGCTGAAGAAGATATTTGGAGGCAAGGATCAAGTTGGGTTTCTTGAGATTGCAGGGCTAATCAGTCCTCACTTCAAGAAAGTGGAAAACTAGGAGGTTTCTTTGTTTGTTTTTATGTAAATGGAGGAGGCCTATTTTGAAATCTTATTACTACTAGTAAGAAACAACTGCTGCACCTCTTGCATCCATTCCAACTTTTTGTAGCCATGTTAGGTGTTTTCACAACTCATGTCTTAGAACCTTAGTATTTTGCTCTACCTTTAGACCTTTACGTCGATGTTACTATGCTTTTTACGGATTTATATATGCATCTGTTTCGTTTTTCTCTTAATTGTTAAATTGTTATGATATGTGCATTGCTTTTTGAACAACCTCAAGTTACATCAGTAGATCATCTTTAAATGATGCTTCTAGTGGTGACTTAATTGCATACCAGCATATATAGTGGATGGTGGTTGATGCATATGCAAAGATCCAGGCTTTCTTGATCTCGACGGAGAAATTTCTAGGTGATGCAGTTTGGAGAAATCTGTTATTTTGCTTTATGTTAACCTCGTCAATATGATTCTGGCAAGATAAATGAACCTAAGGCTGTCATTTTGAATTGATATAATTGCCTCTTTGCAATTGATTGAATAATTAGTTGATTAACTTTCCCAGTTTTTGCAAACTAATCTTACTAATATTGGAAGGAACAAATAAGTTTTAAATCACAAAATTACTCAATGAACCCTGTACTAAAATACAGTTTGTTAGTCCCCTTGCTCAACGCTAATATCTCGACTCTCTCCCCTTTGAGGGAGAGAATATGATTGCGCTGTCTGGAGATGGAAATAGGATCACAAGTGCACCTCTCCATGGCCTTGTTCAAAGTAGTTGTTGAGATGCAAGTAGTTGTTCAAAACTCATAACCAACTCTACTCCCTCTTCCCTCTCCATTGTGACCAGAGATGAAACAAAATAGATGATCCAACACGGATCGAAGGGTGGGAGTGTCGTCGTCAAGGGTTTTAGAAGGTTTGAGGTAGAAGTTGAATCGTAGAGGGTTTTGGTAAGAAGTGAAGGCTTTTTAGTGATCTCTGTCATTCAGTTGAAATGTCTAGAATTTCTTTGATGGCATGACGAAATATTGATAGATAGAATTATATTTCAATTCCATCGTCCCATCGGTTACCAATCCATTTCGCCATCTTCCATTAAAAAATTATCTAATCTTGCACTTTACAAGTATCTTATTGAACTTACAAATGTTTAAACTTATATTACATTTATTAGGGATAATCATCATTACCACTAAGCCATAATGCAATAGACAGATTGTAAACCAAACAGTCAAACAGCCCCCACAACATAGGTAGTGTTTGCTTTGTAATTGCACTTTAAGCAAAACAAAATTTTTGATAAAATTGATTCAAATTTCAATTAGAGTTTAGATTAGATACGCCAAGCAAATGGGACAATGTAGATTTGTTTTGTAAGTGGGCTTGAAAAAGGTGTACATTTAAAAGGAAATAAGAGAAACCCCCACCCCTCACTTTAAGCTCGAATAAACCCATGTTCAGAACCCACCCCCTTGCTAAAAATATAGCCTCACTTTCATTCCCACTCCTTTATCGCTAAAAAACCGGAAACCAATTACACCGTCGATGATCTTATCATTTATGCTGGCTTTAGCATACAGTTTATAAGTGTCTAATCTTATCTGGCTTGCATGATATTAGCTAAATAAAGTCCATGGCTTTACATGGTCAGAAATAGTTTCAAAGATTATGCAACTTTGATAATCCTTTTTGAAACAAAACATTGGTCAGACACATAGAAGCAAGATGTAAATCGTGATGATAGATTCAACTGTGTGAGCTTCTAAATTAGTCCTCATTATGAGTTAAAAAAACAAGAATGAATCTTGTTTATCACACATGATGCTAAGTAATATAAGCTTGTCCTTTTTTCAGAGTTTTGCAAGCAGACGTGCTAGCTGCTCATCAGACACTTTTACATCCACACAAGTACCCAAGGCGACGGCAAATCTGGCAGCCAATTGATGTTTACACTGAAGGTTTTGAAATCAAGATGAGGATAAGATTGTTTATGATTAAAAAGAAGCAGTAAACGACTTACACAAAGCTGTTCTCCTCTGTTGACAGTGTCGTAGAAGAATGAATAGCATGCGCAATAGTGTTGTGGGAAACACAGGTATTCTTCCTTCCTTCTCGACTCCCCAATAACCTACAACAGCGACCAAAATGTCAAAGGTTGTATTTCTACGCGGAAACAGGAATTCAGAAGATCATAAGAGAGGAGAAAAGAGAGAAACCTGGAAGATAGAACGTCCACTAGGCTCTCCCAGTATCCTCTTCACCCCGCGTTGATCCACTATCCTCGTAGCTCTCTCCAAGTTTTTCCCAAACAAACTATGCAAACTGTACAATTATCAGCCCCCTTACAGATTATGCTAATCGGAATGGAGGATTAGGTTACTCTACTCACATGGACAGCTGATCATCACTCACTGCTCCATCGGAGTTTTAAATCAAAATAATAGAAACAAAGAAAATGCAAATTAGCTGACAAAACTTGGTTGGTAAAACGAAGAATAAATTCGGTGGTGAAGGCCATTTGGAACATGAATCGGAACGATATCTGACTGAATTCCGATTGAAAGGGTATGGTTGCATTGCTCACCTGAATGAGTTGATTGGATTTCGCTCCATATGGTTTCTGCAACCACTAAGCTAACGGAGCTCATCGTCTCTTCACCTCCTACCCTTAAACCCTAATATCCGCAAAACAAAAACCTCCAAAAACTCTTTCTTTTCACCCTCTTTTTCCCCCCCTTCATAATTTAACAACTTCATCTTCTAGAAGCAACAGAATATGTATATATTTTATACTTTTTATGAAGCAATTTACAAGTTTGAGGGATAATTTGTAAAATTGATGAATAATTTGTAAATTGATGAGTATTGAGAGGGTTAAATGTAAAAATACACAAACTTATATAAATCTTTTAACCCTAAAGTGTAAAACATGATGTTCCCCTTCCCTCATTCAAGTCACCAGCGTCACACACTTCTCTCGTTCTGATCACCGGAGTCACAAATCCTCGCGGATCGGCAAATCTGACGCCGGAATAGGAAAAATCCGACGTCGCTAGAACGCCACCAATTAGGACGATTTGGTCCGGCTAAGTCCGAATTTGACCAATTTTGACAGACTAGCGCCTAGCACCTCTGATTTGGTGAAATCGAAGCATCCAATCTTCGATTAGCGATTAATCGGAGGCTGACCGCAATTTTTACAACACTATTCATAGATGTATGAATGTGTTCGATATTCTAGAAGCAAGCACTTATCATAAGAGAAGGGACCATCGATGACAGATTGCAGACATGATGAAAGCACGGAAGAATTAACCAATAAAAAAAAGATGTTAACATTAGTTTATTAATTAAGGTTTTTTTAGTAACTATAAATAGAATATGAAACCAAGTGTAATTCATTCACCAAAAGATAATGAAAAAAGAAAGCAACCAACAATGTCATTCTATTGATTTCTTAGATAAAAGAGGGTTGATTTTGTGTTCTTCGCTTATTGTTCTTGACATTAACTTTTGTGAAAGCTTCTTATATTAGTAACTTTAATTACTATCATATCATTTATATAGCTTTATAAAATAAAATTATTAATTATAAAATGTCTAAAATAATTAGTTTTGTTGAATATAACTGTATACAGTTGTAAACAATATGAAATCTCCAGGAGTAAGGTTAACAGTAGTGAAAATTGTAGATGAAATTTCTAGGAGTAAGGTTAACAAGTTACAAAAAGGGGGTTGACTATTATTTTACATGTTTTCTACAGTTGGGGCAGGCTCCACTTACCCGAAGCCAAGGAAACAAGCAACAGGAATGGAATCTGTGTGTGCAAACCAAACATACAATCTTATCACCATCCTCAAAACCTTCAAGACAAATTGTACACTCCATTGACGCACTCGAGCGTTCATCGTTTTGTCTGCTGCTGAAAGCCTCCAACTGTAAACACTTTAATTCATCTTCATCTAGTCCCAATGGGTGATTTTTCCTTCTAGTCTCTAGCCAAGATTCAGATACTATTCCAGCCGTAGTATTGTTTCTTATTCCCAACATATTATGGGCAGAAAGATCATTTTGATGGGTGGTGGATGATGACCCCCTGCTTTGACTGTAAAGGGATAAAAGGGAAGGTTATTGCTGTTTTGATAAGCATGAGTTTGGTTCATTTGAGGGTGTAACCGAGCCAGGTCGAGTTGATACAGAATCAAGCTTGAGCTTAACTCGAGCTCAATTGAGTCTTAATTTTCAAGCTCCATTTGACACGATTACATTCAAACATTAATAAAAATATTAATCAAGATTAGTATCAATTCAACTGGATACTTTCATTAGTAATTAAAAGATAAAAACAGCTCAAGAGTTGGGTTGACTCCTGACTTTCATTGTGATTTGGAGAGATGGTTTGATGGCAAATAGACCTGGCAATTCTTGCAGAAACTCTTAAAAAGAACCAAAGTGACCCGTTTGAAAATCTTTCGGTGGTTTTGAGCCATAAAAAATGCACCCACCGCGTCAAAATGGGTCGATTGCTAGGTTATATGCTTTAGAAAGGGAATAAACCTGGCGGTTTGTTTCCAGTCCTCTCGCTACGCACAAAATTAGTATCACAATTTTCTTATTATTAGTAGTACTTTTCTAATTAGTAAACTAAAATTTTGATAGTAGAAGCTGCAAATAACGTCAACCTCTTTTAAACTTCTTTTGATAATAGGAACATACAAAACTAAAAGAGATAGATAATTAGTGGGTCAACCCAACCCAACCCACCCCACTTGAGAGAGTTTTCAAAGTTTTGTGTTTTGACCCGGATGTAATGTAATGTGAAATGTGAATATACTCACCTATTTCCAGAAACAGTGAAACCTCTCAATCTTTCCACAAGTCTTTCTCTTGCAAGTAATACAGATCCTGGAAGTCTATCATTCCTGGTGCCACCTTGTCTTTGTATGCTCCTGAGACCCTCTGAAACGATAATACTACCAGAGGGAGAGTGGCTACCACCTTCTTCAGCTTGATGCTCCTGAGTTTCACAATGAACACAACCATTCAGACCAGTACGCTCCATTCTTAAAACCATAAGGTGATTCTAATTTTGTTACAGGAGTCGTCGGCCATCCTCACCTCATGCACGATTTTTTAATCAAGTTTTCAGCTCCAACACTTGCAATATTATATTTATGAACTGAAGTTTACAACTTTGTCGCTTGTAGTTAATTTGATGGTTAAATAATAATAATAAAAATCTGTACTCTCTTATGACATAATCAGGACAAAAATATCAACCTTACAATCCAAACTGCATCTCTAAATTGTGGATGGAGTGGTGAGGAAGCAAGATTTCATGTTTTTTGGAACATTTTTTCCTATCTAATTATACTTTGTTGTATTAGGTCATAGGGTTATCCTTTAATCTTCGGTAATTTTTGTTCAATTTTGCTGCGAACATAAACTATTTAAATGCAGAATTAAGAAAAGAAAAGATTTGTGGAATGGAATACCAGATGATGGAGGCGATGGCGGTGGATCCGACGGGAAGCAGGGACACAAGCATCAAGATCGTGGCGACTGTTCTGGCTGCTGTAATGTTGAATATGACGACGGATTGAGGAACGGTGTTGGTAGAAAGAAGAAGAAGAAGAAGTGGGATCAGTTATGGCGGAATCGAATCCTGTAATGGCGATGGCGTTGTGACGAAGACCAGAGCGATGCCTCCGGCTATGAAACAACTCCGAAGCACTTGTCATTCACCCAAAACAATAATCAAATTCGGATAAACGAGAAGCAGATGGAGGTTCGATAAGAAATCCAATTTGGGAATTGGGGGATTTATCGGTTGGATCACAGGAAGAAGGAAGTCACCAGGTACTTTCCACGTGAGTTCTTCATTTCCATTTCCTTGTAATTTGCATATAAACTGGGCCGTGGGCCTGGGTCCGGTTGCAGGCTTGTGATCCAAAGTAAACTAACTTGTTGTGTGTCGTATCGTGACAAACTCACATTGGGTCCCGCACTCCCGCAAAGAAGTTGAAGTTTCATATGAACAACCCAAGAAACAACCAACGGAGGTTAAAGTTATTCACTTATCTTCACGTTGGCCCTTAACTGTCTTCACTTTGTTATTCCAGTCTTAATTATATTCACATTCACAATTGAGCTTCAAGGGACCACTTCAAGAAATAAAGACTCATGGTCATGGAAGGAAGATCACTCGTGGATATTTACGGTTAGGTCCCTTCGAGCTCAATTGTCTCGGCAAGAAGGTAACTCAAGTAGCTTTATATATTCTTGGTGTAATTGGGTCCTCCTAGAAGCAAACGTATTTGCATGGAGGGCAGTTATGGGTCGAATTTCAATATAAACACAGTTTGGGTAAAAAAAATAGATCATTGATTAAATGTGTAAACACAATCAACTAATTACCAAACATTAAAGTGGATTGCTGTTGTGGTGAAATATTATTATAAGCTAAAACTCATCACAACTTAATTTTGATGCGTTTCAAGTTTCGTACTATAGACATTTACCAACTATCAGAGATTGTCTTACGTTTTCATCATCAAATAGAACTAATACAAATTCAAAACTAATAATGATAACAATTCGCATGACTACAAAACATATGTTTATCTTTATCTTTATCTTTATATATAATAAAATAAGAGGGTTTAGCCATGTGTCATCATTTTAAGGTAACAAAATGACACGTCACTATTATAATTACACATTGCCACATGGCAACATCCCATTTAATTTTAAAAACACACACGCGCGGATCTTTACATACCTAGGTCTTGGAGCGGGTTATCACCAAACCCAATCTGCAAAAACTTCTAAAAACCCTAAATCATAACATGTTTGTGATTTATTCTTTCCAAACACATGCATAACCCTTTTGCATTCAACAAACACGACTTTCCCTTTCATGATCAGATGCTAAGTTCAATTGTTGTTATTCTCTCTAATACACGGTATCTCTAAGCTTATTCTACGTTGATTTTTTCATCCATGACAATCTAAAATGTTATTAAACAAGGGAGTTTCAAGAATTAGAGGCTAAGTCGTTGACGGGGAAGATATCGAAGAAGGTACACAATCATAAGAATGATTCTCTTTTTTTTCAGAGTCAGATGACGATATCAGAATTTCTGTGATGAAATCGAAGGTTTTTCGCATATTACCGTATGGAAAACCCCATTTACAATGCCTTCGGCGGTGGAAACTAGAAAGCATATGTTATTTTCTTAGTTTAACATGGATCTTTTACTTTGATTATGTTAATCTTTCTTCTATAGTCTTGATTGTTGTTTATTTGTTGTGTTCATGACATTATTTTTAAACTTGATTGGGGATTAAAATCAAATAACATTGGTTTAAATTGATGTTTTCTTGTGTTCATGAAGCTATTTTTAAACTCGTTTTATCTCAAATAACATCAGGGTTATCGATATCAGTTTGCAAATTGAAACCTTAAAGGTCTATATCATCAAATCAGTTGTGTTATACGATCGTAGATTGGAAAGTATTTACATTATATAAAGTATTTAATAACAAATCGTTTGAAATCAAAATGTCACGCCATCTCTTTGAATACATTGTGGAAATCCAAATATTACATATTATACTAAACCTTGTTTACAAAGGTCGGTTATGAAATTAGTGATCCCCACGACTTACGTTTTCATATATATGGACTATGGAGTATATGCTTTTAACTTTGAAAACATATGTGGTACTTGGTTTGGTTTGGTGGTAAGGATTTATTTATTTATATTATCAAATCAAGTTCAAATTTTACGAACTTCATATTCCCAACTTGATTTGTTTCGCCCTTTATCTATTTTCTATTTCATAGATCGACATTAGATATAATTTATATGCATTTCAACTGCGACACGTAACCCGATTTGTGTCTAGGGGATGACATTTTGTGTTTTACTTTGATGATTTTAGTTTTATATTTACATGTTTAGTTTCTCATATTATACTAAAAACACATTTTTATAGTTCGGTGGCATTACCACTGGCCCAAAAAACCTATCAAGTTTTTTATTGACATGTTTTTCTCCAATACTTTTTTTAAAACTTTAAAAAATATCACTTTGACCCCTTTCAGGTTTGTAAAGTTCCGGACTTATCCATGTACGATAAAATTTCGAGTCCGTCTACGTTAGGACATAATCAGAAAGGACTGCTTAAATAAAAAAAGATTGCGTGCCTAACTTTATATATGTTTTAGAACTGTCTACGTTTAGACAAACGTCTACGTTTTGTCGTAAATTTTGTTCAGATATTAGTTGAGTCAAATATAAAAGCTTCGACGTAAGTTTTGTTTGAAAACACGTCAAATCAAATACAATACATTTTTGTTTACTCAACGTTTTGGCATAAATTTAGTCCGGACACGAGTAAAATTTAAATGTTTCAACATATATTGTCTTTGGAAAAAGTCGGGTCAAATATAATAATTTTTATTCAACGTTATAAATACGAGTTACTCTATATAGTGACGTAAATTTAGTTCGAAAACGAGTAGGGTCGATTGTAATACATGCATTATCACGCCGCGTATAATGTCTCATCAACACGCGACGGGTAAACATACTAGTTATAAATAAGTAAAAATAACTAGGCACATTGTTTAATTTACAAACAATAAAATCTTCAAAAACGAAAATGTTTGATTGTGTGGGGAACAATATTAATAAAATATAGAAATCGATGTTTGTTTGTCCTTTTGGAGTATCATATTTTGAACTTTCGAGACCGCGACACGCGTATATTGCCGAAATGAAAAAGGAGCCGACTTGATGTTTCCCCGTTCTTTTAAACCTCTCATAACAATTAACATAAACCCTAGAAAAGTAAAATCATCCCTCCCCTCAGCCCCCACAATTTGGGGATTTCATCTCTGAACATTAGAAAAAATGAGTCATTTCTTCCTCAAGAATGCCAACAAATCGCACCTCTACATCAACACGTTATGGAAGAGACGATCGATTTCCGACTCAATCGGAGCTCCGATTACCAGACCCCATTTCGAACAGCCGAAAGCTTCTTACTCGCGATTTCCTCAAAGGAAAGTGAAGGAGATGGAGTTTTCTGTTCCATTTGCTGCCACCAATACCAAGGGAGTATCACGATTTTCTTCGATTTCAAACACTGCGCTTGTTGGGTGGTATTTGGGTATGATCAAGACCCGACCCATTCTTACTAAAAGCATCACCTCTGCCCTTATCTATACTGCTGCTGATTTGTCTTCTCAGGTACCCTAGCAAATCTAATCCTCTCGTTATTTCTATGATTGCATGATTATTTAGTTGCATAATTGGTGATTGGTATGTATCAATCTGTTAATCTCAAGATTGTTCTAGCTTTATATTTCGAGAGGTATCCAACTTATAGTTTATATGGCAAAATGTAGTCACAGTGACATTCAAACACCAAAAGTTCTATATTTTCAGAATGATATGCCTCTGAAAATTTGACAGTTTGCCCAATTTGGCTAAATACGTATTAGACAACCCATTTAATTGAAAATGTGTACATTTGCTTTATATTTATTTAACAAGTAAGTTTAATTTAAATATGGTCCCAAACTATGATTACTTGTTTTTCCAAACAGAGCTAATTTCTCCCTTAGTCACATAAGCTAAAAAAAACCCTATTTCACCTAAATAAGGATTAAGCACTTTGTTTCATCCAAACACTCAAAATCCGTTTAAACTAGTTTTATACCCGTCCGGTGGTCGGGTACTCTAACGTTAATGTAACACCAACATAGTTAAGTTCATTCTAAAGAAACCCTAACCCGTTTAACACCAAACTACAGAGACTTAACATGCTTAAGCAGAAAATGGCTAAGTATTATATGACAACCACTCAGTAAAGATAAGAAGCAAGTGCTAAGCAACCTAAACATAAAAGCATTACCAATCATGTGAAATGAAAATATTAGTTAACGTCCATATTTGGTAAATAATAGATGGGTCGCCTAAAAACTATCACTAACCGCATATTGCTCCAATTCATTTGACCCATTTTAAGCTCTTATCAAATGAATGTTTCAAATTGTAAAGGGAATTATCACTTGAAAAATCTAAATGCATGTTCAAACCATTTACATAACACTTCACCTTGATAAATTAGTTGGGGATATTAAACACTATATGTATAAAAAAGTTTTGGCCCTGCACAGAAGCTCAAGTTGCCACTAAGCAGCCCAAACAAAGCAAACATCCATTTATATATAATTTAACTACTTTGTAATATCAACTACACCCAATTAAGTGTAATGAAAAGTAATAGCCTACAATTAACAGGCCAAAGCATTTTTTAATACATTAGCTTTAAGATGCTCTTGTAAGTCTCTTTGCAGTCCCAACAGGTCATGTCACTTGAATTAAATTCACTTGAATATGAGTTTACTTGTATTTGAACCACTTGTTAACCAAAATCACTTGACTACATTGCCTTCATGTCCGCCTCCACATGAGACTTATATAAAAAAATAAAAACATTTCTCATATCAAATAAACATTACAGAAATGTAGTTTTTCTAGAATTGCAGTTTAAAAGCTTTTTTTTGTGTTTAGTAAAATCAGAATATCTAGAGAAAATGAATAAGAAAAGAAATCACATTCGCTTCCTTGTAGTTGCTAACAGCCATCCTTTCAATGTTTACTGTCTAAACAACCATTTAAGAATAAATGAAGATAATATTAGAATAACCAAATATGTGACAACAAAAGGTGGAAAGAAAATGAACCTACCTTGTTTGAAATTCCCTTCGTAGATGTTCGAAAACCCTTTTATGAGAGTCCCTAATATGCGTATTAGAAAAAAAATCAATACTAAGGACATGATAATAGATTGAAAAGATATACATGGCTAGAAAGTACAAAGCTATATTGGCGTGGCTCATAATATCCATGTATCTCTCGTTATTAAAACACCACTATCTTCTAGGTTGATGATGACTTTGTCATACATCAAAGTTAATCAAAAACTTAGATTAAAAAACACACCCATCCGTTAAAAAACCGATTAATGACACACACCTGTGTGCCAAAAAAGGGGTGTGCGGGAGGGACCTTTTGTTTGTTTTCAGAGGTGAATTAATTTTGATGAAGATGAACACTATTTTGCAATTTTTGAATGTAGCTTATCTTTCAGCATCTTTTTCAGCTTGAACACAAAAACACCCTAACAATGTGACCAAAAAGAAAAATGATCATAGCAGGGCTAGGTTAATGTGTTGGGGTGAGATGCCAACTTTTGAAGTTAATGAAAGTGGAGCCCAAGCTTAAACTTGAAGCCAAGTGTAAAAGATACAAAATGTATATATGGTGACACCCCAAATCCTTTTTTGTTGATGCCTTATTGGCATGACGTTCCTTGTAATTCATTAACATACTCAAGATGTCAATTTTTTTGTTATTAGGCTATAATCCGACCTAAAAATAAATAAGATAAGTTAAATACAAGGTTTAAATATACTTCAAGGAGATCCGAAGACTTGGACCAAGTCAGCATGTTTTGAGGTTCCTGCTCTCACTAATGTTGCAGGCTGATCATAATAAACAAACCACAAAAATGCATACAAATTACAAAATATAAGTATTTCACCAACATATAATAATACCTTATTAAGCAAACCTCTAAGAAAGCTTCTGAAGTTTACACTAATGGTTTCTGGATACTTCATTGTATCCTGGAAGTAGCATAAAGTTGACTTTGTATATCACAAAATTATGGTTTACAGCTGAATTTGGTTTAGTGGCCCATACCTTGTTGATATACTCCATAAGTGCATATATGGAATTAGTGTAAAGAGGAGAACGACCAACAACTAATTCATAGCTGAAAATATAACAAATGAATTCAAATTGAAGGATTTGAATCCAGTACAACTGCTAACTACAGTAAAAAAATATATACACACCAATTATCATAAAATTTAATCTAATTATCACACATTTAAGTTTCATAAAAAAAGTCACATTTGCTTACTAGTATAAATTTATTAGTCATCACATCTGTAGCTCCATCTTGTTGAGGAATATATCCACCTAGACAATATTGTGAAGATAACTCATCCCGCTTCCATTATTTAATCCAGTCAGCTTGTCAATTGTAAATTTGAGATTAAGATATAGTTGTAAATATGATACAGTAATCATATATATAAACATTGAAAATTGGAAAAACTCCATATGAATATTAGTATAGAATGCCACTTTACTATATAAGTATATCTAACTTTTGAGTATGTTGAAGATAGATGTCGTGAAACCATATATACAACCTTAACTAAATGAAATTTATAAAAGTGAAATTTAGGTAAATGCCTGATATCAGACATCTCAAAATTAGCGCATAAAGAACAAAAACCTAATTACGAAACAATCTCAAACGAACACACGATATGAAATTCATAAAATCCGGCAACTTACTCGTAGCGTAAACAATAGTATCGAACCATTCCGGGTAGGTCTTGATCTAACTCATTCAGTCTTTTAAGAATAGCACCACCGAATTGTAATGGAGTTCAAGAATGCTAAGGGGATTTCCCATCTTAGGGTAAGACCAGGTTTACACGCCTAAATTCCTCTTGTGTAAACCTAAAACCAGAAATCGGAAATTGAGAAGTGATGAACTCAAGCATATGATGACATAGTGATACTAAGTGATGTAGATGAGCAGAAAATACAAAGAGATTTAAGGGGAGTTTAAATCTTAACTACAATGATGTGAGGCAACAACTTGTGTACTCCATCACATAAGAAGATCTTACGATACTAACTCCTCCGACTTTGGTGAATCTATGGTTGGTGTGGTACTGGTACTGCTCATTTCCATTGATCTCTTGTCTCTTTTTCGTTTCAGTTACAAAACCCACTCTCAAAAACAATATGGGATAGAGGACTGCTTTTATAGGCAAGTTTAAACAGTTATAGGTTGTACAACCCACCCACGTTTTCCCCCTGCGAAAATGAAGCAACTGCACCCCCATTATCGTAGAAGTTAACTTCCTTCATAAACCACCGAAAACCACTCTGTAACCGTCGTAACTGCTTAGTTTAAACGGTCTAGATTTAATTTCAGCATCTTTCAACGGCCAAGATTATTCTTACCAGCGGTTACACTCACCGCTGGTAATATAATATATAATTAGCAAATATTAAACACACGTTATTGAAAACTTGTGCAAGTGCTTTGATCTTTTTGCAAGGTTAAATTTAACGAGTTCAGTTTCAACATGGTCCTAATGAGTAATTGATTATTTGTTTTGCCTGTTAGAGATGTTTTTTATTAATTAACCGAATTCAAGAATTCTAACATTTGGGTCTTTATCCTCTTGTAATCGACCAATATTCAGACAATTACACGGTCATCTTCAGAGACTTATGATCTTGTAAGAACCCTTCGGATGGCTGGATATGGAATGATAATATTAGGTCCTTCTTTGCATTTTTGGTTCAATTTTGTGTCAAGATTATTTCCAAAGAGGGATCTAGTTGCAACCTTCAAGAAAATGTTCATGGGACAAGCAATATTTGGTCCTATTATGACTGTTGTATTCTTCTCTGTCAATGCCAGTCTACAAGGTATACCACTTTCTTGCATGCTCATAAATGCAAACCGCACAAATTAGAAACAAACTTTACACTTCTTTGTTGATTTTAGTAACCAACTTCAAATCAACCTCGAGGTAGAGACCACTTTACATTTTACTATCAATCCTAGCAAAAGAGAAAGGTTGCATATTAAACAAGTTATTGGTAATTAGTTGCGAGTTGGTTAATGATGCTTTAACTATTGTTGTGGTGGAATGTGTTAGGGGAAAGTGGTTCAGAAATTGTTGCTAGATTGAAACGAGACTTGTTCCCTACATTGGTCAGTGGTGTTATGTACTGGCCCATTTGTGATTTCATTACATTCCGATTCATCCCTGTTCATTTGCAGGTACTTTTAGCTAACATTTAATTTGCATTACAAATTGGAATCTACTAAGAACAATTAGTTTGAAATAACCAATCGGTTTTGATTTGGCAGCCGCTGGTGAGCAACTCGTTTTCATATATATGGACCGTATACATTACATACATGGCAAGCCTAGAGAAAGCAGACACCAAATAGCTGCTCTGTTTTGCTTAAATCATGGTTGGAAATCTGTAAATGAAGCCGTGCAGGCAGCTAGCTATGTTACATTTTCACAACTGTAACATTCTTTTATTTAACTGTTGAGAATATCTATTATCTCGTTACAAACTCCTTAATTAAATGGATTCTATGAATCTTGTAGGGTTTTTTTTGTTCCTTTAACACTATAGTGGTAGTAATAGTTTACGTGTTTTGTTAAATTCAGCACATTGCAATTCTGCTTGTGATACTTTTTACTTGTAATGTAATATCTTAAATTTTAACTGCGAACAACAAAAGTAAGGAAAACTTTAATTGCAAGTAGGGAGACCATGGTTTTGTATATTTCGTGCTGGCATGTTTATGGTTTTTGTTGCATAATTTTACTTGGAATATGAACTTTATTTTACAAGCAAAATCAAAAACTTTACTAAGAAGTCATTATTTTAAAACTGAAAAGGAAATATGCGAAAAATGGCCAATCGATTCTCTTCACGCTCCATAGAGTAATCGTTCCATTTTATTATCCATGTTAACGTGCATGTTCTAAAGTTTAAACATCATACGAATGAGGTCAATTTTTTAAACGGTTGATAGGATCAATGACGGGTCGTGGGTTTACTTGATTATCTTCATTAATTGAGTACGGAACTTTAGGGCCATTAGGATGGCACGTCCCTGAAGAGAAGCTTGTACGTCAGTCCGTCTACATTAGTCTTTGAACTTGAGATCACTGTCAAGAGGAAAACATCATAGGTTAGAAAATCCCTTGTTCCAACCTGAAGCCTTTTATTTTTGTCATATGTGAGATTTAAATCCAAAACATTCCCCTATTTTAACGTAGTTTTAGGGTACCTTCATCCTCTTGGTTTTTCATTTCCCTTCATCCAAAGATGGCGGGTTGTGGAGGAACATAGTTTTCATTAAAGATTCGTCCTTTGACCTTTGTATCAGAATTCAGAAGATGATTAAGGGGATGGTTGGGGATGGGAACAAAATCAAGTTCTGGCTCAATACTTTGGTCAACTAGGTAACCGTTAAAGAATATTTTTCCGAGTCTTTTTAGGTTGGCGTGATATTTTGAAAAAGGATTCTATCATTACGTGTAATTGGTGTTGGAAACGACCCCCTCGCCTTCCGAATGAGAAGCAGGAGCTCCTTAAAGTGTCTTTCTCTTGTTGGGCAACCATCTCTCTCGTTTTGTTGAAGATCATTGGATGTGGACTTTCAACTCTTTGTGTATTTTCTCGGTTCGATCTGCCTCGTAAGAGTCTATCCCTACTGGGCTTTCCTATCCTGGGAATTGGTTTTGTTTGGAACCTTTGGTTGCCGATTAAAGTTAATGTATTCGGTAAGTGCGAGGACGAACTGAATACTACCATCGCTTGTATAGTCTTCCGCATCTATTATGTACTCATGATGATGTGTTCTTAAGATAGGGATGGTGTTCTTCACAATCAGAATAAACGATTGAATGATGGATTTTATTACTCTTGTGACTTGTCATTAAATTTGATTTTTGTGTTATTCAGTTTGATTGTTGTTTTATTTTTTTTGTTTGTGGGTTTTGTGTGTTTTAAAAAAAATACAAATAGGTTGTGTTATTCTCACTACGAATATCTCCTTGAACGTATGGATGTCATGTTCGTTAACTTCAAATGAGGATGCAAGTTACAATTCTTGCTCATAAATCTATGATCATTAATAAATAATCAGAGCTATTGAAATTAATATGCATATACATATTCATTACTAACTAGATGTTAAATGGTTTTTTGAGTGGAACTCAATCGACAATTTATTATTTGAATGGTTCCTGACATTTACAAAGATATAAAATTTATTAACAATTTTATATATTTTTATATATACTATTACTTGTAAAATAGTAAGTTTAAGTATTAATATGAGAAAAAAATGCAAAAATTAAATCAATGGAAAAGAAAATAAGGTTATGACTTATGACGGAGACCCTGTATAAGTATATAGTTAGGTTGCTATGTGCGAAACCCTAATAAGAAAGGTTGTTGCGTGCGATTGAAATGGGGCATTCAAATGTCTGGAACTCGCATCCTAAGACCTACGGCCCTGGATCCCATTCCTGGTAAACCCTTTTAGTTTTAACTTTTCATTTACGTCATTCATCTCTATCATTTATACTTACTTCTCACTGCTCTAAGCTTCCTATCACATAATACACTTTTTCTCATCTTTTCTATAATTGCTTAGCTATAGGATTAGGAACTGCATTCGTATACATGATGATACTGTATTTGTGGATCGATCTCTTCAATGCTTAATGTTTAGGTTTTGCCGGCAACTGCCAACTGGGGTTTAATTTCTCTCCATCCATATTCTGCAACCAAAATTATTTAAGTATTAAGTAACATATAGCATATTCTGCAACCAAAATTATTTAATTTTATAATGTTTAAAACATATGGCATTTAGCAATCTGCATTGTTTTCATTCTGAGAAACTGTAAGTATTAAGTAACTATCATTCTATAAGCTCATCTTTCTTGAATTTAAGGGTTTTCGTTAAAAGTTTAATCGTTTCAAATTGTAGCTTAGATCCATAATTATTTATTTGCATCCATTTTAGAAACAAAATATAAATATAATCATTTATTATGCTGCATAAGCTATCTATTTGTCATATTGCAACAACTATACTTTTATTGTATGATCTTTAAAACATATAAATCTAGCAAGACACAAGTAGAAACTGCATGCAACTTTCATTCTATAAGAGTATAAGCTCATTTTTATTGAATCATAGTTTTTTGTTGCAAAAGTTAAACATTTTCAAAAATAATTCACAAATCTGAAGTTGCTTAACGATCTACTTGTTGCTTTCTGTTATAAACAAAAGAAAGTTTTTGTCATTTTCTGAGGAGTTCCTAAATTCGAATTTGCATAGTTTTCTGTTTGTCAAACCACAGTATTTATACTTTTGATTTTATGATTTTGAAATACATAATGATTGGCTGTCTGCATTGTTTTCTACTTTTCTTTTTTAATAAACTGTATGTGTCGTTATATTAGGTCATCCTTCTTGATCCAAAGTTATGTAACTGCAAATTTTTTTATTGACAATCTCCTTTGGTAGATTGTTCAAAGTAATGTTATAGTGTGGTCGTTTTCTACACATTGTTGATTTCTTTATTTTTTATTTGGCAGTCGCGTGTGTGGGAATTCCCATGGATTGATCAGGAAATACGGTCTGATGTGCTGCAGACAGTGCTTCCACAGCAATGCCAAAGAAATTGGCTTCATTAAGGTATGCAATCAGTTTAGGGGTGGCTGGCTTAAGTGTTTTGGATTTGTGGGTATGAGTTGATAGTATGAGTTTGTTTGTTTTGCCTGATTAAATGTGGCTCAAGTCCTTAAAATTGGCTACTTCCATACACATCTAAATGCTTCAGTTCAAAATCCATACCCCCTCCCATTCCCTCATGTTATTAAATCCTTGCTTATAGTGACAACCAAACGTTACACACTAGCCTGCTTATTTCATTTTGATCAAGCAATATGCTGTGTTTGGGAATGATTTACCAAACGCTTATATGGTTGAAATAAGTTCTTTTAGATCTGAAGTTTGTATATTAAGCAATAAACAGATGAACATTAAGCTTGACATGTTAGCTTTAAAGTCTTTTAATTACAATTTCATGTTCTATGTCATATATACAGTACCGCTGAGGAGTTTTGAAGGCACATCAAGGGTGGACCAAGTGACCAATCAAATGCTTGTTTTGGTGTTTCTATAACTACAGTTTCCAGTTGTAATTTTAATTAGTCTCTATGGGACGACGGAGAATCAATGTAGTTTGATTATTACATTTTAATTTGCACTTTTAAAATCAGACTATTTAATTTGCACTTTTAAATAGTATTATTGGATTATTACGTTTCAATTTGCACTTTTAATATCAGACTATTTAATTTTAAACCGACTGAACAACCCTAACTGAAGCATGTTGGTTGGGCCGATTTGGTTAAAAATTATGTTTTTGAAAAAAAAAATATAGTATGGTATAAAACTATTAAAACCAGCTGACACAGCCTAACTTGTTGGTTTGTGTCAAGTCTTAAGCCATGTTTAATGGTCTTTCAATTCAAATTAGTCCAACCAAACCAAGAGGAATTAAGAGCCCCTAGTTCATACTTTGGTTTAGTAACTGAAGTCTAAAGGTACAATGTCAACTTAGAAGCTTACTTCAAGCAACTTAATAGTTATAGGCCAAATGTTATATTCTTATCATTTAATGGCTGCATTAGCTGTTTTGCATTATCAACATTTAGTCAAAAACGTGAAAACTAGGAACACTACCTTTTTTATTTCTTTTGACATGTTTCTACAAGGGTAAATATACACAGATTACAACCAAAAAGAGAAATAAAAACTTGTTTTTGTTAAGTGATTTCAATCCACTCTAAACATGCATGAATTTTAGTGTGTTGATGTACTTGTGAATAGACTAAGTTGTTTTTGAATAAAGAAATTGAGGTAAACTACTTATTTTTTTTTTTAGAAATATAGTATGTTCGAGTCGTTTAAAATACTTTTACAGATTTAAACCTTGCGTTGTCCCGTGGATTGTAACACGAGGCAATAGCTAGCGATGTGGGTCTATAAATAATCAGCTGCAAAACACAAGAGTAGAGATGATTAAAGAGAGAAATAGCTATCAATGCGGGTATTGAAAGGTTCACCCGAAGAATACAAAACTTGAGGTGGAGGCGGATTTGTCAAAGATGTAAATAGTTAGAAAAGTAAGAGAAGATTGTGGGAGCAACAAAGAACAAAGAAAACGTTAAAAGCAAGGTAATGAATAACCCAACAAACAATGACGGGCCATCCCATATAATGTGACCTAAATCACCTTCACATGTTTCAATTGGGGACTTAATTAACATTGTAAGGTCCCATGTCCTACTCACCCTCTCAACTCAGGTAATTTCCATCTCCAACCACTATAATTTATTTTCTTTTTCATGTTTATTGAATTCATTAAACATTTGTATACGATGTGATTTCTAACATTGATTACGAATAATACGGATATAAAGAGCTAGGATTATAATATAAACTTATATTGTACAATTATAATGCCACACACTATAGTATGCATTATAAGTCTTTAATAGCTTCTAAAACAAAGATGAATCGTAAAAATTAAAACAAATATTGTCACCTTATTTTCTGTCGAAGTTGTATATGTTACATGATTAGAATTTGGACACATTATCAACTATTTGTATTTATTTTGTTTGCCGGCTTCTATGCGTCGTTACACACCTTTTTTATGATTTTGTTGTAAATTTTGTATTGGTATATGTTGACAATAAATAATAATAAAAAGCTAGAGGGTTTCATAAAGGGGTTTGCTTCGCAACAAATTCTTGATGATTGGAGGACAAACTGAATTTTGTATTAGTTTATACATGAAAATGTTACTTTTCTGATAAAGTACAAAATAAAAAGTAATTAATAATCTGATAATTGTGATTAAATCATGATTAAGAAAAGCAAAGACCCGATGGCTCCAAAGGAATCTATAAAGCTTTAAAGTCTCAACCTCTTTCCACTTTTCCCATGCTTGTAGGCTTGTTGAAATCGACCCCACTGAAGCTTCTGCTTTTTAAAATTTTGACACATATATTGCTGTTCCAAAATAATTAAGCAAAAAAGTAGATTACCACTAAAATTCCTAACTTTTTAGGATCATTTTTAAAGGATTGTGTTAAACAAACGATATCTCTATATTTAGTTGTTGAGTCCTCCTTTAATTTGTTACATTATTATATATTTTTTTTGTTTTTTAAACCAAAAGACAAAGAGCGATATGGTAATACAATCAATTTGATGCTTAAAGGGTAAATTAAAAGTGAAAATGTTTTAACTATGAGACACATCACTTGTCATCAAAATGTTAAATTGGGAACATATAAACTGCAGCGTATCTTAATGATTTTGACAAGTGAAATTGATCTCTGTAAATATTTATGCACCTAGAAAATTACGTTAATGATCCTGTTGAGTCGGGTCGACTAGAGGGAGAGGTAGGAAAGAGTTAAATTCAGCCATTACTCACTTCTTAAAAGTTCATTTAGGTGCTAATTAAATGTTTATTGTTAGAAAATGGGTAAAACCTATACTAAATTGTTGAACTATTTTTGCAACTAATTGATAATTTTGTTTTAACAGTTATATTGTATACATATTAAACTTAGACCACCCACAATCTGAAAAACTCGAGAACTTTTTAAAACAATTCACTTTACATCCTATATCTTCAATGTATTCTTCTCTTCTCCCACACTCACATGTTTTGTTTTTGTTCATCATATGAGGTGAACAAATCTTTTACTATTTTCCCACTTTCTTCTGCATAAGCCACAAACATACATAACACCATCATTGGAGCTCTTAGGTATCGAATCATTTGATACGTTCATTACTAACATCCTAGCATTGCTAGTAATAATCATGTGCAAAATCTTTCTTTTGCTAATATCATGCCTGTTTTTCTAGAGATATTTTTATATCCGTGTTTTGAGAATCGGTTGTATTGATTTTTCTGACCAGAAATAAATGTTATGACTGATTGACCACTAGCCAATAGATTATATACATATATAACGATTAATTTGGATAAAACTGATAGGGAATGACTAATCTCATCTCTTTTCTTTGTGTTGACTAACTTATAAAACTGATAAATAGTTAAAGCAATAAACCGTTAAACCAAAACTATTTGTCTAGTTTACCGAAACATTGTCCATACTTTTATTTTAATATCAGAATAACATAACCCAACCAGAATATGAAATTTTTTACATCAAATTTTTATACACATGGATATAGCAATGCAAGACTTTGGTCTAAATCTAACGAAAGCATATCCCTTACTTGAGAAACCCAAATATTTTAATATCAGTTTTTCAGCAAAATTTATATTAATAAAAAACAAATTTGATTAAATTAACCCAACAATTTATGGAGTAGATAGAAGAAAGCATCATCTATGATCTAATATTCTATAACCTTTTTTTAGACATATCACATGCAACCCAAAGGTAAAAAGCAACACGTCTTTGTTCTTTAAACCATCTACTTATTCTTTTGATATTTAGTTATTTATTCCTTAGCCAAATTATAAATTAAATTTAGAAGATTTCATTTTTAATAGTTAGATTTCGCCATCAACACAAGTATTCCGGAAGTATACTTTGTTAAGACTTAAGTGATTCTTTGTCAATTGTTTTTTATTTTTAAATTGGTTTTGGCTGTTAAAAATTGTTTTATAGAATAATCATTAAAATACCGAAAGGAAAAAACATGCTTTTGGAATCGTATGATCCTTAAAAACAAGAAATTATGAGTTGTTTAGCGTAACGTTTCTCCAAAGATTCACAAAACCCCAAACACCACTTGCCTCTATGCACTAAAATTTATTTCACATTTCACACACACTGACTCTCTCTCTCAACATATTAAATCTCTTGAATCTTCAAGTTCGACACTGTACAGTCGTTACTATTCGGTTGTGTAGTTAATGTGCAAATATTTGTGAAGAAATCTGGGAAATTTCACCTACCCATTTGTGGGTTTTACATTATAATGGTAGTTCTCGTCTTCTTGATCTTTTTCTTGCAGGAATTTCGTTTTTTTTTGCGAGAAAAATAGGCTTTTCTTCATTTCTAGTGGCTTAAATCGGCAATGTGAGGTGAGTTGTTGATAATTTCATCCGGCTTTCAATTTTTATGTGTTGTCGTCGATGATGGTGGCAGCCGTTTCTGAAACAACCACCAGAAACCATACAATTCGACATACGTTATTGCCGGAGGATGACGTCGTCGCTTCTAAAAGTTCAATTAGAGCCAAAGGAAGACAAGTTTCTTCAAGATACCTTTCTCCTTCACCCTCAGTTTCTCCCAATTTAAATTCGAATTCATCGTCGTTACGCACAGTAACACCTTCTAGAAGGGCTCCTTCCCCTTTAATTTCAAGAAATTCGACTACTCCGGTGGCAAAACGGTCGGTTTCCGTCGACCGGAGGCGACCCGCTAGACCGGATCTTACCCTCAAACCTAACAATGCCGGAGAGTTGTCGGCGGCTGATAAACTTCTGGTTACATCTACAAGAAGTTTATCTGTTTCTTTTCAAGGTGAAGCCTTTTCTCTGCCAATTAGCAAGACCAAAATAACACCTAATTTAACTCGAAAGGGTACCCCTGAAAGAAAACGAAACCCCACCCGGAAAGTTGACGGTGAAGTAGGAGATCATGGTGAGAATACTAAACCCATGGATCACCACCGCTGGCCGGGTAGGATCCGACAACCAAACGTCACTGTTCTGTCAAAAACTTTGGGTTTGGGTTGTGAGGTTGACAACAACAAGATAGATTGTTCATATGCTGTTAGGGATTTGGACAGCAGAAGGGCTTCATTTGGTGGTTGTAAATCAAGTCTTGATTTGGGTAATTCTGTTGATCTCTTAAATCCTTATCAGCATAACCCAGATGGGGATTTGGTTAAAGATTCATATTCGGATACAGATAGTGTCTCCTCGGGTAGCACTTCAGGGATTCAAGATAATGGGTCGACCCGTTTACGTGTCGGGCCAAGTGGGATCATTGTGTCTCCAAAATTTTGGCAAGAAACTAATAGTAGAATGAGGAGGCTGCAAGATCCAAGTTCACCACTTTCAACTAGCCCTGGTTCAAAATCGAATACCCCACAAAAGAGTTTTAGTTCGAAAAGATTGTCGAGTGATTCTTACCTGTTATCATCACCAAAACCAATGGCTACCCCAAATAGAATGAGACCATCATCACCAAGTAAGTTTATGATGGGATCATCATTATCATCACCATCTAGGGGAATGATTAGTCCTCGAAGGAACTCGGTTTGTGGAATTACTAATAACTTTAGTGAGACACCATCGGTACTTAGTTTTGCTGTTGACGTTAGAAGAGGAAAAGTTGGTGAAAATCGGTTTTTTGATGCACACGTACTAAGGCTTTTACATAATCGTCAATTGCAGTGGCGGTTTGTAAACGCTAGAAATGAAGATATAGCATTCAGGCAGAAACGTAGTGTTGAGGTATGATAAATTACGAACATGTGTTACTTAGGTTTAAACTGTATATTTTGATATATTGTTGTTAACTTGTTATAATAATGTAAGGAGTGTGTGGGGATTGCTTTATGAAAACTGCATGTCTGGGCATTGCCTTTTGAAATAAGCAACTTCAAACTGCGTGTGCAAATCAGCCTACAAATAACCAAATAAGCAGTTTGCAAAAGCAAACCCCAAACACCCCTAAAAGCAACTTATCATTGTACCAAAACACAAGCAGGTTTAATAAGCATACCCAAACGACCTTAAATTATACGATCTTAGTGCATGTTGAGGTATCTAAAAAATGAAACTTCGATAACTGAATTATGCAAACCCTTTGATGATGGTGTTTCATCTTTCAAGCGTATAAAAATACCTTGAAAGTTACAATTGTTATTTCAAGGGCTGTTTTGTATGTGCATTTTCAAAGTGATTATTGGGACTACAAGAATCATAACACAATCTGATAATCAACTAAAGGATAGTTAGCCAGTCATGCACACACTTCTCTAACCAATGTTCTTTTAGCAACTCATAATCTGTTATTTCCAATCCAATTATATGGACCCTATAGAGTAAAATTCTAGAAAATCAATTTACTTTGGGTTTTTAAACTCATTTTGAGTGATTTTTTTCATTATTTTTATCTTTATACATATATGATGTAGGAAAACCTGTGGAATGCATGGATTACAATGTCTGATCTGCGTGATTCTGTGACCAAAAAAAGGCACAGGCTGCAATTGCTGAGGCAAAAGCTGAAGTTAGCGTCGATTCTTAAGGCACAAGTAAGTTTATTAATGTATTATATACGTTGAAATGCAACTTTCCAAATTTAAATATTAAATTTGAAGCGCAATTTAATAATGCTGAGTTTAACCAAATGTCTGAATAGTAAATAAACTTGGGCCTGCGCATTAAGGAAAATATTTCGGAGAATGTTTTATGTAACTGTATATATAATTTTTTGCTAGAAATCGAAATCTTGACATCCCAACAATAGCTATGACCAAACCTAGTAAATCTCATCCATAGCCAAGCTATTGATGAGGTCTGGGAAGGGTGGGATGTAAGCAAACCTTACCTCTATCACATGGGATAGAGAGCCTGCTTCTAGAGAGAACCCTGACTCCAAAGAATTCACAGAAAAAGAGAAAACAGGGCACAATCAAAATAAACTAGACCATCAGAAGCACACCATGTACTACAATATAGACAAGCAGCACACAATGATCATAGGCAAACAGGCAGCACTCACTGAGGTGGAAAGCAATTGGTTGACTTGAGGTGGAAAAATAAATGCATCAAATATGATTTTAAGACATTTGAATAGACCAATTTAGGAGATTTTATTTATTAATAGTTACAGTTTGAGTGATTTTAAACCCGTTTAACCCCCTCTGACCAGTTTCATGTTTAGCTAATTTTTAGTGGACCTGTTTGGGATGCGAAAAAACTTAAGTCAACTAATTGCCATCTTTAGTTGTGACTGCCAGGAGCACAACTCTTTCTCTTATCCATTTTGGTCAGTGTTATTCATACAAATGGAACCATTCATTCTTTGATGTAGGAGTACTGGAAATTCATTTTATCGAGGATGGATCTAGGCAAACTGTTGACAACATAAATGTTTGTGTTCAATATATTATTTTTGAAAGTTATTGTTTTGTTTGTGATGAAAGATCCTAACTAGGGGTGGCATAATGGGCCAGTAAAGGGGTTGGTTTGACCCACTTATACTTTTTAGTCTATTTGTTAATTTTTTTATAATTAATGTATTAAAAATGATTACAAAAGCTTTATTATTGTAATAACAATCTAATGAATTGTATTAAACTAATTTGGGAATTTGTATACGTTTGAATGCACATTGAATGACTTTTGCTGAGTTTGACCATTATCTTTTCTTTTTAATTTTATATATTAGACATGTCAAAGATAAACCCAAATTTCAACTGGTTTTTAGGTAATGGATTGAAATTGCCAGTTTGACACTTCTAATCATAATAGTTTGATCACTTGTTTAGTTGCAATGAAGTTTCACCTTTTACTCTAATCCAATAATAGAATAAAGTAGTCTTGAGGGTAAACTTGCTTAACAGAGCTGGATTATCCTTGCCCTTTTCTAGTAACTACTTACACACTTTTCTGAACCTAATCTTCACTATCTTGAATTAATTTAGATGGTCTTGCTTGAAGATTGGGCTTATTTAGATAAAGACCATTCAATATCATTGCTTGGAGCCATTGAAGCTTTGAAGGCTAGCACACTTCGTCTTCCCGTTGGTGCAGGAGCAACTGTACGTGCCTTTTGTATTCTACTTTATCATTGTGTGTTTTTCAAGAACTCGAAAAAATAAAACTTTATATGAGTATTTAAAAAGTCAAAAGTTCGAAACTTCATGATGATATTAATCTTGTTAGGCTGACCTCCAAAGCATGGAAGATGCCATAAGCTCAGCACTTGATGTGATGCAGGCAGTGGTTTCATCAATGAAAGCACTTTGTTCACAGGTATTTTACTTGTTATTTTAACTCTTGCTTTAGGTTGAATAAAAAAACAAATTTTTATAAAAAATGTTGTTTAAGGTTCATTTTTAAACGAATTAGCAACAGGCAGAGGTAACCAATGTTGTGGATTTTCAGGTTGAAGAAGTGAATTTGATGGTGACTGAAATTGCCAAAGTTTCTGTGAAAGAAAGAGCTATGCTTAGGATTTGCAAAGATTTCTTATCCATTTTATCAGCCCTTAAGGTACATTACGAAACATACCGCACATTTAGAGGTGTCAGTTTTGATCCATGGGTCTACTACCTGGGTTATGTTTTATTTTTAAATAGGTGGAACAAATTTTTTTGCTAAAAGTATCAGCTGGATAGGTCAAACCGGTTCAAAAGCCAACTCAAAGTGCATCTTAATTCTTAACTGTATATATTTGCTTTAGTCAAACATTTAAATTATGGTTGAAGTAATATGGTATTGTAATCATATTTAATAGTTAAGACATGAACTATTTTGTAACTATTTTCCGAGAATCAGGGTCAAATATAAAAATCGATACATGTGAGAAACATTGGGAGCAAACCCGTTCATAGCTTTTGTTATTTGTTCAATTATATTGTCTAATTACAATAATACCCTTGACAGGTGAAGGATTGTAGTTTGAGAACACATACGTTACAAAGGAGTCGTTTGAAGTGATCACGGATGTTAATTTGACAATGGCTACCCCTGTTTAGAAGTTACTAACCTTACATTATCAACTGGTAATAATATATGGACTAAGCAGCTGATTTTCCGCTTTCCTTCCCTTTCATGGCTTTCGGTGTTTTCTTCTTTTGGCAGCCGGGGGAAGAAATACAGCAGTCGTTTACTGTGTTTTATAGCTTCCTAATTAATGTGAATGTATATAAACATATTAAAATTATTTGTATTTCACTTAATCCTCTTGTAACTGTGGTCCTATAAACAACTGGAATGTTTCTAAGTGTTGTATAGTGGGCAAAAGCTTGTACTCTTCAATCCGATTCTCGTTTGCCGACTATTCGCATTAGTGGGATGATATTGACGTGTTTATATGAAGCTGGTTCATTTGAATTATATGTTATTGTTAATAATGGATTAATACGTAAATTAAAAAAAGAAAAGGATAGTTAAACGATTTAAAAAATATAGGCACACCTTAATTAATATGTTGTATTATGTAATAATAATTTTTTGTAATGTTTTTTAGTAAAATTATTGTTTATCAAATACAAATAAAGGATAAAAATTGAGGTTGATGGTTATTAAAGCACTTTAGACTCTAACAAACAAATGGTGCATGTGATTATTAATTTAACTCTCGCTTTATAAAAGGATTTAACGTCGTCTGATGCATGTAGTTTTATTGTACACTTTATAAAAAGATTTAAGGTTAAAGAATTGAAGTATTGAGTTTATAAAAGAAGAAGCTTACAAGTTGTTCCAAGAATGATTGAAACAAGTTAAACCTATTTTGTTAAATCTTTTATCTACTTTAACTGTTAGCACTCTTAAGACTTAATTAATTAAATAGAAGCCGAATATTCAAAGGAGAATGAGTTAAGGTTGACATATATGTCCTAAGGCTAAACTAAAGATATAATATAATTTAATTACCCGCGGTGGTCCAAACTCGAAACCGTAGTAATTAAGAAAGTATCCCTTCTGATCCAAATTAACATTTAACATTTTGTGTGGAGGGGAGGAGGGGTAATCAATGGGCTTTACAGTCCATCTCAATTCTCATGTGGGTGTAGTTTCTTGGCCCATAGACTGTAGGTCCACTCCACTATCCACATTTTATTTATAAAATAAAATAAAAATAAAATACAACTTATAAACTGGGTTTGCCTAAAAAAGAATCAATCTGGGTCCACGTTGTTGGTCAAATTGACCCATGTTTTTTTGTTTTGTTGCGACTCACTTGTGACTTGTGAGACAGATGACATCACTTGCCTCCTCGGAGGATGCAAAGGCCAATTAGATGTCATGAGCCAACTCAACTCAATACATACCTTTCTTTTTTCTAAACGCCTCCATCTTTATTTCCATTAATTATCCATACATACATGTATTTTATAATAATTAAATCTTTTAACTTTTTGTATAAATGTAAGACATCTTATCTTATCTTATCACTGTACTGGTATGTTTCTTTGAAGACGCGGCAAGCCGGCAACTGCATGGTTTCTTTTGGTTGGTTGAGTCATGTAAATGAATTTTTTTACCCTTGCTCTCTCACGGACTTAACAATTAAGTAGGTCTATTTGAGAATCGTTAACTAGTGAAGGGTAGTAGTAGTGGTGGATATATTCTTTCCCTTATCATTGTAACTGATGATGAGTTAACTAGATATTTTTTTTAATTAAAATGATGATTATATATAGAATCTTTTGCATGTTCTTTAAAAAAGTGGTAATGTCATTTTAATTATCTCACTTACATATAACTGTGATCAATTAAATGTTATGCTCATTAGCTTAGCTTGTAGTGGAGTGATACCTACCGATGATTGTCTTGTAGAAATATGATTATAGAAATACGATGTGAGTGCAAATAATTACTTGGGAGTTAATATGAAATTAAATGTTATGTTATAGAACACATGCATAAGAAAAAAAAAAACAAAAAAGAAAAGTTGAAACAAATAAAATTATAGGTCGTAAATTAGCAAAGCGATTGTTGTGATGGTGTGGTTTTGAGACTGATTCTCAGAAGAAGAGACGCAGAAGCTTGGTTTCGCTAGAAGCTGAATCAGTAGCACTTTCCAAGGTGGTGGTTTCAGATAGTTCGAAAGATGTGGTGGTTCTGCGTTTCTTTGTCCACCGATCATAGTCGGAGTTTCCTTTAGTAAGTAGTAGGGGTTGCTGTAGATCCTCCGGAATCAATCTGCAGTTGGTGATCGCATTGGCGCTGTGATCATCAGTCACCTGCATGGGACCTATGCTTCCGCCTCGGAGCACCGTGGCTACAGCTGACTGGCACAACTGCCAGTTTCCTGTGCACAGCAGTCCCACTGCTCCGTTCACAGGATTCACCGTCCGCCCACACGCTTCCAACAATAGAGATTCAAATAAAGCTGCACAAACCATGCATAAACTAGCTACTTAATATCACCCTCCACCCATTAACGTACACATATTAATTAAGTTATATTTACCGGGTCTTTGGTACTCCGGCACGGCGGAGAGAAAGGAGAGAAGCCCGGCACGCCCAAAGAATTTGGCGACAAAGAGGGTGGCGTTGGCTTGAGCTTGAGCTGTTTCTATGGCGCTGAGGCTTTGCCGGAGGATGCAATTCTCGTTGCAACCCTTTCGAAGAACTCTACACCCGTTACAACTCATCGTACGTATATATATATATATATGATCGATGATATGTATGTATATAGCAGCTGCTTCTGTTGAATTAGATGTGTTTAGGTAAGTAACAACAAGTGGTTTGCGTTTGTCAAGTGTGGGAGATGAGGATGCCCGAGATTGGAGTGTCTCAGCGGTTTTTGGAGGTCTATATATAGACTTATTATTGCTAAACAAGTTGCAAATATAAGGTGTTTAATTCAACACACTGTCGGAACGTACTATACCAATAACACTAATTATATCAACAAACAAACAATTGACGGTCACCTTATTCTTTATTCAAATATACTTCAACTATTAAAACCTTTTTACACAAATTCATAACGGTCAAAAGAAGGGAAAAAAACTCAAGTTGTAGAACCCAATTTGACAAACCGAGTTAATAAACAACAATAATGTTTACAATTATACTTATAGTAGAACAACATTTATATAACTTTTAATTCAAAATAGCATCTACCCTACTTTAAAAGTTACACTATAAATTAGAGTAACAAGTACCTTTTATATCAATCATGGAAACCAAGCGCGTAACTATGTTTTATTAATAGTATGGTTACTGCCAACCATCTCGTTTTTCTTGTTATTCCCAGTATGACATATTAGCGTCACATTAGTTTTTTTCCCCCCAGTTTTTTCTGATTTTACATGTTGTCATCCCAATTTATCCGTTACCCTCTATTTAGAATTTTTTTTTCAAAAGCTTGATGATGTACGTTTTTTGGTTGGAGTATTTCAAAACTTGAGGCGCAATGTTCTTGATCGGCCCCAATTTCCCAAACTTTTTCCGGTGTTCCCCGTTGCAACTCCTATAAAGAATAATTTAGTTCTCTTATATAATTGAAAAACATATTGATATAAATAGCATTTTAAATTGGTGTTGCTTAACCACCCGTACATTTTGTTCAAACAATAATATGGCAAATAATGCATAAAAAGAGCACATGTGAAGGTTTGATTAACCTTTCCAAACATAAAGTATACAAGTAATTAAATTAGCTCCTGACATATGCAAGTTGGTGGGTTTTACGAGCTAGTCGGTTTCCTCCTAAAATGGGTTCGTGTCATACTTGAGCGTCAAACTAACGATTGACGGTTGAAATCTCGTCTGAGGTATGAACATACCTGATCTATGAAGAGTCATGCCATTGAGCCTGAATTGCCAACGCCGTTGAAAAAAATAATTAAATTAAATAGCAAAAAGTTATGGTTATAGAAGTTTGAATACAATAAACACATGAAAAATGTCCGTTGATTGGGTAATTGGGTTATTTCTTAAAAGAAATGAAACAACTCGAAGATGGCAACATAATAACGAAAAGTATACAATCAAATCAGTAATACTTGTCTAACATTGAAATGTGAAACCATACACACAGATGTCGAGGGTTAGAAGAGCAAAATACACATTATATGCAAGAAATGTCTTGCAAGTTAGATGTTGGATACTTGGATGTTAAAGGCTTTCAAGCTTAGGACTAAAACTATTATAAAACTTAAAAAATGGACTTTAGGTGTAGTTAATTAAGTTGGAGGACCAACTTCATAATCTTGAAAGACCACAATGACACACGATATAATTTACTATTATATAATCATAGTCTTGTGACTTTTTGAAGCAGTTATTAGATTCTCTTGTCGTTCAAAAAAAAGTTATTGGATTCTCTTTTATTTTTTCTTTGAACGGCCAACGAATAATTTTTAAGCCCGGTCATCCGGGTAAACCCAATGGCAAAAGGTCACCCACGCCCGTGAACACAGACAACGCTGGTGACCCGGCTCGACCACCATTCCAAGGGAAACCCACCACCCAAAGGCCACTGTGGTAACACCATTGGTCCATTTGAAACATATTGCACTAAGTGAGACTCCAACCTATGACTTTCACTTTAGAAAGTCATAGGATGACTCCTTTTAAACCAGTTGATTTAGGACTCATTGACTTATTGGATTCTCTTTATTAAAAAAACAAAACATGTATTATTAGTTTCATTAAGTAACAAACAGTTAAAGAAATATAATTATCTATTTCCTAAGCATCAAGAAATTCAATATTTGATATGAGATGAGCTTCGAATAAAATCTTTTTAGGTATTAGAAATCATTAATATAAATGTTAGTATTTTATAGGTATGAGTTTCTTATAAGTTAAAAAACAGATGAGGTGATCAGTTTGGATAATAAGTTGAAACAAGTTCTGATCAAAGTATGTTAATTATCTAACCCTTAACTTACAAAATCAATTAGTATTTTAAAAAAGGATGAACTAAAGATAACCTGAACACAATATAAAAACTATCTAAATTAAAAGTAATTTAGGGTTGAGGTTGCAAATTTTAGTTTGTTTTATACTTTGTTAGTATCCCGTATATTACACATGTTAAATAAATAATATAATAAATAGTTAGTAACATAAATTTATTAATTATAAACGGATACTTTGAGATAATACCTATGAGTAAGGATTATAACTAACAAAATAGAGTAGAGAAACCGTAATATGATGATTGATAACTTGGAAAATTTAAGAGTTGCAAGTTCAATTTCAGATTAAAGCTATATGGGTTCACACCAAATATTCAATTGAATAAAACTCAAGTTCGGAACAAAGTATGATATTTGTGTGTGTCAAAATCGTGAATTAGAAGAGAAGAATAAAACTAGACTGACCAATCATTTGTTTTAATTTGAAATCTTGCAGGGATGAGGTAACTGTCTTCGGCAGTTTTCATGCAGGAAATGTGGTGACCGCATTAGTTTGCCCCAAGCCAAGGGCTCTGCCCCTTGGACCCTGCTAGGGGCTGCCGCTCATTGGACCTGTCTCATCACAATAACTTAAATAAGTGTGCACTTCGCACCACCTGAATTGTTTGATTGATATTATGATCACATTGATAATTACACTAAAATATATAACAAACTGTAATACCATTTTCTCAAAATTATGTTTTCCATTTATTTATTTATTTTAAAAAAATAATTAACATTTTACTCCAAAACAAATCATTTTAAATAAATGTCATTTTTTTAAAATTGACTTATTATAAATGTCTATTATATGAAAATCCATATGATAGATTTTAATCATCTACAATTATTATAAATTTGCAGTGATGAAAATGGAGACCGTCATAAAAAAAACTTATATTATAAAAACACCGATTTAAAAATATTTCGTATATTTAAAAATTTTGATTTTCTATAAAAGATCTTATTTTACAAAAAAAATTATAAAAATAATTTTTCTTAAATATAAAAAAACCTTTTTTTAATCTGAAAAAGATTTTAAATAATATCATTAGTTGTTAATGTTATTTAATAGGAGAGAATAATGAAAAATTTATAGTTAAGAGGTGTAAAATATGCAAAGTGTCCAACTAAAATATTTTTTTTTTATAAAAGCTAGATTTGTTTCTTACATATTAAAACAAATATAGCGTTTAAGATTTATAAATAACCATTTTTAAATTACTCTATTTACCCACAAGTATATTGAGCTCTCTAGAACAAACATCACAATTTCCTTCCAATACTTGTTTCGTGATAAAATCTACCGTTTCACTTATTAATTCATAAGTGTTCTGATCTGAAACAAATAACATTCATCTATCAATTCTTTTTAAATCTCTATATGTGAAAAAACAAGTATATTAAAACTTAAACTATGATAAACAAATTTTCTTACAACAACATGCTAAAAACTATAAGAACTATATTATATATCCATACAAAGCGCATAATAGAACGACCACGTAACCATCTTATATATCACTTTCAAAACACTACGCACAAATGGATCATATAGTTCTTACAACTCTAACATATTCCAGTTCAGAAATAAATAGCCCAATGTCTGATGTATAACATATTCATATATATGTAAAATATAAGAGCCACATTAAGTTTTATTTATTGAAATAAAGTAGTGAAAAAAGATGGGGGATGTGTCCTTTGGAGAGCATGTAGAGATAAAGATCCCACCCTTTCAAAACTTCTGCGTTAGCCCTGACTCGTTATTTCACTTTCTTTCCATTTTATTTTATATACTTCCTTCCTCCACTAACCTTTTTTATTATATATTTTCCTATTTTTATTCTTTAAACATATAGTTTAACTAAACAGCTTATCACTTATTAAATGTATAACTATATATAGAAATTGCAGGGGTCGAATTGAAGAGACAATTTCAGTGTGGTCAAAATCAGTTAGAAGACCCATAAGAACATTTTTATGTATTCTTTAAACATATAATAAACATTTATGAAATATTTTTGTTGCTACAATAATATTTAGTCAAAACTCCACAGGGACAAGAAACCGAACTCGTGAAAACATATACAACCTCATATATACGAGGCAGGTGATAAGATATTATTCAAGTATGAGATGATAAGGGGGTCGAACGATTGATTCAATATCCAAAGAAAAAGAGGGAATACCGGAGGAAGAAAAAAAAGTAATTGGAGCAAATTACCTCGTGATTACTTCAAAACCCAAAGATTACAATTTAAAGGGAAACAAATAGAAAACTTCAAATCTACTCCTAACAAGTAGGAAATAAACGTTAATTGGAAACGGGGGCATCCCCATTATATCCTCTATTTAAGCAATAACAATTACGAAATCAAGACTATACTAACTCAAAAGGTACGGTGGCTGATTCCATTCTCAAATATCTTGCACATGAACTTTAGCTACTGGACTTTCTTATGGGCTACCCTCCTGTTCGGCCTGCATGATTCCCATGGGCTTCCACATGTAACATGAGACTGGTTATTAGTTTGTCTTAGAAACTTTCTTGGGTTTTTAGACAACTATGTGATTAGATGATACCTCCATGAATACCCGAGCGAGCCTTTCTTCGGCTTTGCCACTTCAACCCTCACGATTGTGGAACCCCACCACGCGGACGTGATTATTGGCATGGGGCGTTGAGCGTGGGGTTGTTTTGGTTTTAGTGCTCTTGTCGTTCAGTTGCTAGTTTGACCCGTTTAGTTTTTTTTTTTTTTTTTTAATAATAAACCTATAAGTACAACTATATATTTTCAATTATACTCTCAACTTTTAAAAAACATAGATTTTTCATGTTCTGCTTCGTATTTGTCATCTTTGGATTCAACCAAGACCAACGAGATTTTTGCTAGTGCGGTTTAAGCCACTTTTTTTCCTTATATATGTCATCAATTCGAGTGTTCACGTACTCTTACAAGACGTGCTCAAACCATGCGAGATTGGCTATAGATAAACACATAACAACCTTAAAGTGGACTTTATTGAATATATTTGGAGAAATAGTGATGGTTGAAGTATTTTTTTATTGAAGTGTATATGTTTTTCTATAATTTTTTTATTTATGTTTTGTTAACAAATATAGCATAAAGAAATAATATTACGTTATATATAATATTAATTAATGATTATAAATTTGGTCACATCCACTAAACCATAACACATGTTTAGCAAAAACGAGTGTGACAACACCCACCGGCTATGTGGTGTCTAGTGAGCAATCCTTTTTTATCAAAGGTGTAACATATAGTTAGGGGTCTACAAACTATCACTTTAGAGCATCTTCAAATTTATTATTTCATATATGATTAATTTGATTATTGATTGAAATGGGTTAAAGAAATGAATGAATGCTAAGTTAGATTAAAGGTGGTTAGCCATTTTAACAATTGGTGTACATTTATTGATAATAACAATGATATTAGTCTAGGATGGTATAGCTATCACTAATATAGAATAATGAGAATACATCATACTCTTATATACAAGTCAAGGTGTTTAAAACCATAAACATTTTAATCTTATGTCTATTATAAAGTTATTAATTATGAAATAATATCATCATTTATCATATAAAAGTAAGAATATTTATGTTTTAAGAGTATCTTTAATGTATTGCACTTCAAAATTTCATTTTCTGTTTAGAATCTTTGCCTTACATGAACTTTAATAAGGGACTATACCGCATCATGACGTTTTCATTTTAATCACTTATTATTTTATATATATTTAATATATGAATTTGTTAATATACATTACATAGACTAGAGTTTAAAATATAAATTTTATATATATATATATATATATATATATATATATATATATATATATATATCAATTTATTAGTTTAAACTATAACAATTAATTCACAAAAGAAGTTTTTAAAAATATAAAAACAGTGTTTTAAGAAATAAAATATTGTTAACTCATTTTTGAAATGAATAAATCACCATTAATATTTTTTTTGTTAAAAGATTTAACAACTTTAAGATTTGTGTTAAGAGGTAAAACTATACAAATCATTTTTGCATCAAAATAATTTATCTTGTCATATCTAAAATTTAAAAAAAATAGTTTAGATTTTAGACAACCAATTAATACTTATTTCTTTTAAAGACATAACTTGTAATAATAACATAAAACCTAAAATGTAAGAGTTTAACAAAATCTTCAACATTGTGCCTTCTTACAAAGACAAGTGTGTTTTCTTTTTATTTTTTTAATTTTTTTTAAAATTTAATAATACATATGTATATATATGCTTGAGTGAATGGAGATTATACCCCACCGCGAAGCGTAGCGTAAATAATGATCAGGTGGTGGACAACTAAAAGGCTCACTTGTGTGCTGCCAAGTTCAATGCATTGTTAAACGACAATAACTTTGTAGTCTGGATTCCAATTCTATTATTCTAATAGTGGTGAAGGGAAGACAAGTTTAGATGATATAGATACTTAATTTCTTTTCTTCTTTTTTTCTCTAAAACTGATCACGGTGTTAAAGTTATACGAAAATCCAATGGTCGATGAAAATGGAGAGTTATTTTAAACATCCCGGATCCTTCATGGGTTACAAGTAATGTTTTCTTATTTCTTTGTTAAAATAAGATTTGAGTTAACTTGTAACTTGTACGATGATATCCATTACCCCAAAAATCATGATCATACCCATCAATATTTGCTAATTAGTGACATAATGTAAAATCATAGTTTATGCTTATAGGTGTTTTTATGAGGTTATGGTACAAAATAAATCGAAACATGATTTAAGCTTGAGTTTACTATAGATGAATTAGGTGTTTACCAAAATACCACCAAATGAAGTTACTTTCCTTTTTATTATGATGCATATTTTGGAGAAGATAATGATTTGTGCCTCCTACTTATCCTCGTGCAAGTAATGTGTTTTCGTTTTTGGTTTTCATTTTCAAGTTTTTAAATAGAACACGTTTACCATTTATCATTACGTGCTCATCATTTGTGAGCGTACAACCGTTAAAAGTTGTATTGAATCGTCATCAATTAGTACGCAATGAAAACATACTTAAAAACTGTTGGTCTACTAGGGGAGGGTAAAGTCCAATAGTTATATGAAAACTAAAAAAAATCACGAAAACTACAAATATAATATATAATTAGCTATTACGTAACCTACGGTTGATGTATCATGTAAAACTATATTATGATTTTCATTTGATTCATACTTTTATTTATATACGTACACACATATATATAAAAGGTAGTAATAAAAATATTATAAATTATATAAGTGGCTTCATGATTTTCTGTGATTTTCAAATATATATTTAAATTTTCTTATAAACACTCGCTTTGTTATTATGGGACTTGTAAGAACACTTTAAGATGCCTTTGGACGTTTTGTTTTTAAAAATTGATTTTAATATTGTGTGTTCACATAATTCTGACGAAATTATTAGATACACGTTGCGCACTTGAAATTATTTGAAAATAAAAATAAAAATGTTATACACTTGTTGTAAGGTAACGGAAACTGTTTCCAGCACGACAACAGTTAACGAAATACACCAACCTACTCATTCATTCTTATCTATCTGTCCATATGACACGTGTCCCCTTTCCAGCTCCTTTTCACTTTACACAACCGATTACACTTTGTCATTTAAAATTTATAAGAAAGTAACTTCAGAAATGTGAAACAAAAAAAGGAATAAGTGAAGGGAATTTTAAAAGCACTCGGCAGCCATGAATTTGGGGATTACATGTGCATTTAGGCATGAACCCACATGGGCGGTTCAATGCATTGGGTGTTTTCACTTTGGATTGATTATAAGTAAAACATTTTTATTATTTTTAGCAAATGGCCGGATTAATATCCGTCCGTCTCTGAAAACAAACCCAGAGAAAAGAAATCTGATTTCAATTCATTAAATAAGGAATCAAATTAATAATGGTATAATAGAAGGCACTAGTTGAACATGATGAAGACATAAGAAATGTATCTTGTATGTACAAAAAGAAAAAGAAAAAAAAATGAATGAATATAATATGATATGACATGAGATGATGTTGTTGTTTGTGGGATTAGTCGGCGATGATGTTGAAACGTGGTTTCTTGGTGGGAAGTGGACTTTGAACGGCCTCCTGTTGGTTAGTTAATTTGGTGTCATAGTGAAGGGTGGTTAATCCCATATGGAAGTCAGGGAAGGCGGGGAAGTTCAAGTCAAAGTGAGGGCGTTGAGTGGGGGCGGAGGAAGAAGGTCCGTGGAGGTCGGAGGTGGTGAGGGAGGTCGTGTTACCGTCGTAGTGGCGTCTTTTATGACCGCCGAGCGCCTGGCCCGTGGGGAAGGAGCGGTGGCAGATGGAGCACTGGTGGAGTTTGCCACCACTGGGCTTCAAAACAGAAGAAGATGAAGAAGAAGCAGTAGGGGTGGTGGTGGGAGATGTTGGGAGGTTTTTGCGGTGACTGGCTTTATGGCCACCGAGAGCTTGATAGGAAGGGAAGGGCTTGCTGCATACGCTGCACCTGTAACTGTAAGTACTAGTGACGGGTTGTTCGAGGGCTGCTGAGGGGTTGCCGCGGGCGAGCAGCATCAAGCAAAAAGCCAAGTGCTCTTCCTCCGTCTCCAGCCGGATCTTAGACCGCTGCTTGCCTTTGTTCCATGAATCATCCATGTATACAGGGACAGAGGCTGCTGCCGTTGACTTGAGAGCTTCAAGTGCCATATCTATATTTTTATTTTGATTTTGATTGAATTGAATTGAGTGATCGAAGAGTACAAGGGTATGTGTTATGTATATATAAGATTATTTATTATAAGGGAAGGGGTTGGGGTTGGGGGATTGAAGTTGAGTTGCGTGAGGGGTGGCGGTGGGAGTGTTGTAGAGGTTAGTTAATCTTAGTTGGATGGAATATTATTATTATTATTATATTATATATATTGGTGAACTTTATTATATTATAATTAATAATGGCTGTGTTTGTGTATATATTTGAGAAGAAATAAAACAAGAGGAGGATGAGGGTGGGTACACGTTGAGTAGTTGGGTGGTGAAGTCGGTCAAGACTGGGAGTGGAGTAGGGGGTAGGATAACGTACACCATATCATATCATATATATTATCATCTCATATCTTCTTGCTTTTAAAACTACTAATAACGTAACTTTAATTCAAAACAGATAACTCACCCTCTCTATTTATTTCTATCTGTTTATTTCTTTTTTTATTATATCATTTAACAGCCTTTTAAAGTTTATTTTAACCACAAGCAACGTAAAAGTAGTCACTTTACTCGTCCGATATAAGTTTATAGCTTTTTTTAACCCTTAGTATAATCTCTTAATCACTATATAAATATCAATTAAAGTTGTTAGTTGTGAAAGTCAAATGAGAACATACGTGTCCCTTTTCGCTTTTAGTTTCAGTAATTGACTTCTTCATTTTCCATACGTAGTAAATTCATTCTTCTAGTATTTATTCTGAATGAAATTCTCAAAATGTCAATTTTAACTCCTATCTTTCGAAATGTTTTTTCAACTAACCCTCTTCCAAAAGATATTCCAACTTTAAATAGGAATGTTTGAACTTTAAACAGGATAGTTCGATCTTGTTATAAATTTAATTCTAACTATATACACATGTTCGGTCAAACTTTAAAAAAGATCAGATTGTCCGTTATTTACTGTGTGTGTGTATATATACTTTTATTTATTTTCAAGTTTGAAAAGACTATGACATGCCAATAAAGTTTCAAATAGAACCACTTTTGGCTCTTATCCCGATGGATTCGTGGACAAATTATATCCGTTAACTAAAATTTTTGACGGCTCAATTTAAGAGATATAGATGACTCTAATCAGTGGGGACATTTTTGGATCTAACATGATCAAAAAGACATTTTAGAAGACAATTTTGGTCAAAATGACATTTTGAGATTTTTTTTTCTATTCTTAAGCGAGGAAGTTATTAAAGAAATTTAAGATTTAAGACTTAGAAACGAGACTAATAACAAAATGTTGATAAGTATTTAAAGAATATGTTCATGTGCGTAGTCCATTACATGTTTAACAACACATCATAAAATCTTCGCAAGCGTTTATGTGTAGGTGTTCGTGTATGTCTACAGCATATTCACATATTTATATGGATATAGTTTTATGACTTCCGGCAAAAATAAAACTTTTCAAAAGAATAATTTTAAATTAACTTTTAAGATAATTTGTTTGTTAAACAAAGTAGCAAACACGCTCACAAGAAATGAGAGTATTTACTACACTCGAACAGTGGTAGGGAGCTCGTGATTATTTCATCTTTGAACAAAAAACAACATTTTGGGAAAAAAAAAAAAAAAAAAAATTCTGCCGGACTACAATTAATCTTAGAGGTTAGATATTTTAGTCATTCAAATACAAGGTTCGTTATGTACAAAACTTACGACGTACGGAAATCTGCAACATTTTCATTCGGTCAAGAGTAAATATACTGACTTTATATAAAATTCTCTTAAAAACATAACGTCAAACAAATCATTCTAAAATATATCATACATACACTTAATACTAAAGGTCAGTGAAGATACCGTAAGGACAACATTGATTGGTTTATTTATTTTTGAGTTAATCTTAGTTTTAGTCTTCGAGTTTTACAAATTGTTTTTATTAGAGTGTCAAACTTTAATTTGTCTTCAATATTTGTCTTAGTTTTCAAAATCGATTATGTTTTCGTTCTTTGAACTAAAGGTGTAACATTTTGTTAAATTTTTTTAAAAAAATCAAAACATCCCTAAAAGCTTAAATAATTTATAGAGCAAATTACTCTTTTGCCCCACCGTGTGTTTAGTCATTTTAACCATTCCAGCTCAAAAAAAAACTTTTAACATATTAGACCCTAAAGTTGTATTTTTTAACAAATTTGGCCCTTAATACTAACTCTGTTAGCTTTCTTCGATAAGTATAATAAATGTATTTTTGTTCTTTTACACCTCAGGGTTGGTTTTGTAAAGTACAAAGTTTTTTGTAATATTTAAAAGACTACTTTGCAATAACTCAAATCAACAAAAACAAACCTAAGTCCCATTCTTCCTGCTTGATTAAACGAGTCTTTTATTTAAATACTATATTAGTATCTCGTGTATCACATGTGTTGAAATAAATAAACTATTAAATAGTTAGTAATGAAAAATTATTAATTATGAAACCATATTTTCAGATAAGAGATAATTCAAATTACCTATAAGTAATGATATATAAGTAATAAACCAATGATATAATTTTCATTAAACTTTTGTACTTTAGATTCTTTTATTAAAAAATTAAAAAAATTTGTTCTAAATCAAACCGTTTTAAGAAAATGTCATTTTATAAAAAAAAAATCTTATTCCGAATTTTAATTATTATGGTTCATAAAAATTTATTTTCTAAAAACACTGCTTTTAAAATGTTTTGTATATTTTAAAAAGTTTAATATTTTAGAAAAATTATTTATGTTATACAAAAAAATGTTTCTTTAGATATTGCATTTATAAAAAAACCTATTTCTTAATTTATTAAAAAAACTATTTTAATCTAAAAAAAATTAAATAACATAACTGATAGTTAATGTAAATATTTAATAGGAGAGAGAAACATTAAAAATAAGTTCTAAATATCCAAAATCATGACAAGTGACAACTCAAAAACTTATTTTATTATAATACACAGATTACAAAAAAGTTATTTTTATTATTTACAGTCATGTATTGTTAGTTTGTTTTATTTTTTATGCACATTATTTAATAAAACACCTTTTATACATACAAATAAATAAGTCTTTCTTAAAATTTTGTTTTATAGACATCGTTGTAAATCTTATGTATTCAAACTTTCATTTAAAATTGTTTGTCTTTTTCAAAATCTTTCGTTTGTTTAAAAGCGTTGGTTTGTTCAATATTCTTTCATTTTTTAAACCTTTTGTTTATAAAAATCCTTAGTTTTCAAAATCGTTCATGTTATAACTTCTTTTCTAAAACCTTCGCTATTTTTATAAAAGCCTTTTATTAAATTGTTCATTTTTGAAACCATTCGTCTAAATAGAATCATTTTTTAACTTTTTTATAGTGACTATAAGTAAATCATACAATATAATATATATTCACAATGATTATATTTCTATTATTATTTTTGCAGTGCCTATGTCTCTAACTTTTTTAAATTTCTAACATTTTATCAACATGGTGAGTTTTTTTTTCTTGAAACACGTTTTGAATAAAAATGTTTAAACAAAGTATAAAAACGAATGATTTTAACAAGAATGGCTAAAAAATAAACGATTAAAAAAAAACCAACGAATATTGAATGAAATTAAAAACGATTTAACAAGAATGATGTAAAAGGGAAACGATTTTAATAAGAACTAATTTAGAAATGAACATTTAAAAAAAAGTTTACAAAAAAGAAAGATTTAAAAGAAGAAGTTAAAAACGAATGGTTTTTAAAGAAGCAAACTATTTTAATAAACAAAAGGTTTAAAAAATGAACGAATATAGTATAAACAAACAAATGATTTAAAGAGCGGAAAGGTTTAAAAAGAAAAACGATTTAAGAAATAAGTTTGGAAACGGTTGACTTAAATATGATTTTATATAAAACAAAAAGCTTTTAAAAAAGATGTGTTTGTTTGTATATTTTACATGTTTTATTAAATAATTATCGTAAAAATAAAAAATAAAACAAAATAACAATAGCAAGATTTTTTTTTTTGAAAATACAAATAAAAATATCTTTTTAAAATATAAATAAAATCCTTTTAACTTAGAACGAAGAATAGAGGGTTGGGGTTGGTTTTGTTAGAGTATTTACAACCCACTCTTCATCTTCATCTTTATAATTACATTAAAATTTATTTTTTTTTCGTTTTCATTTTTAATAAAATAATATATTTTTGTACTTTTATCATTACATTTTCTCTCTCATCCACTTACAACCACTTTCAACAAATATTAAAAATTAATAGAGATGAATAGTGTTTTACTAAATATAGAGATGAACAGTAACATGTTATCTATCCTTCACTCACAACCACTAACAGCCATTTTTTATAATATAGAGAACATACTCACAGACTTATAGAAAACGGGCTGTGAATGCTCTTAAATTGACTAACTATATATACGCCCTTAAATATTAATTTTTTTTAATTTACCTAAATAACCTCTGAGGTGTAAAATGATGATAAAATCCTTACCCTCTCTCTCTCTCTCTCTCTCTCTCTCTCTCTCCCCACTGCACCACACATCACCGTTGACACATAACATCGCACCTCACACCATCGCCCCACACAGTCCTGTCGGCACACACCACCGTTACCACTGCCACTTCTGTCTGCAACCAAAACCATTGCAAAAACCTAAATCCGTTTGGAATAACATGATAATAGAAGTTCTACAGTGATTTCAGATTCTATGGTTTGAGTATGAACCATTTAAACTCTAGACCGAGGAGAGCTACAAGAACTGAGTTGGAGCTGATATGCGTTGAGTTTGATATGGGGATTTTTTGCTATAATGAGTTTGACATTGATGGATGTATGAAGAAGATGGTGAAGTTTATGCACTTTAGATTTAAGAATCCATGGAGGCTAGTCGATGTATCTAATCAAATTACAGTGATTTGTTGAAGATGATGATGATTTGTAAATGTGAGAGATCTTGACTCTCTAGGGTTTAAGTGGGACATAAAAGAGAGTTGAAACAAGAAGTAAAAGATAGAGAAAAGAAATATGTCTCATCAATGGTTTTGCCAAATGGATCCAATTACTTGGTAGTTTGGGTGGTGGTATGTGGTTGGTTTTCGATGGTATGTGGCAGTGGTTAATTTTCGATGGTAGTTGTCATGGGAGATGTTGATGATGATGATGGGAAGTGTGAAAGATGATGATGATGATGTATATATGATGTATTTGGGGGTTTGATGTGGGTATAGAATGTTTATTGTTTTTGTAAATAAAATTATAATAAATAGTATTTTGATTATTTAACACTCACTTAATAGAATATATTAACACTGTTAGTAAATTCGACTGAAATGGACATGGTTTGCAAAACTCAAACAAAAAATAAAGACAAATTAAATTGATACAAGTAATTCCCTGTTGATTACTACAAAAGCATTTGTTTTGACTTGGTGGTTAGTCTCGACCTTTAATATCCCAAGACCCAAGTTCGAGACGCTTTACGACACCATTTTAATTTTTAAGTTTCACTTTTTTATTGTAATGATTTTCACGTCTCTCTTCTTTTTGAATAATTACTATGCTAATTTAAAAACCAAAGAAATAATGTTCTTTAAGTTCCTTCACTTCGGCTACAAAATTATCGGTATCAAAGTTTGCCACCAGACTATTAATATTAGTGTTTTGTTTCGTCGACTGTGCACCTTAAATTTTAACTTTTACGCTTTGGTTAGCAGTTGTTTATTTTGGACTTTGACCACTAAAATTTAGGAACTTAGAATTAAGCCATCAAACTATTACAATGAAGTTTTGTTTTTTTAACTTTGGCCACTAAAGTTTAGTAATTTAGAGTTTTGACACCAAAATTTGCTTTTATGGTTTCTGATGAGCCAGAACGCTCACGATCAAAACAACGCGGTGTTGTATGTTGGAAAAACGATTGCCATCCCGTCATGTATTTTCAATCATGACCACTTTACTATTTCAGAATTTCTTCATAAGGTTTCGCTTTTATGGTTTACGACGAGTCGGTCTAATGACGACCAAAGTAACACAGTGTTCTGTGTGTAAAAATTGGTCTAAATCACGTCGTGTAGCGTGGGAGGGTGGGGGAGACTAATTACATCTTAATATCAGATTACCAGTACTAAATAGACGTTAATAATATAGTTAAAATTGTCATTGCGCCAAATTTAAGAAACTTGATATTTAATATGCATACAAAAATGTCAAGTAGTGTCACTTTGTTTCCCGTGCACATAAAACGCATGTAAAGTTTAAATTGCGTTCTTCTTATTCAAAATTAAGTTTTCCCTTACTAAAATCGTGTTTTGAGGCATACGTGTCTTTCCTCGCTATTTTATCTCACTTATAAAAGGTTATACGGTTGATAGTATGAATTATGAAAACATCATGTTTTAATATCTATAACATCTAATAAAAAAGGTTTTTTTTACCACTTGGTATTCTCTTAATCTATATTTTTACCACTTGTTCTTTTCAAAATATCCACACATTAATTTTCCCTTCAAAAAGGTATTATAGTTATTAAATAGTCATATAAATTTGTCTCTTTTATTAAAAATAAATTTTATTAATTGCTATGTTTCTCTCTCTTATTTTTTATTAAATCAAAATATCTTTTTTCAAAATAGATTTTATGAACGAAATTAAAAATAACATCTTTTAATTAAAATCTAAAAAACAAAAACCTAAAGTTTTATATAATATGAAAGTTTATAAAACATAAAACATTTTTAAACAAAATATTTTAGATCGTTTTGTTTTTAAAAAATATTATAAACAAGTGAAATAATTTAAAACAGTCTTATTAAAACAACCAGAATAATTACAAATCATATTTTAAAAAAAATATTTTTATAAAAAATATGTTTTTATAAAAACTCTTAAAACGAATGATTAAAAATGAAACTATTTATATAAGAGAGTTAAAAAATTGTATAATTGTTTAATTTCTTGAACTATTACGCATATATAATTTTAACTATATTTTACATTAAAATACTATACTGTAACTATTCATGTTTATTTTACATATATATTTTTCATTAAAATTTAATCTGTTTATTTAATGAGTATTTAGTCTATCTATCTATCTATAAAAAAACTAAAATAAGCGTGAAACAATTGTAAACATCATTATACTTACTTTCTCATTTCTCTATATTATTAATAATAATATTGAATACTAATAGTATTACTCATTCCATTTTCAAATTAAAAAATATATTTAATAAACTAAAAACATATTTTTATTAAAAACACACTTTTTTAAAACAAAAATTTTATAACATAGAGAATACAATGAAACTTTTGAAAAACCATTTTTCTTAAAACAATATATTTAAAAATCATAATTTTTTATAGAATAAAATTTAAAAAAAATAAAGTATTGTTATTTATTTAAAGTAGTTATTTATACGTACTTGTAATTATATTTTATCTTCAAGAATGATTTTATAATGAATAAATTTTTATTAATAATTATTTAATATTTTATTTGTTCAATCCGTGTATTACACGAGAACTAACCTAGTTTTAATATATAACTTTAGATATAAATGAAATATTCAAATAAGGTAACATATTTCAACTTCTTTAATGCGGATTTATTTAAAATAATCTATATTGACATTGACGTAATTATATATACTGTAATAGCTTCTTCTTATATAAAATCACAACATAGTCATTTTCTAGACGTCATACCTCTATGGTCATATACGGAAAACATACATATTTTCTATAATTAAGAGAAATACGGTTATATAGTTGTTTATCTACACTTAATTGTGTTTTTTTACTTATTTCTAATCAATAATGACTTAAATAAGTGTAATACATGACGTCACATCGTGCATTCGATTTTTAGTTGATCTCCATCATCATCAATAATCCTTTTCTAATTACAAGGGAACAATGTAACATTCGAAAACAAGTCCAGTAAGATCTACAGTTTCATGTATATGGTTCAACTTAATATGGTTTAATGCTTGTTTATCCTATGTATTATTCATATTTGTTAGTCTTTTACGTTTATAGTTACATAATATGTGTTTAGACAAAAATAAATGGTAAATATGTAATATAGATTATTAAACATTCATATGTGGCTTAGCAAATAATTGAGGTATCTCTAACAATTAGTGAGGTCATTTGAGAGGAGGATGTTATCATTCAACATTCAATGTCAATGACCAGCAAAGTTAAATATTAGAGAAGATGCCACAGGAGTGAGGAGACACATGTATCCTATTACACTCAACGAGGAGAGAGTGGACTTATCTTTCACCAACTTGAAGGACCCAACGCTATTCACGAAAGATCTAGTGAATAAGGAGAGAGTGTACTTATCGTTAGCTCAATTGGTTAAGATAAAATACTAAAAACAATAAAAATGAAAAGGATTCAAATTCGAGTCTTGTTAAGAGAAAATGCATTGGGATGAGACAGATGGTTTTCCTAGTTGTAAATTTTCTCTTACGTGGATTGCGGGTGCGTTCCAGGCTTGGAAATTTTGTTCGCATATAGCACAAGTGTTTTATGTAATAATTCTTAATTTGCCCCTTTAATAAACTTTTCTTAACTAATATATTATTAATACACATTAGATTATTTAATCCAACTCTTTAAGTATTATTGTATTTATATTTATATAACTTAAAATTAATATTTAAATTTACACTTATTTTTTATGTATTTTATTTATAACTAAATACTATTTGAATTAAATATTAGAGTAAGTAACATAGATGGTCTCTATGTTTATGTTGAAAATTTGGATTTGGTCCTTAGAGTTTAAAATCTTTGAATATAGCCCCTAATATTTCTTTCTATTTCATATATGGTCACTAAGTCTGTTAGTCAACAGTTAGTGATGTTAAACATTATAAAAATTAGCATTTTACTCGCATTAATCATTGACTTACTTTACCTTTTAAAATATAATATTATTTTTATTAATGAAAAGTTTATATTATTGTTTATCAAATTTTTTTATTTTGTATATTATTTTATAATTTCATTATTAATAAGATTATTAATTAATTACATTTTAAATACGCGGATAAAAGACTTCTTTAAAACATGTTTTTCAAATGTTTCGTTTTGAATAGTTCCTTTTTATCTTCTCCACATTCAACACCCACCACCACCATCTCTACCTTCAACCCATCGCCATCACCGCCTCTACCCTCAACCCACCGCCGTTGCCGCCGCCTTTACCCTCAACCCACCTCCACAACCCACCACCACCCTTAACCCATCCCCACCGTCACCGCATCACCCTCAACTCACCACCGCCGTCTCCAACCCACCACCGTCGTCCTAAAGCACCCTCAACCAGCACCACCACGTCGTAGCACTCTCAACCCACCACCATCGTTGCTACCTGCACCCTTGGCCTACCACCATCAATCAGAAAGCCAACCGTTGCTACCATTAAATACGATAACAAGCTGAATCATCGAATTTGAAGAAAGAGAGAGAGTCTTAGAAGAGAGAGAGAGAAAGGGGGAGAAGGGAAGAGAGAGAGAAGATGAAGATGATGAAGAAGATGAAGATGAAGATGATGAAGAAGATGAAGAAGAATGTAACATCTCACCCATTTTCAAACTGAAAACCCAAATCCGAACCCGTTTGAGTCAATATTGTAAATCAAATTCATTATTTAGTCATTTAATTTATTTTTGTGTTCAAAAAACAATAAATGTGTCACTTAGTCAATTTAACTTAAACTCTATAATTTATAAAATAGATTTTAAAAGGTTATTAACATTTATAAGATTTTAAATATTCAATAAAAATAAATAATTAAATTGTAAAGTTTTTGTGAGTTTACAAAGTCTATATTGATTGTATAAAAAAATAATATGATTAAATTAAAATTAGGTTTTAATATATTTAGAGTTTAAATTGTAACTATTCTATTAATTATTTATTTTATTTAAGTTTATATTTATTTCAAATTCCAATCATAACCCCCTTTTGAAATACTTATAACTCACCATTAACATCATTCATAACCCCTTCCTAACGTTAACTATAAAAGCAAGTTTTAGGCCTTATACTTTTCATTTGCTCATTCTCCGAAAATCTCATTCACATATCTTTCTTTCATCCATTGGTTTTGATCAATTTCAAGAATTTTCTTTTACAAGTAATTTCAAGAATTTTCTAATACTAAGGTAATATTATATTGCTCTTATATTATGTGTTTTTATGTTGTTTCAATCATCCTAATATTTAATTGTTCTCATGACTTTATGTTCTTACTTTTATTCTTCTTCTACTAAATCTATTTTAATTTAAATCATTATCATTTGATTATTAACCTTCTAACATTCACTAACCTTATAACAATCACTAACATTTCTAAATCAAGCTAACAACATACTAACGTAAACAAAAAATTCCGTTTGCATATGGACAGCTATGCCGCCGTTTTCGGTTGTTTCACAAGATTATTTTTCTAAATTATTGCTATGCCAAAGTCTTGGAATATTTTTTATAACTCAAATGAAGTCTAACATACCATATATCGATATAATAAATTTGTTCTAACCCATTTCATGCTTTAACAATTTTAAAAGTGTACATAAGTGCTTTATTATAATTTTGGCAAAATATAGTCAGACGTCAAGTAACTATAACTTGGTCATAACAAACTAAATTTGAGTAAACTCAGACTCCAATATTAAGTTCATTGAATTACCTTTTAACGATAGTTTATACGTCTTCAAACTCAATCGAACGACTCAACAATAGCCTTCACAAGATATGTGCGCATTTCAACACCTTCTGTCTTGTGTTGTTGTTTTGGCCTATTTACGGGTTTTTTATAAAAATGTTTCTGAATAAAAGTTGTCCGGGATACTCTGAACTAGTCAACTATAAATTTTTATAATTTTATAAAATTGTTTGCTATTTTTAAAACATGTACAAACACGTACCAAACATTCTGTCCAGAATCTAAAATTGGTGCAATGATCCTTTTTCAATCTACCTTTCGCTTTTTGGCATTCTCTAAACATCCTAACTTCGTGTAATGAATTCCGACCTCAAGTTATTGTTTCTTTTATACTTTAGGACATCACCTTTGACTCTTGAACATTCAAGCTTTCTTATGTACTCTACAACCATCATTATATAATGTGAGTATTCATAGCCCTTTTTATGTGTTTCATGTTTTGGGAAAATCATGTGATTCAATATGCAGTCATTGTTATTTAGTTATTCTGTTTCATTCTAAATTCAATTCAAGACATGTCATGTTACTACTTGCAATTATGTGTTCATAGTTAGATAAACTTGATAATACAATCATTAATTCATGCAACCACGGTAACAATGATAGATCTATTGGTTTGACAAACCCACCCCTTTTATTTAGTCGCGTGGTGATTGGAACCAGAATCATTCATTCTATAAGGCTTCGTCTACGGACCGAGTCAAGTCAGTCATTAGGTTTGATTGTGTTGGTTTGTCTTTTATGTTACACTATTGCATTATAAGTCTTGACATTGCCATGTGAATTGAATTGTTTTCAATCATTCAAACCTATGATTACTCACCGGCTAATTCGTTAGCTGATCCGTTACTTTTTCACATGATTTCAGGAATGAAGATTAGTGGACTTCTAAATGTACGCTTAGGATTTAGACTTAGTCAAAGTTAAAGACAAATTCCATTATGTTATTAATTGATTATATTGTATTGATTGATTAGTATTATTCATTGAAAATTTCATTTAATATTATTTCAACTTATTTAATTCCATGAGCTATGAACAATCGATTCACATTCATCCGCCCCGATAATTCCGCCGTCGGTCGGGGTGTGACAAAGAAGAAGAAGAAGATGATGATGATGATGATGATGATGAAGAATATGAGAGAAGAAGATGGAGGGAGGGGGTGAGGTGTGATAGGTGGGGTTTGAGTAGGGGTAAGTTAGGTTTTATTTATAAATTATTAATTTTGAAATTTAGGGATATATTGGTAATTTTACACTGACTTAACAGAGAAACTTAACCTCAGTTAGCGTCGGGGACCGCCGGTGTGCATATCATGCATAGTTCAGGCCCTCATCTGTAATTTATTAAAAGTAGGGACTAAAGTTGCAATACGCGCATACCCCAAGGACTATACGTGTAATTTACTCTAAAATGTCAATTACATTGATTATCCGCACAAGTAAAATAATTTTTTCTGATAAATTTGTAAGGCCCCGTTCCCGAGACGCTTACAGACGGATTCTCATCGCACATAAAACATATAATTACATTTTTCCTTTCATAAATCGTTGCAGCGGAAACATTAAAAACCACAATTTCATTTCATCAAAATGCTTTTGCATAATAAAAACAAACGTTCATTACACAATATCGTTTTACATTCATTACAAAAGCATTAAAAATACGCTGAGTAGCCGCCCCGTGCCATCCTCAGCAACATACCTGCCAACTGGAAACACATCAAAGTCAGCGTTGCTGAGTGAGTTTTAGTTTTATAATAAAACATACTTTACTTTCATTAAAAACCGTTCATTTCTTTCATGCGATCATACATCGTACGTACACATAAATAATATTTATTATCTTCATCATTACATCTTTTCCTTTTTGTGAAACGATAAACTTTACCCTTCTGTTCATGGTACTAGACCTAGGCCTATCATAGACCTTATATAACGGTGCACAACACCTCATGGTCACAGCACCTAAGGTAAGGTTTAGGCGTACTATGCAATACCTTTCTGTTCATGGTTCTGGACCTAAGCCTATCATAGACCTTCTATAACGGTGCACCGCACCTCATGGCCACAATACCTAAGGTATGGGTATAGGTGTACCATTGGCATATGCAATATCTTTCTGTTCATGGTTCTGGACCTAGGCCTATCATAGACCTTCTATAAAGGTGCATCGCACCTCGTGGTCACAGTACCTAAGGTATGAGTATAGGTGTACCATTGCCATATGCAATACCTTTCTGTTCATGGTTCTGGACCTAGGCCTATCATAAAACTTCTATAACGGTGCATCGCACCTCGTGGTCACAGTACCTAAGGTATGCAACAATAGTTCTATACAAATGGTCACTCACGAAGAAAGACCTCGATGTGCATACCATGCTTGCAAGACTTTCTTTACTTTCATCACTCATTAATGCATGCATTCTTACTTCATGTTCCTATTTTCTTTATCTTTCACTTTACGTTACATAATACTTTATTTTATTCATTAACATGACACGTAAAGCCACAAGAAAGGTAAACATACATCATAATAAGGAACATATCATACATAGTCATCGTCATCATACAGGGCAACATCATACATACATAACATGCATAAACATGCAACATCATCATCATCATCATGCCCAACATGCTCTCTAAGGTCATAACATTCATCTTACATGCTCTTACGGGAACCTTTACGTCAAAACTTACATCTGCACCTTCCCCCGAAAGTTAGAAGTTAAACTACACTTCTCCTCAGGTGCAACAGCCCTATTCGAGCGTATGGACACCCTTCAGTCGCATGGTGTCCATGCGACTGAACATCATGCGAATGACCCAACGCGGATGAACACTCATGCGAATGAGCACCCAATCGTGCGAATGGACTAATGCGGATGGACCTCATGCGAATGGGACTGATGCGGATGAGCACTTATGCGACTGGACCTTCAATCGGGTGACTGGACCTTCATTCAGGTGACTGGACCTTCATTCGGGTGACAGGACCTTCATTCGGGTGACTGGACCTTCATTCGGGTGACTGGACCTTCATTCGGGTGACTGGACCTTCATTCTCCCCCTAATCGGCCGAATGGCCTTCATTCTCCCCCTAATCGGCCGAATGGTCTTCATTCTCCCTCCAGTCGGCCGAATGGCCTTCATTCTCCCTCCAGTCGGCCGAATGGCCTTCATTCTCCCTCCAGTCGGCCGAATGGCCTTCATTCTCCCTCCGGTCGGTCGCCTAGCCCTGGCTGATGCAGAATGCAGTTCATCCCGATTGCAGCCGAGGGTTTTCGGCCTCCAAACTCATCTAAACCTATTTTAAGCCCAAATCGACCATCCTAAACCTTAAGGATGCTTACCACAACACCATTCAAGCACACACAAGCTCACAATCGAGGCTCAAACGCATCATACACACACATACACATACATAATCGGGTCAAGCATACACACACACGAAAACCCGATTTCAGATGTGTTCCAGCCCCAAAATCGTTTGAAAACAAGTAAAATAGGGGTCCTAGAACTCACACAAACGTTCCCGTCGAGTAGAGCTTCGATTTGACCCGCTACACGACGATTTCCACTCTCGAATCCACTCGAACCAAACTTTTCTTCTCTTTTTCTCCTTCTCTTCTCCTCTCCTTCCTTCTTGGCTGAAAAATGGCAAGAAAAAGGGTGCTCTCCCCCTTTTATACTCCCATTTCTCGAAGTTTCTCTCGTTGGCGAGTTTGGTCCATCGACTTTGGACTTTATTTCTTTTTTCTTCTTTCTCCGGCTTCAAAGAAAATTTCCGGGCGTTACAAAATTTAACATCACTAACTGAACTAATAGAGTAGAAACCATTGATGAAAGATACTATAACATAAGGGACTATATACGTAATTTTAAAACTATAAGGTCCAAATCTAAATTTTTAACTAAACCACGGGGACCATCCATGTAATTTACTCTAAATATTATTTTATTTAAATACTTAACTATGTAATCCCTAAATATTTAAATAATAATAATAGGTAGGGTTCGTTTGATAACTACTTATAATTTGATAACTTTAGAACTCCACTATGTTTAAATTTAAATGCCCATAACTTTTTCATAGGTTATTATTTTCGAAAAAATTACACCACTAAATCACAATTTTTTTTCTTTAATACAACATTATTTCAAATTAATGCTACACCATTAAGCTTCTAACTAATGCTACGACTATTATTTCAAACATGACTAACTTTTTGACTTCAATTAGATTATCAATATGAGAACGTGGACCACATTGCATACGCAAATATTGACAATAACATACAAGGTGATGATAAGCACAATGATTTGGTAGACGAGGACTAGACAGTAGTTCAAAATCAATTAGATGGCCTTCAAATAGAAAATGCAATTGGTAGGATTTAATTACTTATACTTTGGTTTTAGCTTGTTATTGATTGTGTGTGTATATATAAATTTTTTATCATGTATCTAAGTTCAGAAGTTTCTAAAACCAATAAAAGATGGCCAACAATGTTGCATGTTATGCACACGTGGAAAGACAATGTCATTATATGTAATTATTTTGGACAACCCGTTGGAAAGGTGAGAGAGAAGAAGGATATAATCACATAATTCTCTCGATTTTAAGGTACAATAGCTCTTAATTATAGTTATGCACCATTGATACACTTTGTATTGTAATTGACACTTTGTATTATACTATACTAGGTTAGTACCCCCTGTATTACACGGGTTGAATAAATAAAATATTAAGTAGTTATTAATAAAAGTTAATGAATTATAAAACGATCTTTTGATATAAGATATGATTGACATTACGTATGAGTGATAAAAGAACGATATCATATTTTAAACTTTTTCTTTAATTTTTTTTGGTTTTTTCAAAAAAATTTAGTTTTTAAACAAATTGTCTCAAAACAAACCGCTTTTAAAACAATGTCATTTTTTATAATTTATTTATTATAACTTTGAAATTTAATTACTTTTGTTTCATAATAATTTTATTTTTGAAAGCCACAAGTTTTAAAATATATTGTGTTTTTTAAAAGTTTGATTTTCTTTTGAATTTTTTTTTGTTTTATAAAAAAGTTATATCTTTACAAATTGTTTTTGTAGAAAGATCTCTTTCTAAAAAAATTATATATGTAATATGAGAAGAATTAAATAATATCATTTGTATTTGATGTGATATTTATTAAGAGAGAAAATCAAGAAAATAAAAATTAGTAGCTCTAGAATTGTGACAAATGGTATACGTACAAAAACCTTCTTTTATTAGTATTGATAGATGGTAGATTTTTTATTTGAGTTTGGATAAGTATGTTAAAGTTTATCATTTGATCATCAGTGACATCAATGTTATTATTATTTTGTCATAATTGCTATTGAACTTGTATTAATTTGTAGCAATTGAAATGCTTTAAATAATGATGTAATAAAGTTGCATTTGTGTGTAAAAAGAGTTAGTATTTTTGTAACTAAATTCGTAAAAAATGTTGCCTTTACAAAAAAGGGTGCATTTCTACTTTAAAAACAAATAAAAAAGTTGTATTAAGTTTTGAAAAAGTTACATTTTTCTTAGTAAGTATAATAAAGGTGGCATTTGATTGTAGAAAAAGTTGCATTTGAATGGAAAAAATGTTACCTTTTTGTAACTAAACTATAAAAAAATTGCATTTGAGTATTAAAAAAGTTACGTTTCAAAATATAACAATTGCATTAAAATGTAAAAAGGTTGCATATTTTAAAGATTGCATTTGAATTGTAAATGTAACACTTTAAAAAAAGTTGCATTATCTAACAATAAAGTTACATTAGGTCTAATGCAACTACTTCTAATGTAGCCCCCGATAAATGCTGCATTAAGTACATGTACGGTACAAGTACGGATATAGTATTTGAAGGTAAAACCCGGTAAAATACTGGTATCGTATTAAACCGAACCAAACCGAAAGTAACGATCCCGAAAACATCAAAAAGTGGGTACCGAATAGGTACCAAGAATAATTCTGTACGGGAAATTTGGTATTGGTATCGATACTTGGTACCATTTCCTCATCCATGTATCTATATGTAAGTTGATGTGACAGTTAGGTTAATCAGGGATGGATTACTCTTTTGTAAAAGGAGGCGGTATATCATAACCTTTATTAGGATGACATGTCTTAATTTATTAATCGAGTTAAATCTAAGCATTTACTTAATTTACGTCAAGCATAAGCATCGTTCTTATCACAACTTTGCTAAATATTTAATTAATCAATGGAAGTTGTTATCCTTTGAAAACAACTCTTATATTTTAGTTGGTACATGCAACTTGCATTCATCCATTATAAACTGTTTAAAGATATAAAGAAAATGATACTTAACTAACAACATTCCTTCCATTAAATAATTTAGTTTCAACTGGCTGATTAATAATGTTATTGTGCTTATAATTGAATTGTTGTTAATTTCACTTTATAATGCTTAAAAGGAATGATGCATGCGACCGGGTCACTGTTCTGATAATTCGTTAAGAGTCAACTCATCAATGAAAGTTAATACGAAAGAAAAGAGATAGTTGTCATAAGGTTATGACATTTGTTAGGCTAATCTTGTGAAGAACAAATGGTTTAAGTGTTTAACTAATGAGTTTATTCAATTAATTTGTTTGTTTTTTATGTCGAACACTAAAGTTATTTCTGGGATAAATTTTGTTTAATTACTTAATTGTTAATTTGATTATTAGTTGGGTTAGGATCATTTGACTATACACAGTGGGCAATGAGGGGACGTCAATGATGATAACATTGACTCAAATGGAACTCCAAACACCATTATATAATAATTAAAGGGAGGTTCCAAACCTACAAAGGTGTGAAGCCTTTAATGGGCTTCAAACATAACTTTGTCTTTGCCTAGATTTTTGGATCAATAGGGTTCCAAACACCGGCTAATCACTACATCTGATTTAAAGAGATTTTAATGAGGTGGTTTTTGTCTACATAGCACTTACATGAAATTTTAACTAAATAACTACTACACATGACATTAATCTTGGTTGACAAGTCATTTAGTTATAACTAAGTTAGTTTTGTCAAGAACTAATAGTCTATGTGGTTAATGTGAGTTTAATGAAATGAATTTGAGTTTTTTTTTATGTTGATCAGTGGTGTTATTTTAAGGATAGATTTAGTTTATTTATTTAATTGTCTATTTGATTTTCTATTTGGTTTAGTATTATTAACCTTGATTGATAAGTTATTTAACTACAAATAAGGTTTGTGCGTCTAGGGTTTATTAGTATTTCCTCTTCCGACAATAGAGTCCATCATATTGCCTTGATAAACACTTAGTGTTTTCTCTTATTCCGAATTCGAGTACTATACCATTAATTGATATCAAAGTGTCAAAGGTCTAGGATCAAAAAGAAAACAAGTTGTTGCATCAGTTGTAAAACATCACAGTTTTGGATTAATTTTCAAACAACATAAGTTGCGAGTTAAGTGGATTAAAAGTACCACAACTTAAATTCGTGTAATCATTTAGACCCGGATCTTCATACCAATTATTAAAACGGAGTATCGGGGGCATGTTGTTTTTTTGGTAGAAAATATCCTATCGAATTTGTGGGTAGGCATACAGTAAAGGTTCATCAAAGCATGAGGTTTTGAATCTAGTCTTGCCTATCATTTATAGAAGAAAAACAATAGCAACATAGGGTAATGGGATGATTTATTTTTTTTTTCTTTGGTCGATGGTCAAGAATAGAGCTGTCCAAATAGTAACCGGCTCAAAGTTTGCTTGGAGCTCACTCGAAAAAAGCTCAACAAAAGCTCGCTTGAAATGGCTCTGTTTTAATTAAGTTGAGCCGAGCCAGCACAATACGAAAACGAGCTGAACTCGGCTCGGTTCGTGACTAGCCGAGCCCGCTCGGTTTAGCTTGTTTGTTAGCTCGGCTTGGAAGGGTCGGATTATTTTACTTGTCATATATACTATTTTTATGTATATAACATATATCATGGCATTTACTAAATTGTTAAGAGTATGATATATATTTTAGCTACTTGTAATGTTAAAATATTATACTATAATGTTCGTGGTGGATCTCTTTATGTGGTGCTTCTTATATTTTTGTATATTAGAATGAATTATTCAAGCATATTTTTATTTATTTACTAAAACACAGACTACCGGATGTTATGTAGTGTTGCGGGTTTGGTTCATTCGGTTTAGATGATGATTAAGTTATTTGTATTTTGTTGAAGTTGAACTTAGTTTATTTAAATTAATTTATATGTTGTGAAACTTGATGTAAACTGCTTACAAGTTTTTAGTATGTTGAATTTATTTTTGCATATTGATTTTTTTTAGTATGTTTATGAAATTAAAACCGAGCCAAAACGAGTTGAGCCAAGCCGAGTCAGCTCCGTTAAAACCCACGCCAAGCTCGATCTCAGATTTCCATCTTTGTTTTACAACCGAACAGAGTCGAGCTGGCTCAGTTAATTGAATTCAAAACGAGTTTGAGTTTGCCTTGACTCGGTTTGGTTCGGCTCGTGAACAGGCTTGGTTAAGAACGATGTAGTTCTTGAAACCGAGAAGAGGGATATCAAGAGTGGTCAAGAAAGATTGAAATTGTAAAGAAGATGATAATAGTATCTGATAAAAAGGGTGTTCTATGTCATATCAGTGTTGATTTCTGACTCTACACATTGTTTATTCTATTTCTTAGTTGGGTTACTTAGCTAACTAAGATTTATGGGTTTATGGGTCGTTTGTTGACAAGTTATTTAGTTACAATTAAGATTTATGCATCTAGGAGTTATTAGTACTTCCTCTTTCATTAATAAAAAAAATCGATTATATTGTCTTGATCAACACCTTTGTTTTCTCTTGTTCCGAATAGAAGCACTATGCCATTAACATTAACCTAATATTTATATTTATGCGGAAATAAACAAGGATACAATGATAATATAGTATTTTTTTTAGCATCGTAATGTATTTTACAACTGTATGTTCCTCGTTGATCTCTATCTTCAGCGGTGTCCTCAACTTGGTGAATGGTATTTTTGGACGGTTATCATGGAACACCCAACAGGCAACAGGCAACATATATAGTTCCATCTTGTATATAAAACTATCACATTAATAATTATTATCCGCAAGCTAAGCATTGGTGACATACAACCATCATTACTGCATTACACTCTAGGATAGCTTGTCTTAACTTGCATGTTGCTAACATAAAGTCAACATCTTTTTGATCGGTGTTGATGTACATACATTCAACACCACTATTATAATACTAGTAAAATTATTATCATTTAAATCATTAATACCTGGATGACATTCTATCGCTGAGTTGACTACAATATATAATATGAAGCCAACTCCTGCATCCTTCCTTTCTATTGCATAAGATTCCTGCAAACCATCATATTTGGTCCTTATTTTTCTTACAGCAAGAAATTATGATATACTTTTTGTCTAATCAATATTTAACCTATGGTTAAACATCTATATATATTTCAGATGTTATAATTTTTAAAAGAAAGTAGGTTTACGACCTAGACTTTACGAGCTTTTATATATTCATGTACATGGAAGAAACTTAAGTTTATTTAGTTAAACTCTTCGTCTTTGATTATATATACGTTGTAAGTTGTAACAATGGAATTGGTACATTGTTTGGTACGTGAGTACCGGGTATTCCAGACACCTAAGAAGTTGAGATAATCCCGTAGCACGCATGATCATTAATTTGCTTTGTTCTAAGGACAGATTTATTATATACTTACGTTGTATATTACTAAGTTACACTCACGATTCTTGCTTTCAAATAGAACTTAGTTTTAATTAGATTATAAGACCAACACAACTTCTAAGAGTATTTAGATCAGCAAACTTATTTGATTAGTTAGGTGTCCGATACTATTATTTAGAATTACATTCATTAAGCTAAAACTTCAAAAATGCTATTTAAATGATAACTCACATACCCATTTAATTACTCATATTTCTCATTATACTAATACTTAATCTAACTCATATTAAAATTTAAACTTCGATTTTTTCAAAAAGTTTTTGACTTTTAATACCATACTACTTATCCATAGAGCCATAGAGGTAGAGGTGGGTATAAAAACACGGTTTAGACCTGACCCTGTGGACCGGACCCGAACCCGGGTACGGGTAGTACCGGGGCTGAACCCCTAAAACACGTAAGGTTGGAACCAGTTTTAGATTTTAAGTTTTTTAACGAACCTAAACCGAACCCGGCCCGGTTGAACCCGGTATTGGACACACACACACACAAGAAAAGAAAAGAAAGAAGAAGAAAAAAAATAAACCCTGTATTGGACCCAGTTTCGTACCCCACCCGGGTATAGCGGGTAGGGTTTTCAAGTAGGTGAACGCGACCCGGGTTCATAACTGGTTTCGCCTCAACCCGGGTATATAAAAACCCGGTTTTGGGTACAGCCTAAAACCCGAAATGCCCACCTCTCATAGAGGGGTAACTTTGTAGTTTGTAGTGGCCTTGATCCGGGTTAGTTTAGAGCCGAGTCGGTCCAATTATTTCTGAAGCAATCAACAACAATAGTCAATGGATCCTACAGGGGCTAAGCCTTAGCCCAATCCAGATCCATGATAACGGCAGAAGAGTTAACGCCGTTAGTATTTGACGGAGGTAAAAACAGAGGGCTCGTTCTTGGTCAAACTGATAAAATCAGTTGAAAATGGAACCCCTTGCCGTTAGTAATGGTGGCATCGATATGGATACTCCGTTCACTTGTATCTGCTTTTGTTCACAACAATATCTGTGCTCCTTGGAGGAAACATGCTACTGTCAGAGGACGATACGATGCTTTAGGTCTCCGGTGTCCGTAGCGGCGTCGGATAATTCTCCGGACTACATACCCAAGCAGTTCAGGGAAGGAAACCTTAAAGATGGACGTATGTCTCTTCATCTCTCATCTACTTTTATTCATGTTTTATGAACAATATGTTTTCTGCTTTTACAAAATCCTGGTCGAATTTGCTTTCGCATATCTTTTTGTGTATGATTATGTGTAGCTTGTTTCTATTTCAAGAGAAATGAACTGAAATCCTAACATTGAAATGGAAACATTTTCGAGTTGATGAAGAAACTTATGTAGTAGTTACAGTTATATTTCTAGATGTTTGGTTGGTTTCACTATTTTATTGATGCACTTACTTTGAAATGATTAAAGCAATCACCTCCAACTTATAAAACCACCAATTAAAGAACATACGATAAGAAAAGAAGATTAATTTCCCTTGAACCAAAGGATACCGTGCCTTTAGCCAAATTCGTCCGGTATGTTCTCATTTTCTTAAACTCTTTTCGATCATGCACCAATATGCAAATATAATTTATCATCCATGTTTACATAATCCACGTGTGTGATTTGTTTTGTTTTGTATTACAGCAAACTTGTATCTACCTAAAGTGAATTGATCAAGCGCGGCTACTGTAGACTTGTGGATTAAGGCCAAGGAGCTCGACACGTCACTGATTATTTCTTAGAGCTTCTAGAGAAAGGAATTGGAAAACCAAAAGATGAAATTAATAAAGATATCATGCGACCAAAGTCCTTTCAAGCACAAGAAGCTATTGATTATGGCATTGATGACAAGATAAATAGCTCATGAGATAATGCTTTTGAGAAACGGGTATACTTTTAACCCATTTGATTTGATTTAACGTCTCTTTTGGCGATCCTTTGTTATTAAAATTTCTTTTCTCAGAATTATGATGAGATTCTTGCACAATTGAGAGCCGCTAGGAGAGCAGCGGGTGCAGATGGTGGTACACAGGCAGCTCCTTTTGGATTTAGGTGAAACCTGATGCCTTTACTCTTTTAACCATACAAGTGTGCCGAAATTTGTGTGTGAAATGGTAGTATGGTATATGGAAAAGTTTGATTTTCTGTAGTTGTAATACGACCAATTTGATGGCCTGAAAAGTAATATGTGATTTTGGGCCTTTAAGTATTGTATTCAGGTTAAATGGGTCTCGGGTCATGAAGAAGGCATGAGACTAATACGTATCAAATAATATAGTAAATGATATTGGGTTAATTTTGATGGGTCTCGGGTCATGAAGTTGGAGCTTCATATTCAAGTTAAATGGGTCAAGTCATGCATTGGGTCATTAGATTAAGTCAGATAGACATGTGTATCTTTTTAAGTTTGTTGAGTCCAAGTCTTAGTAGTGGCATGTTTTTAGGGGTAGTTGTTTACTTATCTTGTTGTGTTCACGTTGAGTATTTGGCTACTTAAAGAGCCAGTTTGTTGAATGAATTAAGAGTGAGATTGAAAGCAGTAAACTTTGTGTTTTGATTGTGTGTTTTGTGGCTTGAACCAACAAATGATAAGTATTAAATAAAATATGAATAAAAAAAACTCTATGTTCCACACCAGCATTTAATGTGACGTTGGAATGCCACATCCAGTAGTAGTGATCTCATGGATGGATCCGTTTGCTTTTGGACATTTTTCAATATTACCATCTTTTTGTTTATATTGGTTTGCTGTTATTATTATTGTTCTTTTTGTTAGTATATTATTACACCTACCCAAGTTTCTCCAAGACATTACTGGATGGATGGGTTTTGTACTTGTTTGATGTTGCATGTGATGCTCATAGGCATCTTATTTTGCATTTAAAGAACTAAAAGGGGAAACTAGCGTGACTGAAAGCTGCTTATGTTTGTAATAGACACATGTGGATCGGAATTACATTTACACTTGAAAGATACTACATATGAAATACTTATTATTTGTGAACCACTTCAGCTCAAATGAACAAATCTGAACACATAGCCTTTAAGATTATTAATTAAATATAGGTTAGACAAGCTGTTTTAAGATCCCAACAATCAAGATATTTGCTTCAACGATTAGAGTGTCATTGGACAAGAAGCCCTTTTTGTAGTCATGAAGGTCGCTTAACAGCATGAAGCACGGAAATCCCCACCCATCAGTTGTGTTGCAGAACCAGTGGTCAGCTTCTGCAAGATCATATCATATCATATCATGCATGGTTTAAGAAAATTATCAAATGGCCATTAAAAGAGCGTTTATGTATACAAAGTACAAGCCGACACCTTCAGTTTTGTGGGCACCATCGGCATTGTGGGTTTTGACCCCAATCTTGAACTTTGCATAAACTTTCCACGTCTCATCAGAACTAGAACCAGAACCAACATCATGCGCTCTTAGAAAGATTGAAAGATTTGTGTTTTTCCCTGTTTTGGATCCCTTAGGATACAAGGATAACCTCCTGTTTAAAAACACATAATTTTTTTTATTAGATGATGTACGAAAACATATATTGTGTTGAGACAGTTGTGAATATATTGAACCAAACATACCATTTCACTTTTCCAACTTTGAAATCTTCAGAATACAAAACTTCTTCTTTCAAGAATGAAAACTTGGAAACCGTCCAGACGTGTGAATTCATGGTTACCGGAGGCTTGATCATCGACAGACATTGGTCTTTCTGTGTATATTTTGGGACAACAAAAACCTCGGCTCCAAACTCACATGAATCCCCAAACAGGTAACCATTTTCAGCTTCTTTAAACGAATCCAATGATATGAGTTTGCGAAAGCCCCATCTCGTTTTCTTCTCGTAAAACCTTGTACGTTTACCATCACCACCTACATAAAAAATCATGACACATGAAACTAATAAACAGCCTTTAATGTTTGTAGTAATATATATATATATATATATATATATATATATATATATATATATATATATATATATATATATATATATATCATTAGTGTTGTTGTACCTTGGATGGTTAGATAGTTATGACGTATATGATCGTAAATGAAGATCTTGAAGTAGACATGAACCTCCCAATCTTTTTCGAAGTTTTTGGTGTCACATATGAGTAGATAAAGAGAGATGTGATCGGTCACGAATTCTTCCTCGTTTCCATTTGGATACACTTGTAGTTTCCTTAAAGTTCAAAATTGATCAAGTGGTCGTTACATAGAATTAGATCGAAAACATCAATATATAAATATATGTATATGTTATGTTTAAATTAAGAGAATGACTGACCATTTGTGTCCGCCGGCTTCAAACATATCAGATTCGTATATTTGAATCCCAGCTTCAGAGAGAAGGGAGAATGATTCGATCTTCAGTTTGTAGTGTGCTGGTTCGTTATTTCCACTAGATATAGATACACCTACGTACGCTTTTAAATCTATCAACGAAGACGTACTCGATCTCACATGCATATATATATATATATGATTAGGAAAAACAGCTAGTATTTAGTACTTACTTTTTGAAAGCGCGAGTATTGTTTCATGAGCTTCAATATCTTTGCTCCTATTAATTTGATTGTGGTATAAATTTTGAAGGAGATCCATAAACGCTTTTTCAACATTTGTAGCTCTCAATGCAGACGTCTCCACGAAATACAATGATTCTTTCTCTGCAAAGGACTTCCCGGCCTCCGTTGAAACCATGGAGGAGGAGGAGGAGGGTGTGACATCTGACTTGTTCCCGACGAGCATCACCAGCATGTTAGGGTAGTCAGCATGCTTTCTCAAATCGGCTAGCCACTTGTGCGCGTTTACGAAGGTGACATGTCTGGTGACATCGTACACGAGGAGTGCGCCGGTGGCACCACGGTAGTAGGCGTCGGTGATGGCCCGTGCCTTGGTGTGACCCGAAGCGTCCCAAATCTGGGCCATGACGGGGTTGCCATCGATGCTCAGAGTCTTGGTGGTGAACTCGACTCCAATGGTGGAGTTGAACTGCAGGGTGAACTTGTTGTTGCAGAATCTCGAGAGTAAGTTGGATTTGCCAACGCCGGAGTCACCCATGAGAATGATCTTGAACAAATATTCATCATGCACCTTCTTATGATCTTCTTCCCTCCTCATCTTTGATTTGCTTTGGTTTGGTGAACAAGCTGTTAGGTTTTCAATTCCGATCGATCCGATGCAATCATCACATGATTTGTTTCTGGCTTTGAATACAAATTAATTAATTAAATATATAAACCTAAGGACGTGATTAAAAACAAAATGCATAGAAACGAACGATTGATTCATTAATTCATGATAAATTTAAAAAAAAACAGTATATTGAAAAGATTATAGTATCACTTTCAATACCAGTAATTACTAAGTAATTACATTTTCTGTTTTATTACTAAAATATAATAAAATCATCACAGATTAAAAATTCATTACCTTTCTTTTAGTTAAAGAGTTACTTTATTACCAGAATATCTCCATTCCACCAAATACATACATATATGATTTTATCTATATCAATTGTGGCTAGAAATTATATTTTAATTTGTTTAGGTTTGAGAATTCACAACTCAATCTCCATCTATTTCTTATCTTTATAATCTAACTAAAAATATACATATATCACTAAATTGTCACTCCATCCGATTCCTTAAAATACGGATTAAGTTTGGAGATTGACTTCTCATTTCATATATATATATATAGGAACTCACTATTATTACCTATATCAATTAATTATAAATTTTTTTAAATGGTTGCGATATAAAATATAATAAAAAAGAAATAGCCAATTATTATTTAATTGAATAGAAAATGTGTGTGATTTTAATAAGATAGAACAAATGTTAAGAATAAATAAAAATTTTAGTTAAATTATATAAATAAATATAGACACAGAACAAAATATGAATGTTGTAACTGATGTAAACCGAAAAGAAAGCTGTGGCGAATATGCAAACAATAAAAAGCTTGAGTGTCAATACCCAATGTTTGCGAGGGAGGGAAGGCGAGAAAGTTCATAAACCCTAAATCACTTTGAGTTGAGTCGATTTATAAATTATAATCAATCAGAAAGGGGTTTACCTGGATTGGTATGACGTTTCGATCTGTGTTCGATGCAGCATACATCAGAACCCAATTTGATGAATCTGGAATCAACACTCAATTCATTCCTTCAATTTGGAAGTAAATTACCTGGATTACTTTTCTCTTCTATTAATTATTTGGATTGTTCATTCATTCATTGTTATTATATTAATCATCACTTGTCTACGTAGATATGTAATTCAGAACCCTAATTGCGAGTGGCGAGAGATTCCTTCATTACCCTCAGCAGCTTACTCGTTGCTTTCCTCCAAGTTCAAACCCTGCACGTCTGTCGTTCATTCCGTTGCTGACTCCGCTGATCAAGTTACCACCAAACTCCTCATTAAGTTGCAGGTCTTCCGTCTCTGCAAACAATTATTCTTCTTCTAACTAAAACAGAACACATTTGCAATTGCACTTCAGTAGTTTTCCATTACAACATTTGGTACTTTTCTAATGCAATTGATTGTGCATTCTTTTCATGCCAGAATGGAGCATCTGTAGAAACTGTCATTATGAGATATGATTCCAGTTTAGGGAAATACGGAGGCAAACCTCGTTCTGGTGGCCTCAGATCAACCTTATGCATATCTTCACAGGTATCTACACCTTCAACACTTGTAACTTTTGAATTCTTCAACACTATGCTCAGACTACTAATGCATACCTACCTACAGGTTGGTTGTAAAATGGGCTGCAAATTCTGTGCAACTGGGACCATGGGCTTCAAAACTAACCTCTCAACTGGAGAGATTGTAGAACAGTTGGTGCATGCTTCCCGCATATCACCCATACGCAATATTGTTTTCATGGTAACCTGTAACTTTCATTTGTTACAACCTGTAAAATATTTTGGGGAATCTTGATATTATCGTCTTGTGCGCAGGGAATGGGAGAGCCATTAAACAACTATACTGCATTAGTAGAAGCTATAAGAGTAATGACATCATATCCATTTCAAATTTCTCCCAGAAAAATAACCGTGTCAACGGTAGGCTCCACCATCTATCCAGTCTTTTTAATGACAATTCTTGGTATAAATATGTAAAACTTGTATGATTTTTATAGGTTGGCATAATTCATGCAATAAACAAATTCCATGATGATTTACCAAATTTAAACCTAGCAGTGTCTCTTCATGCCCCCGTTCAAGATATCCGTTGTCAAATAATGCCTGCAGCACGGGCTTTTCCTCTAGCAAAACTTATGGATGCTCTTGCAGAATATCAAAAGAAAAGGTAGGTCTTTTTTGCTTTTTTTTTATTAGATAATTACTAGAACTTACACTTTTTTTTCAGTCAGCAAAAGATTTTCATAGAGTACATAATGCTTGATGGTGTGAATGATGAGGAACAACATGCACACCAACTTGGCAAATTACTTGAGACTTTTGAAGTGGTGAGCTCTCAACTTATTATATCTTTTAATTATGATGTGAAAACCCCAAGCTTATTATTTATTGTTTGCAGGTTATAAATCTGATACCTTTTAATCCTATTGGCACACTAAGTCAATTTGGAACAAGCGGAGATCAAAGAGTTTCAAAATTTCAAACCATTCTTAGAAATACGTATAATATACGAACTACTATTAGAAAGCAGATGGGCCAAGATATAAGTGGTGCGTGTGGACAACTTGTGATTAACTTACCAAACAAGAAATTGGCAGGGGTTTCTTCGTTAACAGACATTGAAGATCTTCATCTCTAATTAGGTTTATGGTTCTGTGTAACTGTGTATTATCTGAAATACCTGGTTGTCGTTTGATTTTTGGTTTTAACCAGTATCTTTAGACATAATCATCCCCTTTTTGTTATACATGTTTATGACACATTAATGAAACTGGAATTCTTGAACGCTAAACATAGTAGTTACTAGCGTGTTTCCCTTACAGGGTTATTGAATTAAACAGCTAATGAAGTTTGTTATGATGTTTATTTGGGACCACATATTCTGGCGGTCACATGTTCAGTGGTATTAATCTCGTTCATGTATAATGTCATGTTTGGGTCAATAGTATAAACTCAGACATAAGAAAAAGCCAATGCATTTTTCCCGAGTCTGTTTCAAAGAAATTGTGATGCAAATTCTTTCATTTGTATCTTTTAACAATCAAGACAACTTGTTTGTTTGCTGCTTCTAATAATTTATCAGGTGAAAGCTTTTTGACCCATTTTTGTTGGTATACATCATCTCATAAAACCTTGCAGCCTTAACAATTATCCCATTTCATCAGCAAACAACATGGCATCAGGGTGGTGTAATTTTCTTGAGCTGGTTTTGGTTCGGTGTAATACCATTTCAGCTCATTACAGAAATCAGGTGCAGTGAATATTGATTCATACCATTTGTTGTAAGCAAGATTATGAGGATTCTGTGGGTCATACCAAAACACCGGTGGAAATCTGTTTTAGCTGCTTTATATAAAGTTTAGCACCTTCAACTGCTATATTCATCGAAAGTTTAGCACGTTGATTGTTTCATGATTATGTTTGATGATAGTTGTATCAAAAACAGATAAAACAGGAATGTAACCTTTGTTTCAGATAGAACACATGGTTTAGTTGCTAGTACTCAAAAGAGGTCTAGTAGTTTATTGCATAATCACAGGCTGCATTAGAAGTTTTACAACTGGGGTGAGGGTGAGTGTCATAGCTTCAACACATTTGGAGACATGTAATTTGGAACAACAATAGCAACTATTAAACTACTAACTAAATAAACAAATCAAGAATTACTTATGATTATTGATTTTATATACAATAACAATAGTGTTACAAATTGTGACTTGTCTTTGTAAAGAAAGCATCAATTGGAATATATTTTCCATTTGAGGAAGACTGTTTCAGCTTCTTACCTTTGCTTTGGCTAACAGCACCCTCTTTCTGCCTCATCCTGATGCAAAGTTTATAACACCATTACTAACAATAACAGATTCTTATCAATTCTTTAAGTCTGGCATAAATGGCAGGATTTTGGTGATAAATGTGTGGCAAATTCAGAACTCATCACCCTTTTGAATGGATGGATTGTAGTCTACAAAACAGCTCAATACTCTGAACTATACATACCTGTTCTTCAGTGAAAGATTTTTGTAACTATGGCCTGAATCTTCTTCCACTTGCAGCTTTTCAGCAAGATGAAAATCAGAATGTTCTTGCCTTTCCTCCAAAAAACTGGGAGGCAGTTCTACACCACACAGTGAACACTTGTAATCTTCCAACCATATCAATGGCTTTTTGAGATATGATGATGAAGATCCAGTTTCATTATCAGAAAAGTTAATCATGGTCAACTGATCCAGGTTTTGTCCCTTGAATGAATGTGTCTCTGATCCGTGTGCATCAAACTCAAACGACTTCACCGATTTCTCAACCTGAGTGTTCTCATTAACCTGTCACAAAAAATAGGTTTCTGAGGCTAATTTGACGGGTTAATACCACAGTCCATATTTACATATTTCATAGTAAATAAAATAAAGTAGTTACTTGGTACAAGTTTCATTGAATAAACAAATAGAACATATGTGTGAGATGATTCACAGTGATAACAATGTTTTCCTATTTTGTTTATTTAGTGAACAAGTCGCTATAAATACACGATTTTTTGACAAGCACCAAGATATGGATACAGAAGATATTTTGGATGGATATAAAAAGAATTTTTGAACTTTGAGAGTTACTTCCTACCATGTTTGTTTATTTAAAACTAGGTTAGAATCTCGTGTATTACACAGGTTGCATAAATAAGTGTTAAATTGCTAGTAACGAAAATTTATAAATTATAAAACAATATCTTGAGATATGATATTATTGAAATTACGTACGAGTAAGGGGCTTTAAATAATAAAACACCGATATCATTTTTTAAACTTTTGTATTTTATAATTTTTTAATTTTTTAAAATTATCTTTTAAACATCTTGTTTGAAAACAAAACGTTTTCAAAAATGCTATTTTTAAACTTTTTCTTATGAAAAGTTTGAATTTTAATCATTTTTGTTTGATAAAAAATTTTTATTTTTAATACAAAAGTTTTAAAATATTTCTTATTTTTAAAAAAGTTTGATAGTTTAGAAAAAATTCTTATTTTATAAAAAACTTGTTTATTTAGGTGAAAAGTCACGATGCCCTTTTCTGGGAAGGTTTGAAACAAGTTTGGTGATGCATTATTTCGACCCGTTTGACCCATACTCTGTTTCCCTATATATCTTTTAGCTTAACCCAGCTGACCCATTAGAGATAAAAAGATAACCGAAATCAACACATTTGTATATAAATGGATCAAAATTGCCACCTATATTCCCCATGTAATAGTACCATAGTGTTAAATGGTCTTTATTCTGAGTTTGCATGTTATTCTCTCAGTAGCAAGACTTTGGTACCAAATAGTCATTTTTATTACAAATACCTGGTATTTGCATTCATAGTCTTCAAGGCCAGTATGCTCCATTATGTGTTCATTATTATCGCTTAGCTCTGGTAAATGGTCACGAGATGGATCTGCATATAAACTATAATGTGATTCGGAGTCATCTTTAACATCTGAATGCTCTTCATCCACAAGTTTCATGTTACTGTCCTCCGGTTTGATATAATTAAGAAGTGTTCTTTGTGTAGGATCAGATAGAGTACCATCTTTATCTTCATTAAAATGAGACATGCGTAGTCCTGCAGGAAGACAGAATCGTATTCCTATGTTACAGTAGCTTCTTAATCAAATAACAAAGTAATTTTCTTTCATCTCGTTCTAGTCAATGTGCTTTGTTTGGTACATCTAAGGGGCTGTTTGATTACACTGACTCAGTAAGATCTGACTGAGTCAGATGCTGACCCGGTTAGAAGTTCTGACTGGGTATGCATCTGACTCAGTACTGTTGAATAATTATGTGGGATTGTTGTAAAAGTTGTCTTGTTTGGTCATCATTACAATACCCTAAATGTAAGTGTACAAAAATAAAAGTAGTATGACTAAAATGGGAAAAAGATGAAAATACAATGGAATTTTATGCAACAAAGAACCTTTAAAGTATTGTTAACTTTTCTAAAAAACAAAGCCCCAAACAAGTAAAGCAGCAGCCCCAAATTTTGTTAACAGCAAACAGATTGAGAACTTGTATTTACTACCACAGAACAACAGAAAATGTTACTCAGTTTACAAACCCTTAAGACATTATCAACAAGATAGTATCAAAAAATGATATACAAGTATAACAAATTGTGATATGTTCTATATAAGCTCATAACCCCAAAATCTACTTAGAATAGTGTTTGCCTAATATTCTCGTAAATATGATGTGAACTTAGTCCCCATAGATAGGTAGATACAAGTTCATCCCAAAATAAGTTTCCACAAAGAAATAAAAACATAGTTTTAGGTATGTAGAAATGATGCCTTATATATAGCTAAATGTCACTTTTAAGTTTTACCCTTTTATAATGCCACAATTAAGAGATGTACTTAAGGGTAAGTGGAGAACTTGATAAATTAACTTGGAAGAGGACGTTCAGTTTTGGACAAACAAATATATCTGGCAAATAGGATATGACCTTTATCCCCCTAGGCAGCTATTGTTCTTAACATATCGAATGTGTGTTTGGTCCCCTACGAAATTATTGAAGACTGCTACTATGATTAAACATTAAATTCTGGTGAATAGGATTTGAACTTTACGTCTTTATCCAATAAATATATAAGCATAACTAGTCTCCTTACCAATGAGTCTAAGTGATACAGGAAGTTCAGCCTTGAGAAGTTTTGAAGCATGTTTCAAAATATCTTTACTTGACCGTATATAACTTTGTAGAGTCAAAGCTCGAGTTTTGACCTGAACATGGCTAAACTTAAAAATTTTGGATCAAGCAATTTCCCTCTACACCAAAAAAAAAAAGGGTGTACCTCAAACGATGCAGTCTTTAGTTTTAGTGTTAGTGTTCGTCCATGTAGACCTTCTTTCTCCATGTCAGCAGAAAGCATCTCTGCAAGTTCGACTGCAAAATATATTTAACAAGAGTTCCATTATATTTATGTTCTAATTTGTTGCAACAAGACAGCACGTCACGGTCAAAGGGTTTATAATGATCAGATTTTTCAAGTGTAGACCATGCATAAAGAACATGAATGAAAAACAAAAATTCTTCAATCTTATTTTTGCTACTAAAGATTATATTCAAGACATAATTTCTCCTACCTAATTTCTGATGGAAAAATGTCTCATCATTTGTTGCTGAAAATGTTCTCTCATTGCTCATACTTTTTCTTGATCTAACTTGAGGTGCACCTGTTCCTCCAAGTCCAAGTCCCACTGATATAAAAAAGTCTACATCATGCAGAAACTAGGGTTAGTATCATGTTTAACAAAAAAAGGGAGAGGTGTCAACCACACACCTGCTGATGAAGGAGAGAAAAGTGCACAAAGGAAAGAGCTTTTTTGTAGCAAATCTTCACATGTTTTAATCTCGAACACGTCTTTTAAGATATGTTCTGTGACTTTACCAATTCCACCAATCTGTGAAAGAAACAATTAAATTTGTTTCTGAGTAAAGATTGCAAATATATTTCAAGTAAATGTCTAGAAAAGCTATTCTATTAAGAATAAGCCATTGGATATAATGTAGTACCTTCCTTATAGGAAGTGATGATATAAATGTCATAATAGCAGCCCGGTCGTTAGGTAAAAGAAACTGACCATTTGGCTTATTTATATCTGAGCACACCTGATTAAATTCGGGAAGCAAATAAAAAAATTATTATACAAATCCACCGACTACCACCTGCATAAAACTTAATTCAATTTGAATCCATTTTGAAAATAACGTCTTTAAAATACCACCAGAAAGCATATAATTAGGTATGAATAAACATAATTCCATTGTTTCACAACTTACAATACCTTTGCAAGTAAACGATTTGGAGCAACTCCAGCACTACATGTCAATCCAGTAGCTTTGTACACATTTTGTCTAAGCTCTTCGGTGGCCTTCAAAATTACAAATAACAATCAAAAGTGACTTAGCATTTACATTTTCAACATATAAGTATGCGTGTGTTTTAACTTACTTCTGCAGCAGTAATATCCCTTTCCTTGCAGACATTAGTAATATCCAGGTAGGCCTCATCAAGACTAGCAGCCATGAAATTGGGATCATATCCTTGGAAGACTGATTCATAATGACGCATTATAACATAGTTCAGATGAAGAAAAGGTGTTTACATCTAATTCCAAAATAGTAAAGCATCTGACCCTTTCTAGTTAAGTCACTATAATATGTATATTTCTTGAAATCTGTGGGCACAAATATCAACTCTGGACATAATTTACATGCGATGAAACCAGGCATTGCAGCACGAACCCCAAATTTCCGAGCCTACAAAGTGAAAACTGTGCCCTTTAAAAGATGTGACAGAAGAATAAACGTTTGCATCCTGTATGAAGCAATAAAAAGAAAATTGTACATCCAAACCTCATAATTAGCAGTAGAGATCATGGACATGCTGCCAACAGCCATTGGCCTGCCTTTTAATGAGGGATTGCTCAAGGTTTCAACAGCTGCATAGAAAGCGTCCATGTCTACATGCAACCACAGCCTTGATAAATCACGTGTAGCTTCTAATTCTGCAGTTCTTTTATCAGCAACCTATATTCACACAAGTATTAAAGAGGTAAATGGATCATAAATGTGTGGCAATCATGGCAAAGATTAAGCTGTTGAAGCAAAATGGGATGCACAAGGGGTGGTATACAATCATAATTTGTAAAAGGGGTTAAATGTTGTGTGAATTACCCTCTGATAATGAGATAAATCAGTGGGCTTTAGGTTTGCAAGTTGGGCACGCATATTTTCGATCTTGTGTTTGATATATGCGTCCTTTCGTTGCTCGTTTTGGAAATACTTTGATCCTTTGCTCATTTCATACACTAGTCTTTGGACTTTTTCCTTGTCAACCCCGTCCATACCTAAGCAATTTGCATTTCAGTGCCAAACAATTCAATGATAAACATAAGTTTGCATAGATGGATAAGGTAAGGTTGGTTGTAGAGCGTAAATTCAAAGAAATAAGCAGCAGAATGCAAGCAATGAAATTGAAATAGATATTGATGAAGCGGGAAATTGAAAGGCGAGAGATGAAGTAAATGGTAAACAGGTACCTGCTTTGGCGTTGGTATAAACAGTGTGGTACGACTCCCATGGCCGAGGAGATGATGCTGATGCTGATGCTGATGCTGATGTTGATGATGATGCTGAAGCTTCTTCGCTCTTCGCCATAGCCCTTGAGCCCTTGACTTTCTTCCGATTAAATTTTGCAAAATCATCCGCCAAACATGTTCACGACGAATTGGGCTCTCCATCTACTTATTCCGTGGTAGAGAACTAGAGATGGTAGTGATGGGCAAACCGGGTTTTGGTCCATATCCGAAACCGGGTTCAAACCGGGTTGGGCCCAATCGGGTTTTTTTGTACCCGGGTATTGGTGAATCCGGGTACGAACCCGGGTCGGGTTCACTTACTTGAAAACTCTACCCGCCATACCCAGGTAGGGTAGAGTAGGTTCCGGGTGGGGTCCAGAACCGGGTCCAATACCGGGTTTATTTTTTTATTTTTTTCTTATTTTCTTTTCTAGTTTTTATGTCCGGTACAGGGTCAATATCGGGTCCAATACCGGGTTCAATTCGGGTTTAAACCAGTTTGGGTCGGGATCGCTAAAAAACTCAAGAACTAAACCCGGTTCCAACCCTACGGGTTTAAACGGGTCCAACCCGGGTATGCCTCCCATCGGATACTACCCGTGTTCGGGTCGGGTCCGAACCCGGTTTTTATGCCCGCCTCTATTTCGTGGCTTCCCCCCGGCCCCGCCATTCACACTTCATTTGGGCTTATAATTCAACCCTCTTCAAAATAAATAGAGTTAATATCGGTTTTCGTCTCTGAGTTTTGCAAATTGTCTTTATTTGAGTACCAATCTTTAGTTTGTCTCCATTATTGGCCTGAGTTTTACAAATTATGTCCGTTTCAGTCCAATTTACTAACAGTGTTAACTTTTTCCGTTAAATTATATCTAAATGACTAAAATGCCCTTCATTTAAAAATAAAAAATGATATTAAATAATAAACCTTATTATTATTTATTTTACAAAAATATTTAAACACCCACCCACCCAAACCCCTCTCTACACATCATCAACATCACTTGCACATCATCATCGTCGTCGTCTACCCATGAGTACCACCACCAAAAACCATCGTCAACCTCTCTCCCCCCTCTCTCAAGATCACCCTATGACCACCGCTGCTTGAAACCACTAAACCAGCCACTATCGCCTGAAAATCATACAAAAACCACAACTGTCATTGCTTTCCTCTATATGATTTGTACCCGCATCACGACGTGATACAAACAACCACTCTAATCTTACCGAAATTTAACTATAGCACATCAAATCTTAGCAAAAAAATTCTTGGGGATTTGAAAGTGACGTAAACTAAGGGACGGAGATGGGGTATCGATTTTGTGTGTTGATCGGATCTGTTTGATTTTGGGTGGTCAGATCTACACACACAGCGAGTAAACGTCGATGGTGGTTTAGGATATGCCAGAGAAAAATTAAGTAATTAGCGCGTGATAGGTGTAGCAACGGTGGTTGTGATCTTGTAGGATTAGGGTTATAATTTGTTAAAAAGTATGTATTTAATTCTATTTATAATGTATTTAATTCTATTTATAATTAATATCTTGAAATTTGAAACGAGTTAATTAATTTAACATTAACCTTTTTATATATTTCTGAGAAAGGTATGTTGTTAAAATTTTTATTACAAAGTATATACCAAGCTACCTAGAATCATATTTCTTTCATACCATGGAACATCAATACTAACCGACCCTGGTCTAGTCGAATTTGTTTAGATTATGGTTTGCCAGTGTTAATAGTTTGGGTCTAGTATTGTAGAGTCTGAACCTGGTTTCGATTCGGGTTGTCTGTCAATAACCAACATTTTTGTTCATTGTAATGGCACACCCGAGTAAAAGAGGGTTTCCAATATATATTTGTATCGATTTAGGCCCTCTAAAACATTGAACCGGCCTTTGACGTACAAGAAGCTTAATTTTACATGGATGTCAAAGCTTTGGTTTACACGGGAAAAGCAAGCAACTACCCACTAAAGCACAAGGGTGTTCATGGGAGGATAACTGGATTAAAGGCAACTTGGTTCAGTTACACTTAAGAGTATTAAAACAAACCATTCTTTGAAAAAAATATATATATAAAGCTAGGTTTGTTAAAGTGAAGGTGAGGGAGAAGCTAAGCTAAGCTAAGCAAAGCAACTAAGGGGCTGTTTGGCAATTTTTGAATAATTTAGTGCCGAACCAATAAGAAGTCTGAACCATTAAGTGTTGAACCAGTAAAAGGTATGAAACATTAAGAGCTAATATATCGCTTTACTATTCAAAGACAATTGTCTGACTAATTCAGATAAGATGTCTTAACCATTCACCATCAGACCTCTTAATCATTCAGTATTACTACAATGCTTAACCATTCAGTATTAGTATAATGCTTAACCATTTGAGACAAATGTTTGAACCATTCAAATGTTTGAACCATTCAGACATTTGCTCGCAAAACAAATAGTCTAAACCATTTAAACATCTGATATTAAAAACCTGATTCAGATGCTATCAAACAACTTCTAAGATAATTAAGATGAAGCTAAGGTATGTGTATAGTAGATAGGATAAGGGCATATGCATGTGTGTGAGTGTTGGAGTTCCACGTGGATGGTAAAAAAATGGGATGGTTGCGTAGGACTGGACGCATGTGTTTGTGTGTGCATGTGGGATTTATGATTATGAAACACCGGCCAGTAAACACTTGTACCTAGATATTACATTCATGTGATTAGTAGATAGCAGAATGTTGGCCACACGAGTCATCCCACCTTCCCCTCACCAAACCAACTCTTCTTTTCACCCACCCGATCGATCCGTCGATACCATACCATACCATACGATTTTTCATTCTCAAATTCAATCATCATTACTATATAATTAATTAACTTATACTAATTAATTACGTCTTCCTTTAACATTATTATTATTATTATTATTCTTATTCCACAAACGAACTCACCTTACAAACTCCATCTACGTTGGCTTCTTAATTCATTGCTATGCTAAACAATGATCCATATGATGATAATTATACTAATATTATTAATAATATCAGATGGATGAATTGAAGTGGCCAGTGGGGGTGGTTCCAATTCCAAATGTACGTACAACCCTTTCTTCCATGTGTACAATCAACAAGGCCATCTGGTATGGGTCTGCGTTTTGCCAAGCCTAGTACCACTGCACCCAGCTGTCCTCCATGTGATTGATTCTTAAATTATCACTTTCTTCTTAATTTCTTTTTTTCTAATATTTTACCTGCTAATTACACAACGTTATCCCTAACCACAACTTCAAATAATCATGCCTTCTTCCAATATATATATGTGTGACATATTAGAGTAGATTTGCTACGCTTTCCTTTTACCTTGTGTCAACACAAAAATACAAGGAAATTAATGGAAAAGGGAAAAGAAATTGTGTTGTTAAGTTTGTTTTTTAATAAAACTAGGTTTAGTTCCCCGTCGCGCGTTGCACGACTCATTAATGCTGTTTTTAAATGGATCAGAATAGGCGAACCGCAGTGGCTGCAACTCAAAAATACTGCAATGCCAAACAACGAATCTTTATTTTTTTGTATCATCACAGCCTTAATGTAATGTAAATCAACACACTACTTGATAATGAATGAAAGAAATAGTGATCTAGAATATTAAGCTGCCCAACAAAGCCACAACAAAGCCAGCAGCGTCTCAATCCTAATAAGTTTTATTAGCTAAATCATTTAACGATAATAAAACAAAAACAGCAGCATCTCAATCCTGAATCCTAATCAAGTTTCAAACTAAATCGTTTAACGCTAATGAAGCAGAACTAAATCGTTTTAACGATAATGAAGCTATATCTTTTTTCGGAATCATCACCCTCTTCCATTTCATAAAGCCATCAAGACTCTAACTGTCTTTCTTTCTGACTTTTTCATCGACTATTTAGTCACCACACTTCCTGTCATGAGAATTGTTCGTCTTTCATCATTTTTTTCTTTTAATTCACAGTTCCAAAAAGGGATTTCTTGATATATTGCAAGGTTCTGGGTACCCATATCAGAAATAATCTTATGTTCCTCATTTTTGAGGGATGATAATAATGATAGACCAAAAACAGGCACAACTCCTTTGACTTCTAAAATTGGTTTACTACTGTCGCTTGGACTTGCTTTTCGCACCAGAATTTTTTAGATTCATTACCGACCATTCTGTCACTCGGGTCCTTTGTTTGAACTACAACAACTACAACTTTGAGGTCAATTTATTTTTAGCGCTTGGAGCTGTTAGTCTGTGCAACAATGGAGTCTTTGATGACATATATAATAATTAAAAAAACAAAACTTCAAGAATGTTGTTTTAAAACTTATTAAGAGGTGAAATCCAATAACTACACCAAGTCACTTTGCAAGTATTTTCACTTTTCAGCAGTTAACTCCTTGATTAAGATTGTTGACCTATATACCAACCAAAATTAAATGAAAACATAACAAAGGTAAATTACAAACAAAGTCTGTATATTAGTTGAACTCATACCTATATTTAGTAAACCTGGATTATAACTCAGAACGTTGCTAAGCATCAAACATGATTCTCTAGCAAAAACTTCAACATGAAAATTTAGTAATAAATATTATATTAGATTAATATCACATATGAACTTATGGAAGTAAAAATTGAATATATTTACATGCACATCTAATGGGGGCAATTTTTCTTTCAAGAAGCTAAAATAATATTGCAGTCGAAATTCATTCACAACCACAATAAGATCAAATGGTAATAATTCAACAGAAGTTGTGAAAAAAGGAGATAAACATTTGATTGCAGACCTTGAGCTGTTATATAACCTCAACCAATGAGGTTCTAATAAATAATCAGCTTTTTTTACTTATGGTGTCTTGGTTCTAACATATAATAAAACCCCAAAGACAAGGTTCATACCATACAAATGTAATCCAACCTTAAAAGACATAAATCATATAACAGAAACAAATCATACCTTAAAGACATGATCATATACAGCAACATAATCAATCCTATATCGAGAAGCTATAAACCTTTCCACAGCTTCAAGCAAAATCATTAAATACAACCACATGAAAAGAGATGATATGAACATACCTGTAGGGTAAAAAAAGATGGGTGTTCAGAAGCAATGAGCTTTCATCAATGGTGATTAATGAAGGGTTTGATGTTCGTAACTGCATAATAGAAGAAATGCAACATCATAAAATATATAACCGAACAAAGAGAGATGACGCAAACATACATGTTTAACAAAGTCTTTGAAATCAACAGAGTAATTCAAAATCATTAAATATAGAATCAAGTGTGGTTATGGTTGTTACGCGCCCACCGGCCGTTGGTAGAACAACCACCACCGGTGGAATAACCACCGCCGGTCCACCTCCTCCACCAAGATTAGGACTTGAGAAACAGAGGAAAATGAATCTGTACCAAGCGATATGATGGTTGGTATGGTGCGTTGAAGGGCGATGGTCACTGTTATTTCGACCACCCGATCTTCCTTTCTCTACGATATCATATAATGAATCATCTTTAGATCCATGCATGATGTTTATGTTCATCAATCATTATAGCAAATCAAATAACACCAAATGCATCAAAAGAACAATTATTGATTAGCAATCATACCTCAGATATAGAAAATGTAAGAATGTGACAAAAAACATACTCACCCTGTAATAAGAAAACATCAAAACCTCAGATACAACACCAAATTAAATCGACAAATATCTCATGCTATTTGGTATAAATTGCAAATTAATATGATTAGTTATAGTTACAGAGAAGGATATGGCCTAAGGTATCTTAATATTCGTAGTTATCATCTCCAAAACCAGAACCACCGCATCCGCCATGGAACACATCACTTGAACCCCTCAACCTCTGCAACACAATCAAATTCAAATGAAAGCTTCCGCATCATAAACCCCGTGGTCGAAACCAACTGAAAATCTTTTTCCTGTCAACATATCTTCCAGGTTTATGATGGTGTTTCGGGCCTATTCAAAGGTCACATCAAACTCATCGAACGACGCGCGCGGCAGAGGAAGATGACCACCGAGAAGGTCGCCAGAGAAGAAGGGAAGAAAGCAGTATGTAAATACAACAAAAGATGTGGTGGTCTCAACTGCGTCTGTCTTACCTTCTTCTCAGGCGAAATGAACCGCCCATCATTCGTGTTATATCACGTTCATCTGCCTGATTTCCTTTCTGTCTTTGCTTCTTTCCTTCCAAAGGTGTACACGTATCTCCAAAAATGAAACGTGGCCTTAACGGAAGTTTGCCAGGCAGGTGTTGACCAAGATCCACGCGTCCACCAGATGAATAGATGAATACTGTTCATTAACATTGCTTTTTTAACATTTAGGTTAATGAAGCGTAAAGAAATTATAAAGATTTGTTTTTGGGGTAACTTTGTAAATTAGTAACAACTTTTAAAAGTGTTCCAATTAGATAACTCAAGATTTAAAAGTGTTCTAATCAGGTCACTCATTTTTTATATTTTATAAAAAATAAAAGTCTTTACATATTTTTTAGCATGTTATACTTTTTGTTTCAATTAGAATATATCTTTTTCTATCTTTTGATGCTGATATGGAACGTTGACGTAAATTTTAGGTATTTTTTTTTATTTTTTTCATGATTAACATGTTTTTTTTTATTTTTTTAATATAATTTTATATATTGGGAATTTTAACTCTCACGTGTCCTCCACATTTACTTTCTTGACATAAGAAAATTTAACGATGACTCGATTGATCGTTTAGTCGTCCAATTTAAGAAAAATATGCATGAGTGACTAAATTAGAATACTTTTAAAACTTTGTTACTATTATGTGATATTTTTTCAAATTTTTTTTATAATCTTCCCTTCTAATTTTCCATTCAAAATAAAGAAAATGAAAAAGAAAAAAAAACACAAAATGTTTATAATCTTTAATTTTCTTTTAACTCTAGAACACAAAATTATAATATCACTTTAATTTTTTCCTTCACTTACTTTTTTCTCTTCTTATTTCTCTTTCTCTTCATTTATTTTCTCTAATTAATTTACTTTTATTTATTCTATTCTTTTTCGCTTATTTAACTAGGAAATACAACGTTAATAAAATGTTATATTTAATAGTTTAATACTATGATAAGCAGATAAAATTTACATTTTCTTAGGTATTATATTTAATACTATGATAAGCAGATAAAATTTACATTTTTTAGGTATAAATATTTTGTTTATGATTTTATGTTTTTTTTAATAATAAGGTTGAAGAAGGAGAAGACTTTCTGATTATCGTATGGACATATTTTTATGTGTGTATGGGACAAACTCTAATGTATGTACATACATTTATTTATGAGTTGTATACATTTTAGAAAATTTCAAAGGTAGTATCATGCTATCATTGTTTGATATATTTATTGGTATTATATTCTATACGGAACTAAGGACATATGAGCATGATTTTATACTTTTAAAATGTATATTAGATATCGTGACAGAAAAGAGACATACATAAAAGTTAAAACACACCTACGGAGACCAACCCAACTGGCACTTTATGATTTACATGCTGACTCACCCCCTCGATTGCTGCACATGACGACAAAATTAGTCTAAGATTTTTATCTGATATATCTTTTCTTCTTTCTCCCCCACTCTCAATCCTTCTTCATATATACACACACCCATCTCAATTCACACACACACACACACACACACATTTCTTTTCATTCAATTCTTTATATAATCTTGAAATACCCATTGGCTGGATGCTACAAAAATGGAAGAAATTTTTGGTTCTGAAAGCAGTAGTGGGTGTGAGTCTGGGTGGACTCTGTACTTGAAACACTCGGTGTCTCCTTCACATTCACTAAAAAGTAACACAAATGAAGATGTTTTCATTTGTAAAAAAGATTCCTTTACATATGAAATTGATGATGATGATGATGATGAAGAAGACATGTCGATGGTTTCAGATGCATCTTCTGGGCCGCAACATTTTCCAGAACAAGAAGATGAATGCTTCAGATTCAATAACAATGTCGGTGGTTATACACATGGGAAAAGGCAAAAGATTCCTAAACAACAGAAAAAAATTCATGATTTGCCTTCTTTTCTTGATGATACGGCTAGCTCACCCTTCTTTAACTTGTCAAATGTAAACACTTTCTTCCACTTCGTTTATCGGTTTTTCTTTCTTTCAATCTTCAAAAGATAGTTTTTTTTAAACCTTTATAATCAAACTGCAAAGTGGATTTGGATAAAGTTACTTAATTGTATTGGTATTCATTTTCTTTTTTACAGAACAATCTAACAGTGCCTAGAAAGAAAGCTTCAGTGGCGGAAAATGAAATCATAGACTACTCGCAGGGCTATTCCACAACCTACTTAAAGGTACTTCTTTTTAGATTTTATAAATTTTGAACAACTAGCATTTTTTATTTTGGATTTTCTATAGATGACTAGCGTTTACAGCAATCAATTCTCAACTTTTGTAGGGAAAATCCGCATTTCCAGATCACTTGGGGTCTTTCCACCAGGTCTTTGGTGCTCAACTGCCACAAAATCAGTTAAGTTTACTGTTTTATTCTTGAACATTATGGAGAAATAAGCATTGGGGGTTGTACTCTACTCTATTATGAAGATATTCATGCATCTTTAGTTTTACAATACCTAACAAAATGTAAATCTGGTTATGCACAGATGGTTAGAAGGTAAGCGGTGGGATTAAAGTTCATCAGTTTCATGCTCAGAAGCTGTTTAGAAGAATTGGCATGGAACTCAGATCCAAAAAGAGTGATCTTGTTCCAATTTTACCCCTTTTCTTTTTTTAATTTTTTTTTTTTGGGCTTTTTTCTATGTTAAATTTGTAATTGCAATTTTAAAACAGCCGAGGAAAAAAAAAATCTATGAAATGATTTAGCCTGTTCATCAGAAATTAATTTTCTTGTCAATAAAAATTTCTGCAAGTACCAGAGCATAATAACTAAATCCAGATCATTCTACAAATCTTCATGCACGACTTATTCTGATATTTGTTTACAGTTTTAAGATAGTTGATCGACGATAAGAGACATCTTACCAACGATATTCATATACAGTTTATAAATTGTTAAGTTAAACAACAAAAAGTCATTCAAGTGAGTATAATATTCACTGCATGAGGTACGACTTCAATAAAACAATGGAAAACGTTGTTTGTCTATAGTTTTGACTAGGATCGTGCCTCATAGGGAAAACAAAGTGGAGTCCGACCCTTGGATCCGGGAAAATTGTAACCCCAATACCCGGTGAAAATTCACCGGGGATCCACCCCGAGCGTTGGCAACATTAATAATACCGTAATTATAAAAAAATGTTTGTAAAAGTTAAAATGTAAATACAAACTTCAAAAAATAAATTAAAAAAAATGAAGAAACAGAAAAAAAAAAATAGGATGATATAATGTAAAACAAGAAAAAACCAGAAAAATAGGAAAAACTTATGTGATGCTAATGTGCCATATGAAAAACGACGAGCTTGTTAGTGTGGCCGTATAGCCTTGACAATATTCACCCTCTTAATATTTAATTTCGTTGAAAATTCAACATCACATCAATTATTTAGTTATTTGTGAGTTTCAAGTCGTTCGTTTTATATGACTCATTAAAACTGAAATCCAACTAACTGGAAAAATTAACGTGAAATTACAAAAGATAAAAACATATAAAGACGTGTGCACAAAGAGATTCATGTTTATATCCAATAAAATTAAATGTTCAATGGTTTGCAATCGACAAAATGGTAGAATGAAAACGTATTTATCTGTACGCATTTCTAAATGAAAACAAAAACCTTGAACGCTACTGATTACATGAAATAGTAAAAAAAGTACTAGCTAGTAAAAGTTAAAGAAAAACTACCCACTAAGCTAAACATTAAGCAACCACTACTAAAATTTTATCATGCAAAAGCACGTCGTGACGTGTGTGAAGCCTTTGCAATGCATGGAGCTTGCTTACTAGGAGTAGGGAGCAAGCTTAAATCGCTTCATAGAAATTTGGTGCTTCATGTTTTTCTTAGAGTAATGCTTAGCTTAGATGATTGGGCCATTTGTATTTATCGCAAAAATCTTGCATTTACGAAAGATGTGATTGAAATCAACTGTTTCAAATAAGTAATTTGAAGCGGTGTGTTTTAAGTTTATATCTAAATAGATACAATTTCAACAGAGAATTTCAAACACTCTGTAAACCTTCTAGGTTTTGAGAAAACAATAACGACATGAATTTAAAGATAATGTCACGAGAAAGGATTGCATGCAACTTGAATCTTTGATTATTCATTTATTGTGTTAAGTAATTAAGAAAGTAAAAACGCTTGTACTTTTAAGCAATTACAAATGTAAATTAGTTCCTTGAAAAACACATCATCCTGATAAAAACCTGAGATTGTGCTTGATCCAATGGAACATGCTCATAAATTTTACTCGTTCTTGGAAGTATCTCCTCCTCCACATGCTACATGCACTAGTCACTAGTCAATACCTACATTTGTAAACTTGATCATTTAAGATTTGTTTGCTTTGAATATATCATTGACCTTTGGTCACATCCCATTCATTTCTCTATTATTCTTCTCCAAGTGACTTTTTTTCTTTTTTTCTTTCATACTTTAGGAAGGAGATTATATTCATCAAGCTAGTAATTTTTTGAAAAGTGATATATTCTTATATTTTTTTTGTAACTAATTTGTTAAGCTTATATAGCCCAACACTAGGTGCCTTAATGATGGCATCCCACTTTAACTTGCATATTGGTACGGTAGAATTTGCATATAGAAATGTATATATGGGACTTAATTTATTTCTTACATAACTATAACTTTAGGGGTTATCACATATTAAATAATATATAGTTTCATTATTAGGTCTCTGTTTACCGAGATAGAGCTCGCCTTAGATGATTAGAGTATTCGTTACAAGTAAACGAAGTTGTGCATCAAAACTGATAGACGAATGCTTAAAGGAAGAATGTATAAGTATTGTTTAAATTATATACATTCATTCAATCCCTCCCAAGTAAAATTTTAATAATTAAAGGAGTGTTGTATGTAATAGAATTCAATTCATTGCACACGAACGAACAGGGTGAGATAAGAATCCAAAAGGAAAGGGTATGGGGAAATACATTCTTGTCTAAGCAACTACCATCCAAAAAAACATTAGCTGTGACAATTCATTAAAATTGATACCATATCACAGCTATCAACTGTTCCCCCTTGTTATAACATTATGTGTACGTTCTCTCATCAATCATCACACCACACCACACCTTAATGGCTTCCACTCCTTATCCATCTGACCTACCTTGAAAACATTAAGACAATTTTGCCCTCCACATTCCGCAACCATGTGGTTACATGCCAACAAATCTTCACTTCACTCCCTCTAACAATTTTAACATGTCAAAATTAAGCAAGCCCAGCCATACCATACCTACTATACGTACGCTTGTTATGTGTTAATATATACTAGATTAGAATAGAATTTAGGTATATACTATTATTATTTATTAGAGTGGGAACTAGACGAAAAGGTAAAAGAATTCACATGTGACATGTCCACTCCACTTGATTAATTATTCTTAGAGATCGAACTGGTGAATTCTAACGATTTATATTTGAGATATCAAATCAAATATTATGTATAGTTAAACACCACATCCAAATGAGAGTACTGATCGACTTGGTTGATGACACATACAACTATATATTGCATTAATTATTTTCAAGTATCGTACTCTCATGATGATAGGATAGAAAAATCCATATGGAAATCATTCAATTCTACCTAAGCAAAATCTAGTACAACCTCCAAATCAGATCTTTTCGGATTCTGTTGATAGAAAAAATAAACTAATCCTTTTTCCCTTTAGTTAAAGTTGAAATTAAGTAGATCCCCTTTCAAACGCAACCAATCATGCTAAAAAGATTCATGCACATGTGACTTGTAAATTCATGATGTTAGGCAATATGTTTGTGAGCTTGGTATGGTAGACAAGCTAAAATATTAAGATGGTCCCCCCTCTTACCGCGGCTGCTGGCACGGAGTTAGCCGGGGCTTCTTCCTTGAGTCCTTGACGCCGTAGATGCAATATATAATACACTTTGCAATGTGAGTGAGTCGTCTTAAATACTATTGTAAGTTTATTAAACCTATTATTGGATTTAAAGCAATGCAAGATGACTGGAGCAAAGCAGGTTTATAATAACATGAATGAACTAGGTTGTCCACTATTGTTGTCACGTGCTTCACATGTGCGTACTTAACAGATGTAGTAAGTATTATAACTAAGTTAGTTAGACAAAGTATCTTTGTATTATATATAGTCCTTAGCAGCTTGTAATTAGATTAATCATTTCAGTAAAAAAAGTTTTTTCTTTTTAATCGTTTGTAAAACATGGTATCAGAGCTTTTAGGTTTGATTCTCTTTTCTTTCATCATTAAAATCATTTAATTTCAGTTGTTCATCTTTGTTCTTCCTTAGTGATCTTTGAAGTTCTCTTCACCTATCAACTCTTTCTCAAACTCGAACTTGATTTTGCTAGCATAATTATGTATATAGTATCAAATTTGGCAAAAGATTCTTCAAATTCATTTTTTGTTTACCCCTCTTGATCATCCATGTCTGGTTATTTTTTTTTAAAATTATTCGATGGCACTAGATTCGGGTCTTAGAAGTTGAAAACAAGTGATGACTATCGCATTTTGTCTACGAAGAACAAATTAGGGTTTATCAGTTGTGGAACCTCAATACCTACAAATCCTGATCAAATTCTGCTTTGGAATCGTTACATTCACATAGTTATTTCATGAATCTTGAATACTTATTAGGAGACATAGGTGAAAGTGTACCATATGCTGAAATATTGTGTGAATTAAGTCAAGGAAGTGATGATATTACAACATATTTTGCTAAATTGAAGAGTATTTGGGATGAACTGATTGCTTTAAGTCTTATACCTTCTTATCATCCGGAACAGGTCCGTTTCTTACCAAACGAGAGGAAGATCAACGATTGTATCAATTTCTCAATTAAAATTTTTCATGGTATGTAGTACGAGCTACTATACCGATGAAGCAACCTATACCTACAATTAACCAGGCATACACACTCCTTATTCAAGGTATAAAACAATGAGAGATATCATCAGCATATCAATTTTCTTCTAAATCTACTTCTATACATGTTAATTTCAATTTCACATGGTTATTTTGCCAATAAGAAAAGCTTCTTATGTTCATTGTGCAAGAAAAATGGCCACAATCAAAGTAAATATTACCGACTTGTTCGCTTTCCCAAGGATTTTAAGTTTATTAAATTTAAACGTGGAACTGCATATTTGACATCTGAAGATGTTTCTGATGAAGCTATTAGCTGATTAAATTCATTTAATTCTTATCAACAAGACTAAAGGTGTTATCTCGGTGCCCAACTCAGGTACGAATGGTAGCGTAAAATCCCTTCATCATGTCTATACCATAACCAACATTCAAAATAAGGTTAGGTGTTAGATGGGAAAAGGATTTTTATTCATCCTGGGTCATCGACGAATCTAACCCACCTAAGAAAGACGATCTTGCCTACGAGTCATGGTTAGAGATTGATACCATTGTCTTACAATGGTCTACGGAACATTGTCTAATGAGCTTCTGGTACGCGTACTTGTTTTGGACTCAACCGCTTAGCAAGCTTGGACCCGGATAAAAACAATCTTTCTCAACAAAAGGGTTCAACAGCGACAACTCTTGAACATAAATTCAGCAATCTTACCCTTAAGGCAATGCCACCCCTTGAAGCGTATTGTCAACATCTAAAGAAACTAGGAGATCAATTAAAGGACACTGACAACCTACTCAATGACCAACGCCTTATGTTACAACTTGTTCGTGGCCTTCCAACAGAATACAATACTATTGTGTCATTTTTAAAAATCAGAATCTCCCCACCTAGGAATCATAGTCTCCTCATATGGGACATTACCTATAGCATGGTCTAGTTAGAACAACGTTGACAGTCTGCCCGGGACTTGCTAGCATTTGAAACTACTTTAAATGTTGTATCTCCTAAACTTGGACCACAACCCAGCCGCTGGTAAACCACAAAACAACACCAAATCCAGCCCGAACAAGCCTGCTGAGTCCTGACCAGACACTGTTGCCACTCGCAACCCCTCTGGCCCGTCACGAACACCTGCTTCTTGGCCGAATATGCGTGCCCCAATGCCGCCATGGGCTGCTTATTGGACACCGCCACCATATCCTTTTCCAGTTTTGCTTGGTAGGACATCTCATTGGGCTAGGCATGCTTTAGTCTAGGGTTCTCCTACGTATTCATGCCCAATGCAAACTTAATGTCACCCCAGCCAAGTCTCTTCTGCATCAAATCCATCGCATGCTCACAGTGCCTCCTATGGAGAAGCTTGGAGAAGCTTCCAAGCTATGACCATGGAAACTAGAGACGATCAGTGGTATATGGACTCCGGAGCAACGGACCATCTTACTAGCAATCCAGTTAAAATTTCCACCATGGTGTCATCTAGTCTTATTGGTTTGATATTTGTATGTAACGGAGCTCGCGTGCCAATTCTTTGATCGGGTAATTCCACCATTGCCACTTCCAACCATCCCCTTCACCTACAGAATATCCTTTACACAACTAATATTGTTAAAAAACTTATTTCAATTCGTAAGATAATAACATTTTAATTGAATTTGACCCGTATGGTTTTTCTATGAAGGAGTACCAGGGTGCCTGATGTTGTCCTGCCACATCAGTGATGGAAAACTTTACCCTATCACGTATTCCGTCACTACATCTATCTTCCTCACCTCCACAGCTCGTGATTTTTGGCATGATCTTCTGGGGCACCCGGTCTTTCGGTTTTAGATGTTCTTGTTTCAAATAGTGCATTCCGTGTAATAAACATAATCGAACTTTGCTTTGTAATTTATGTAAGCTTTCTAAGCATAATCGATTGCCATTTTCAAATTCTAATTCTACTACTATTTTATCTTTTGACATTGTTCATTGTGACTTGTGGGCTTCTCCTATAACGAGCAAATCGGGATATAAATATTACATGGTACTCATTGACGATTTTACTAACTATACATGGTTTTTCCCCTTCAAATTCAAATCTAAAATATTACCAAATTTTCTCAAATTTATAAATATACTCACACACAATTTCACTTACCAATTAAAGCATTCCAATGTGACCTTTAGGGTGAAATTGACAACCTCCACGTCAAATCGTTTACCGACTCGAAAGGACTCCATTTTCGTTTATCATGTCCTTAGACTTCCTAACAAAATGGCAAGGTTGAGCGCATGATATGTCGTCTTAACAAAAAACATGCTTGTGTTGCTCACACATGCATCTCTCCCTTCTTATTTGTGGGTGGAGCCCTTGAACACCGCATCTTATCTCCATAATATCCTACCATCTAAACTTCACCAATTTACCGTTCCTATGACAGTTCTCTATTGTCTTCAGTCGAGCTATGATCACCTTCGGGTCTTTAATTGTGCTTGTAACCCTAACACCTGGGCCACTTAAATGTCATAGGTAAACAACTATTTACATAGCCAAAATCTTGTTTTCCACAAGCTTACTCAGCTCAACGCATTAGATTGTCACTTTGACGGTGAAAAGATTCAAGAGAGGTTAATTAATCTATCTCATACTCACTCTTAGTCAAGTTGCTGATTTTTTTACTTGAAGTTTGCCTGAAGATTTAATCTTGATTAAATAAAATAAGATAATTATTATTCTTAGTTTATTAGTTGTTTGATAAAGTTTGAAGTAGATAATAATTGAGTATGATTATTTAGTTTATTATCTAATAGAGTTTTAGTCGGGTTAGGAGTAGAATATGTTTAGTATAAACAGAGAGTTATAGGGTCATTATTTTGATAATCAATATCAATTGTTCTTGTTTTTATTCTTTTGTAAATTATTTGATGTTTTAATCTGGGCCAATTTAGAACAATTGGTATTAGAGCCAAACACATTGAAGATCAATTAAAGAGGTTCTATGTGAGTTGGGGTTCTGCATGAGCCAAAGATCAAAACCCATAAAAAGAGAAGTTTTGTATGAGCCGTGAAGACTTAGGTTTTGTGTGAACTAAGAATCTGTGTGATTCATGATTTGTTGAAAACAATAAATAAAGGGAGTTCCATCAAGTTGTTTTGTAATCGAAAGTAAAAGAAAGAAAAAAGATAAGTGCTTTTGGAGGCTTGGCGTTTAAAGGTATTTTTTGAATTTTAAGTTCTTTAGCTTGCACCAATATCAAGCTGAGGAGTATTTAATTGATTTTTGGTGCTTAAAAGGCAATTTAAGAACGAAAGGCAATAAAGAATTATGGGTGAAGAAAGAACGGTCGTCGATGCTATGCCCGATTTAAAAGCCGTCAAGTATTACTTTTCAATGTCCCAAGTTAACAATTACTAATTATACAACTTGGGTCATATGATGAAGTCAATCTTGCAAGCAGATAAATTATGGGAGGCAATCGACCTAATAACCGGAGGTGCAGTAGAAGCAAGAAAAAATTTAACCGCTAGAGCCTTTATTTTTTAATATCTACTCGAGGACATTCTTTTGTATGTGTCAAAGCATGAAGATGTAAAAGACGTTTGGGAATCGATACAGGTTTGTTTTCTTGGAGTAGAGCAGGTGCAAAGGGCTCGGCTTCAAACACTTAGAAGTGATTTAGAGAAACTGTAAATGGGTGATGGTGAATTTCCTAATGACTTTGTGGGAAAGATTACAAGTATCATGGCAAACTTCAATGATCTCGGGTCAACAACTGAAGAGGAGGTCGTGACAAGGAAACTTCTTAATTCTGTTCCGGGTAAGTTTATGTCAATTATGACATCTATTGAACAGTTTGCAGATCTTGAGACTATGCCACTCGAGGAGGCTATAAAGCGTTTAAAGGCTATTAAAGAAAGATTAAGTGGGGATAATGAAGATTTAATCTTGATTAAATAAAAGAAGATAATTATTATTCTTAGTTTATTAGTCGTTTGATAAAGTTTGAAGTAGATAAGGATTGAGTTTGATTATTTATCTGATTATCTAATAGAGTTTAACTTGGATTAGGACCAGAATATGTTTGTATAAAGAGAGAGTTATAGAGTCATTGTTTTATGTGGTTTTGAATATCAATATCAATTGTTTTGTTTTTATTGTTTTGTTGATTATTTGGTGTTATAATCTGTGCAAATTTTCAACATTGTCTATTGCTCAACATAAAGCTTTGCTGCATAAGTTGGTTGTTTCATACGCTCAAAGTTGAGGCCTGAGGGTGGTGTAATCACTTGCTTCACACGTTATTTACTTAACAAATTTAGTTAGTATTACAAGTAAGTTATATAGTTAGGCAAAGTATCTTTGTATTAAGAAAAAAGTTTGTTGTTGTTGTTAATGGAATAGAGTAGCAGGTTTCAATAGATAGGAAGGGTGATGGGTATATGAGTAATATCCTAAGAAAGATAGAAGATGAAGGTAGAATGTGTTTGCAAAACAACATGAAGTTGATGGAAAAACCTTTTTAAAGTATGTTCAGCAATGGTCTGTATTGATTGAGGGTGGGCTATAGCCTTTACTCTTTAGGAGGATGAGAATGTCAACAATTGAAGATTTGATGTTGAAGAGTGGGGTGGGTCATGATGAATAGTAATTTGATTTGGTATAATGTATTTGGGCTTGCGTAGATTTGGGCTGCTAAGGGAAAATGATATTTTCTTCAGTTCAGTTGCCAGTTGGTATGTGATGTTGATGTTCATATATATATATATAATCAATCATGATATTTGCGTTTGGACACAAAAGTAAGGAGTCCGGCATGGAGGCATCTTCCGTCAGCGGCATCATCCCACCAGCAGCAGCAGCACTGCAGTCTCAGTCTCCGTTGATGTGTGGGCGTTTGAGGTTCAACCTCCCTTGTAAGCCTGCTTTCCCTCTCCGAGCATCCCGCCGTCCTCCCAATTTCTCCAACCTCAATCCTAGGAACCCTAATCATATGCCTTTTTCCGACGATCTACATGATGATGATGACGATGATGATGATGATGATGATGATGAAGACGACAACGACGACAGGAGCTTAGATCTTCTAATTAGGTTTGTTGACAACCTTTTCAAGAAGGTATCGAAACGAGCTCGCAAGTCCGTCCGATCCGTTCTGCCTCAAAACATCCCCACCAATTTGGTACTCCCTTCTCTTCTGATAATCACATTCCTACAACTCATTCACTAATACTAACACTGAATTCATACACCTGCACCTGCTCTTGTCTTTCTCACTTTCATTTCCTTTGCATACTCTACCCCCTTCCTTTTCCTTCTCCCCTCTTCACTAACTAACTTATTATTATTATTATTATCTTCATACGTAGGTAGGATTCTCCGTTAATGGCGTTATAATTCTAGCATTTTTTTGGATTCTAAAGGCCTTCCTTCAGGTAACCTCTTCCTTATTTCTCTATAACTTTTTCACTACCACAATGATCTAAATCTTTGAATGAAAACAATCTGTCGGATGTATTCACTATAAACAGACTTTTTGTGACATTCAACCCCTTTGTCTCATTCCTGTTTACTTGAAATTTTTCATTTTACTCGTCTCAAGTGAAACACTAACAAATCAACCCCTTTCATGTTACTTCATTCTAGTGTTCTACCACCCAAGAATACGAGCCTAATATAGTCAATAATAGTTAATAGCGTTTTTAATATTTTTTTTGCAGGTGGTTTGTACTCTTGGAAGTGTAGTGTTTGTGAGCATTTTACTTGTTCGTGGGGTATGGACTGGAATATCATATTTTCAAGATGGTAATTACAACAGGACTAATGATTTTGATGATGATAATCAGGCATGGTCCGCTACTCAGCCTGTAGCTTGACCCATATATCAAAGTGTAGTTTCAAAAAAAAAAGGAAGTTTCTTTAATATCCTTTACATTTCTTATGTTAATTATTAATTTTAAATACCATATTTACCCTTTTAAGAATACAAATCATGTCATGTTTACTTGTTTGGTGCTCAATATCAACAATTCAGCTTTACCAACAGTTTAGAGTAATTTACAGCATGTTGTTTTACTGGATGAATAAAGAGGAATGTTATGCATCATGCTGTTTTCTTTTTTAGTAAAACAAACTTTTATAAGTAATTAGTTTTACTTACGGGTGAATATTATATTATTATATTTTGGTGTTTTAAAAGGGTTGTTAACGAAATAAATAATCTTCATGGGTCTTGTTCTTATGATGGTATGCACAATCAGAAGGTAGTTTGTATGATCTTCTCTTGGGAAGAAGGCGAGTTGAAAGACCATGTCCTTGATCAATCTAGAGTTGACTTGATTGACGTTGTATGATTGGAAAGACAAACACCAAAAAAGGATTGTTGCAGACTTTGTATGATTTTTATAAGAGTTGGAATTGTAATCGTTTATCATCCAGTTGGTGGTGGAAGTCATCAGTTCGAGCCTGATTATCCCTAAACCCAACGTGAGTTTTTAAATTAGTTGCAAATTGTTATTCCATCATCCACTCCATGCGGACTTGTTATGATTCTGATGGGCCAAGCTTGCTGTGGGCTTTCTTATTCACTGCAGGTTCAGAAACCCAACCCATTGATTTTTGTATCAATTTGAATCCCAGACATAACATTCTTCTTTTCTTAAATATTAGCTGGTTCCAAAATAATTTAAAAAAAAACATTTAGTTTTTACAAATGATTTCTTAATTTTGACCCTAAACCTTTTTGGTGTTTATGATTCCAACTTCCCCAAATCATGTAATGATGTTATTTAGATTAAATTAAATTGATTGAATCGCAAGTCTAAACTTTTAAGTAACCATTCAAGTCTAAACTTTTAAGTAACCATTCAATGTTGATGGATTGATATTGACTCCAAACTTTTTTTTGGTAGTTATGATTTGACTATTCTCGTAAATTATGAAATGATATTCTTTGGAGGATTGCTTCATTTGGAAGTTCAACTATAAGAAACCTTTGAATGTTAATTTTGGAGGTATAACCATAGGCATGTATATGCAAGTGCATGTTAGAGTGGTGGGGGCATTCACACCACACCCATCACATTACATCGCACACCCAACAATTAAAATATGTCACATCACACCAAACAACACCACAATGCACCAATTTGAAGGAGGCATTCACATCATATTATACCATGCCATTTTTTTATATAAAAAATTACTTTCTTAATGAAAAAAAATTACAAATTATAATATGACAATATTAAAATTTAATTAAAAAATTTACTTCATTAATAAAAAATCCATTAAATAAAAAACATAAAATTTAATAATATGACAATATTAAAACTAAAAATCTACAAATTGAACTTCCAACCATGTACCTGGGCAATTTGACATTTTCGTTTAAGGACGTTCTTCAACATCGATACGGGGACATCGTCATGCGGTTTAAGGAAAATCTTCATGTCTAGATCTAATGTTTTGCGAAGCAACGTTTCTCATTGTAAGTTGAGTAAGGCCAATTTAGATTCGGTTACTTTCATGCAAAGCGCTTCTCGTTCTTTTTTTTCCAGTCATTTCTTTTTCACGCATAGCTTTATAGTTGCTAATGGACTCACACAATGTTGCTTTGCTTGAAGAAGAGTCCTCTTTGTTCTTTGAGTACCAAACTCCGGAGTATCCACCGACTCCTATTTTGCGTGGTTTCTTATCACATTCCAAGCCCTGATGCTTGTAAAGCTTTTTTTTTTCTCGTAAACCTTCTTGTATTCACTTAAGGCTTTTAGAACGATAACCTCATTGTTGTTTCAGCTCGCCCAACGATGTTTTCTACATTTTTGAAAACAAAAAATTAATTACACAAAAATAGAATAATATTATAAAATGTAAATATATAAATGTAAAACTAACAAAAATATCGTTTGAATATATATTCCGTTAAAATGCGTCATGTGGTTCATTCTTACCCGCTTTGAGTTTAATTGATCAACGGTTCGATTAATCAAACCAACGGTGGCGGTAAAATGTCAAAACACCTTATTCCAAAATGAGCCACCTTTTTGTGATATCAGTTATAGGGTCTTCGGATACATATCAAACTCTTTGCCAATGACTGCTCTTCATTTTCATCCCAAATTTTATTAGCGGTATGAGTTGTCGATTTTCCTTTCAATTTATCTTCATCTTCACTTTCGTAAACTTGAAGATCATCGAACGATTCGTTTTCTTCTTCTTCTTCTTCATTTTCTTTGCTTTCTTCTTCTTGTACATATTGAGGTGGGATTTGAAAATGGTTTGTGATGTTAGTGTAGTAAGAAAATTATGATGAGTTTTGAAACTGGGCCATAGTTGGGCGGTAGACGATGGTTGGGGGATTCGTAAGGATTTGATATTTTTTGGAGTTTTGTCCTTGGGATTTTAAGGATTTTTTGGTGGGATCCATTTTTTGAAAGTTTATTGTGAATTTGTATAAAAGGCGATGAGAAATATTTGAGAATGGTGCAAACTTTATTAGTTTGAGTTTATTATTTATAGTGTAAATTTGTTTCTTTTCTTAAAAAATGGCATTTGTTGGGGGTGGGGGTGGGGGTGGCATCTCAAACAGTTAAAAAAGTGACTGTTGCCAATGGTAAAGAGGCCACGGGCGCAGTGCCCCCCAATACCCTTTTATATAATGATGATAATATCCAACATGATATGAAAAAAGAATTTTGAGATTTTTATGTTCATTCCGGTTAATATACTAATTGTGTCTGGGTTGAACATTTAACATAGTTAAATAGGGTGTGGTTTTGGCAGTATTTGAAAGATAAGAGGATTAGAATAGGAAGATAAAAAAAGAGGAAACTTGTCTGCGGGGCAAACGAAATCTGAATTTATACTAATAAAGCAAAATAACTATCAGACATATGGCTATTTTCAAGCACGTCCATATCATTTTCACCTAGGCTCCACCTAGTATTGTCCACGTATTATCACCACAACAAATTTACTATTTTTGATAAAAATCTTGATTTCAAAAGAGTTTTCTTAATCAATGTTTATTTAATACTATATTAAAAATACTTTAATGAGACTTAGTTTTTGTTAAAATCAAATTAATTTGTAGCTAATCATTGTTAAAACTACAATACCTTAAAAATGTATATAAAGAGGTTTATGGATAATTATGAATAATAATTGTTTTTTCAGTTTATACTATTGTTTATAACTTAAATATATTTGTTATCTATACTAATAATATATAATAATTCTATTGATATATTATCTATAATATATATTAGATTATATATATATAATCTATTATATACTTTTTTTTTATAAGCACAGTTAATGCTAATCCTCTTCCTCACCTTCAAATTCAATGTTTGCAATTCTTACATTACATACATACAAAGCCCTAATTCTATTGAACGAACATACATATAACTGAAAATTGAATTGTAAACCCGAGCGGTGAAAATGAGAAAGTGCATGTCCATCCACATACACCTATTGTGTTGGGAAGACATTTAAGTTCATTTCTTCTCTGTGGAGATTACTTACTTGTACATATATCTTCTTGTTTTTATATAATATATAGAGTTAATTTAAATCATGCTCCCAAAGTTTTGACAAAAGTAAATATTTTCCTCCAAAAGATTATAAATGTCAATTTACCTTCAAAAGTTTTAAGTTGTTTCGATTTCAGTCCAAAAGCTTTATTATTTTGGATTTAAGTTAAAACAACTAATGAAACTTTTAGTTGAAATTGCAACAAGTTATGAAACTTTGAAGATATATTGATGTTTATAATTATTTGAAGGAAAATAGTTATTAGAGTAAATTACATTTTTCATCCTTTAATTTTATAGCAAATTTCAGAGATTGTCCTTTAACTAAGGAAATTACAGTAATTGTCCTTTACGTTTAAATTTCGTTACACGTTTAGTCCTTTCCTCTAACGTTTGTTAATTTTACTGGTTAAATCAGGTCACATGAGTTGCACGTGAGGGTAAATCAGTCATTTTACCCTTATTAATAAATACACAAATCAATAAAACCCAGCCCACCCTCCTGCCCCCACCCTCCTGCCCTCTGTCTCTCTCTCTCTATGTGCACAAAGAACCACCCTCACAACCTAAATCGTCCGCTGCCTTCCTCGACCAGCTTCACCGGCATCCTCCGCCACCTTCCCCGACCCACCTCCGGTCACAACCGACATCTCTGAACCATCACCTTCACAACCTAAATCGTCTCCATCAGCGCAGCCACCACCACCACCACCCTCCTAAATCACAATCAATCGACCACTTACATCAACTCTCAACTTGTAACCAGCCGACCACCACCATCGTCACCTCTATCACCATAAACCATCAAATAATGGAACTTATTCATCATACTTTGTCGGTGGTTCAACACCCCCACTTTTAGATCTGGGGTTTGTGAATTGTACACAACTCAAGATTGAGATCAAGAGAGAGGGGTGAATTGTGATGAACATGGTGTTTGAAAAGGTAGCTATGGTGATGAAACAGGTATGAGGATCTGGCGATGATATAGATAGAGGTGGGGTGGAGGTGGAGGTGGTGCTACGGTGGAGGTGGGGCTGCGGTGGAGGTGGTGCTGCGATGGAGGTTAGGCTGCGGTGGAGGTGGTGCTGCGGTGAAGGTGGGGCGGCGGTGGAGGTGGCGCGGCGGTAGAGGTGGCGCTGCGGTGGAGGTGGGGCTGCGGTGGAGATGGTGCTGCGGTGGAGGTGGGGCTGCGGTGGAGGTGCTGTTACGGTGGAGGTGGTGCTGCGGTGGAGGTGGGGCGGCGGTGGAGGTGGGGCGGCGGTGGAGGTGGGGCGGCGGTGGAGGTGGGGTGGCGGTGGAGGTGGGGCGGCGGTGGAGGTGGGGCTGCGGTGGAGGTGGGGCTGCGGTGGAGGTGGGGTTGCGGTGGATGTTCAGTGTTTAGAGAGAGAGAGAAATGAGGTAGTGTGGATGTTGTGAGTTGTTGGCATTTTATAATAAAGATAAAATACCAATTTACCCTCATGTTCCAGAAATGTGACCAGACTTAACGACTAAAACAAACGGACGTTAGAGAAAAGAACTAAACGTGTAACAAAACTTGAATGTAAAGAATAATTCTTGTAATTTCCTTAGTTTAAGGACAATACTTGAAATTTGGTACAAACCTAAAGGACGAAATTTGTAATTTACTCTAGTTATTATTATCAAATGTTATAATGATGGAAGTTTTTTGTGATGTTTAGTTGGGTTTTATTCCAGAGTAGGTGGGCTTCCAGACTTACATCTATGCGCTTTGTTTTGGAAATGGTTGTTTTACTGTAATCCACGATGTAGCCGGCCTTACCATGTGAATGCTGAACTGTGGTGATCCGGCTAAGTTACATGCAAAATTAATAAAAGAAATTTAACTCAACTAGTAGCAATAAGTTTGATCTGATTTATTATGCTAATTATTAATAATTAACCCTGCTTTTCTTCAATCATTATTCATTTGAATTCTATTGCTGTGACTACTAGTCCCTACTCCCTTGGGCCTTTTCTTTTTATTTCATTGCCGGCCAACATCTTTTGCTTCAGATACATCTTACCTTGATCGATTAACTTTCAATATTTCTAATGCTTACATATATACACACTACACACATAATTCGCTTTGAGCTGTTTTTGACCGGTTAGGTTCCAGTTTTGAACTAGTCAGAAATGTTCCAAATCATTTTGGTTCAGTTTTGGGTATGCTCTTTCGGTTCCAAAACTGCCTTCAAACACATTCTTTTTCTTTGGTGCAATTGATTAATTTGTAAAAACATCCATCATTTCCACATGCAATTTCTTAAAAGATTATGTATATAAGAAGTTAAGGGTATTAATTAGTTCCAAAAACGGATGAGTGAACATTTAGTTAGAAAAATCCAAAGTGAAGCAATAAATGTACATTTCAAGTCTAGAACTTTGCATGTATATAATTTAACCCCCCACAGTTAAGGTAGATCCGTCATACATATATCAGCTGCTGCTTCTTGTTCTTCACAAAATAGTAAATAGTATACCCTATGACTTCTTCTCAGCCAGCTCATATGCACAACCTTGAACTCGGTTATCTTGATGATGAAAAACACGATGATGATGGCCAGATAAAAAGAACCGGTATGTATGTATGTATGTATGTATGTATAGTAATCAACTCGATCTCAATTAAGTCAACTATATATGATCATTGCATGTGCAAAGTTCCTTCTTGCTTACATATATATATATATATATATTTTTTTTTTTGTTGCATGTAGGAACATGGCAGTATGCAAGTGCCCATATAATAACGACTGTAATCGGGTCAGGAGTGTTGTCACTGTCATGGTGTTTTGCTCAGTTGGGTTGGTTGCCCGGGATCATCACCCTCCTCTTCTTTTGTGTCATCAGTTTGTTCACTTCCATCCTTTTATCTGATGCTTACCGATCCCCCGATCCCGTTAATGGCACTAGAAACTGCACATACATGAATGCTGTCAAAGCCACTCTTGGTAACCCTTGCTTCTTATTTAATTTAATTAGTCACATATTCTTTCTACCTACCTTATTTGCTAGGGTACGTTTAACGTATCAGGAGATACTTTTAGTCAACCTCAGCTCTATTTATATTTTAACTGATTAATTAAGTTGCACAACAAACTAGACACATTAATTTATGCCACTGGAGTAGGTGGCCGGGTAGTTGGGTTTAATAACTCTATTATGGTTTACAAGTTTCCATACTTAATTGGGTTTTATGGCTTTTGTTTTGAGTGGTGATTTACGCATCCATATATATACTTGTACTTGTAAACCACACCAATGGATAAAATAAAAATTTGGATAATCAGGATGATAATTTTCAGATGCAATCATTAATATCACTACATCCGACCCCTACCCAATTTTAGAGCTTTAAAACGTTACGTTTTAGTGTACATGCATATGTAACTCGAACAATTACATTACATATTTATAAAAACTTAGAATGATACATGCATATTTACAATTAAATGGTGGTGTTATTTAATTAATTTGTTATATTTGCTAAACTAAGAAAAGAAAAGACGTTAATTTGTGGGACGCACACAGGAATGCATCAATACAAGCTGTGTGGCATAGCTCAGTTAGGTGTTCTTGTCGGGATCACCATCGGCTACACCACTACCACGGCCATCAGCATGGCGTAAGTTTACTGCATATATACGTACGCAGATCCTTCATTATTTCAAATTCAACTGGAATGATGTACCTTAATTGCTGTTTAATTAGTAGTGTTGATATATATATATATATATGTATATATGTATATAATGCCATCATGCAGGGCAATCCTTAAATCAAACTGTTTTCATGAGCATGGGCACCAGGCCAACTGTCGTGTGCGCAACAATCCCTTTATGATAACTTTTGGTATTATTGAGAGCATCCTGAGCCAAGTGCCCAACTTCCATAAGCTGTCCCCACTCTCGGTGATTGCTGCCATCATGTCCTTTATGTATTCCAGCATCGGCATTGGACTTTCTATTGCAAGAATTGCTGAAAACGGGATAGGAAAGACGAGTTTGACGGGAGTACCCATAGGAGACAACGGCATCACAGGGATGGAGAAGATGTGGAGAATCTTATCGGCTATAGGTGACATTGCTTTTGCTTTCTCCTTCAGTTTCGTCCTCATCGAGATTCAGGCAAGCAACCATAAGAAAAAAACAAATTTATTTTTACATGTTTAGGATATATTATTATGATGTTTAATTAACTGATCATTCAGGACACGTTGAAATCAAGTCCACCGGAGAACAAATCGATGAAGAAGGCAGTGACAGTTGGAGTGTTGGCCTGCTCCATGTTTTACAGCATGTGTGGTGTTCTTGGATATGCAGCTTTTGGAAATGATGCCCCCGGCAACTTCTTAACAGGATTTGGCTTTTTTGATCCCTTTTGGCTCGTAGATTTCGCTAATCTCTGTGTCGTTATTCATCTCTTAGGTGCTTATCAGGTACGTACCTAATTACTAAACTAACTAATATCACATCCGGCCGCTCGATCATTACAATAATAATATTATATTATATATATACATATATATATATTCATTACAAGAAGGTATGTAGTGATTGCAACTAGCTTAGCTGTACCTTATTAATTTGGTTGTAGGTTATAGCTCAACCCGTCTTTGGTTTTATGGAAGAATGGAGCCGAAAAAGATGGCCCCAAAGTAGAGTGATAACGGAGTATTACACGTTGGGTGGTTTGGAGTTTAGTTTGTTCAGGTTGATCGGGAGGAGCGCGTATGTTACGGTGATGACAGTAATAGCAATGGCATTTCCTTTTTTCAATGATTTTGTGGGTTTGATTGGCGCATGCACATTTTGGCCACTATCCGTTCATTTTCCAATACAGATGTACATTTCACAAGCCAAGATACCCAGGTTATCATTCACTTGGACCGCCATGCAACTAATCAGTCTAGCCTGCCTCATAGTATCACTCCTCGCTGCCGCTGGATCAACTCGAGGCCTCATTACTTCTGTTACAACCTTTAAGCCACTACAATCTGTGTCTTAGCTTAGTGCCAGTTCCTGTTTTTTCTGTTTATGTCACTAATGTACTCTTATAAATAAAAATAGTTAGACAAATTAATCTAAACATGCATGCTCATGCTCATGCAATCGTACGTTGGATTGATTTCGCAGTTGTTCTTCTTTTCGTAATTTATTCCTACGTCTTTTAGTTAATTCGTTATCAACATCTTTACAAGCCAAGACTAGTGCCAAACATTAATTAGCGTTTTCCTCCTCTTTTTTTTTGAAGATTAGTTCAGTTTGGTAGTTAGTTGAGTTTGTTAGTAGGTGAGTTTGTTATCAACATCTTTACAAGCTATGACTAGTGCCAAACATTAATAGGCGGAGTGAAGGTGATGCCATCAGCTTCTAAATTTCTTTTATATCAAGTAGAGACGGAATTATCAACTTCAGTTCAGCGCACCTTTTGGATGTTGGATTTTCAAAATATAACCAAACGTTATGTCTGTTTGCTTTTCATAAGGACCCTGTAATGATGTGATAGCCTACACTGCAAATACAGTTAATTCACAGAGATAAGGGCATTCATACCAAATGCTACTTGATATCGACCACAACTTGTAATGGAAAACAAGGTGGAAATTATAAGAATTACAAATTCTTTTAGTAGAGTACAAAACCCATCTCCAAAAACACCACAACCTTTATCTTCTTGTTTCATTCTGCAGCAGTATCTTCACTGTTACCGCCCTCTGTTTCAACATCAGGCAACGTTTCTAGATCGTTCCGCACCTCTTTTTCTTCTAAATGTGTTGGATCTTCAACATTTCTCTCCAAATTTTCACTTATTGATTCATCAGAACTGTTCTTTGAAAATCCTTGTACTGTTGTGTTAGAAGTCGTATTTACATTCTCATGGAAATCCATTGATGGTGTGGATTCAGAATCTTTCTCTTGAATTAGAGTACGGTTCTCATTTCCACCATTCTCACTTGAATTATCATCTAAAGTTGCATTTTTAATTTCATTTCCGGGATCATGCGTTATAACTGCACTAGAAGCATCATCCGCTTTGTAGTGTTCTTCACGTGCCTCATGGGTATGTTCTGTGGATCCATCTTCATCATGATCAGCCGTGTTTTCATCTTTCTCTTCAGTTACCTTGTCCTCGTCACTCTCTTCAGTGTCTCTGTCTTCATCTATGATATCCACCTCATCACGGTCAATCTGCATGTTGGACTTGTCTTGTTCGTTTTCATCAATCTCATCGTCCCCACCCCCTTCATCCGTTTTATCTTCATCTTGCTCTTCTTCCTCGTGTTTGTTTTCTTCATCTTGTTGTTCTTGATGCATCTGGATTGCTGTGGTGGTGTCTTGTAACTTTGGTTGAAGGTCTTTTCTTCCAAATTTAAGGATTTGATCAGCACGTGAGATGTTGGGATGATCAAAGTGTTTGTTGTTGTGATGGGACCTTTTGAGTTGGAAGATTAGCCAAAAGCAAACAGCAAGTAACAAACAAACTTGCACAACATGTTTGGTCTTGATTCCTTTGGACCTCTGGTTTCTGACAGGTGAATGTCTATACATATTCTGATGTATTAAGAAGAAGAATGACAAAGTGGCCGGCCTGGAAACATAAATAAATCAATGAATAAATAGATAAGAGTTGAAAACATTTATTACAGGTTCTAAGTTTGGTGTTCCAAAACCAGCCGTGAGTTGAAATCGTGGATTCCAAATAATAATACACAAAATGTGTGGATTGATTGAACTTATTAGTTTAGGAGTATCTTATATCTGGCCAGACAGTAGACTTGAGGAAAATTTCTTCAGACGGTTGAGATACGACGTGAGTGTGGTTAACATTTAGGGAAACCACGTCTTATTTCCCCAAAATCAGGGGAACGATGAGAAATCCAGTATACATGAAACAAGCCCTAGGATAACGAAAAAAGAAACCCTAACCCTAACCCTAACCCTAGGAAATGGAATGGAAGCAGTTGGCTAACGAGCATCAAGTCATAAGAATATCGAAAGCAAAAACTTAAGATGATGAAGACGGATGAATGGAGTGAGTTATACCTGGCTTTGGCGATAGGAAGTCAAATGGGGTTTGTTTTCTTCTACATTTGAGTGGAGCTATGAAACTTACGATGATGGATGAATGATATCGTCTCTCTGTATGTGTGTGTTTTGGATCTAATTGGAGTTCAATAATGTTAATGTTAGTTGGGAGTGAACAACAAGTCTTTGCTATTTACCATAAATGGAGGGTCTCACCACCAAGGACGACATATAAAAAAGAGTAAATTACTGTTTTCGTCCATATGATTTTACGAAAATTACGCTTTCAGTCCAATACTTCATTTATTACACTGACGGTCTAATAGTTTTAAGATTTGTTTCAATTTCGCCTGAACCATTAACACCGTTATAATTTTCTGTTATGTTAATTTGAAATGACATATTTACCCTTATCCCCACCCCATCTTTTCCCACCCCTTTATCTGTTTTCCCCCATCTCCTCTCTCTTCAAAAAACCTCACACTCAAACATACACATTCTACTACCACCTCCACCATCCATCCGGCGGCCACTGGCACCGCCCTCCCCGGCGGCCACATGCACCGCGCCCCACCTACACCGCCCGCCACCTACATCGCCCCACGTGCCCTGTCTCCTCCCCCACAACCTGCAGTCCTGCACCGCCCGTCACCGGCAACCTGCACCGCCCGCCACCTGCACTGCCATTCTCGCCCGCCACCTGCATCGCCTGCCACCTGCATCACCCTCCTCACCCGCCACCTGCACTGCCCTCCTCGCCCGTCACCTGCACCGCCTGCCACCTGCGCCACCATACTCACCACCATCAACGATTTGAAACCGCCTACCACCACCCACCACCATAAAAACCCGCCAGATCTTAGATTTTTTAAGTTGATCTGATTTTGGGTGTAGTGGTGTGGTAGTAGTGGTGTTGCCGGCGGGTTTGGTGGTGTTGCCGGCGGATTTTAGTGGTGGTGGTGGGGTCGCCGGCGGGTTTCAAAGGTGGTGGTGGGGTCGCCGGCGGGTTTCAATGGTGGTGTTGGGGTCGCCGACGGGTGTCAGTGGAGAGGGTAGTTGGTGGTGGTTGGCGGGTTTCGGTGGTAGTGGTGGGGTCGCCGGCGGGTTCAGTGGAGAGGGTAGTTGGTGGTGGCTGGTGGGTTATAAGTGGTGAGGGTGCACGATGGCGGTTCGATGATGGTGGTCTAGGGGTGTAGAATTTTGTTTGTGTGTGTGAGAGAGAAGAGAGAATAGAGAAGATGGAGAGAAAGAGAGGAGGGATATGGGTTGGGTGGGGATGAGAATAGGTTTTTATTAAATTCAGGGGTAAAAATGTCTTTTTACATCATTTAACAGAACAAACACTAACGGTGTTAACACCTTGGGTGAAATTGAAACAAACCTTAAAACTATTGGACCGTCAGTGTAATAAATAAACTATTAGACTGAACCCGTGATTTTCGTCAAACCTCAGGGACGAAAACAGTAATTTACTCTATAAAAAATACAATTTCTTTATTCATTTATTTTTTCTGCATTACACAATTAAAACAACCAACCTATAACATATTAAAAATCATTGCGACAGTAATAACCCATTCAATTGGGTCAGTAAACGCTCAAATCATTCATAATTCCGTTTGAAACTCCCGAATCAAAACCGCAACCCGTTCAAATTGAAATAGTCAAAATTGAAACTATATAATCAAGGGAAAACAACTCATTTTATTCCTGTAATCTCACTAAACTCGTAATTTCACAATACCATACACATTCATATCGAATTCAAACCTCGTTTACATCGTGACCTGCATCTTAGCCGAGCAATACCTTCGGAGCAGTCTAAACCAAAATTGATTAAGGGATCTTATTGTCATCCTAACAAGCTTCTAGAATCATCAATTGAAGCAATATCATCATTATATCGGATTCAACCTATCTCTTTGTCGCGACTGTTCTTGTTATTATCATCGAATCATAACTAATCTAGGTAATTGATCATGTCTATGCGGTTGATTTCATGTGGGGAATAAAAGCCCCATATTGATTTTGATTATCATAATCGAGTTAGTGTTTAATTTAAATGATTTGATTTCTAGGGTTATTGTGAATTTGGGGATTTTATTTACAATGTTTTTATAAATTGCATTTGAAGATAGCTTAACAAGGTTTAAGGCGTTGGCTTGTTGGTTAAAACACATTGACTATACCTAGGGGACCTGGGTCCGACCCTGCGCACCCCATCTTCTTATTGAAACCTATTTTTTAAACATTTTTCAAACTAGAAAATAATTACTAATTTATTTAATTAAAATCAAAGAACTATGTAAATTCATATTAACCTAGAAATTATGTATCAATTTCTAAAAATTTATAAAAAGTATAAATTTATATTTTCTTTAGTTCTAAAGGTTTAAATTTTATAAAACCATTATAAAAGTTATTTGAATTTGTAAAATGATTTTCAATCAAACCAGAATTCTTTCAAAATATTTTGTAATTCATTTAAATAATTGATATATATAATTTTATAATTATCCATGCAAATATATATGTATATTTCATTATATTTAGATAATTATAAAACCTAATTCAGTTATTAAATCTTTATCTTTTGAATAAAAGTTACATATGTAACATTAAGTTACACATATGTGAATTTTTGCCCTTATAATTATATGTATTTCATTTATGTACTAAATTAGCATTGTTTTAACTTTGATTACTGCTAGCGGATTTACAAGTTACGTTTTAGAGAAAGATCTAGTGTTTACTCATATGTTATCATAGAATCACACTAGCATGCAATATTATCACAATGAATCACGATACATAGAAGATGAGATAATTTTCACAAATAGGTTCTTGAATTCAGTCATTAGTTACCTATGAAAGTACTAGAATCATTAAAGAGTTAAGCAAGTAGGTTAAACATGTAAGGATGTTATATAATTAATAAACAAAGGTTAATTTATAGTAGAGATGGGCAAAAAAACCGGTTGGGGTTTCCAAATCGGTTCCAAAACGGTTTTTATGAGTCCCCGTAACCAGTTTGACTCAAACCGGTTCGGTTCCAAACCGGCCTGCCGATTCTACTTCGGTTTGGGTGTAGTGGGTAACAAACCGGTAGGTTCCAAACTGGTTTTGTGCATTTTAAAAAATATAGCCATTGGGAGCCTTCATATAACCATTTTTGGCATTTTTTCACCAATTTAACCCCCTTACACTATTATAATAAGTGTTGAGTGTTTTGATTGAATCATAATAATCAAAAACTCTCTCTACACCTTAAAAACTCAAAAATGCTCACTTTCTTTTCACAACAATCAAAAACTCTCAAAATAGTTTCTTCTAGTGCTCGATCTTCAGTTGGTTGTGATGCATCTTCTCAAAATGTTGTTGTTCGAGTTATCCTACTAATAGAAACCCGGAGATTTGGTGCAACTATGATTTGTGTGAGATGTCAACGGGTCCGAATAAGGCTCGTTGTAAATTGTGTTTCATATTTTTTTCAAAGGATGCGAATTCTACTTTGAAAAATCACATTCAATTAAAATATTACAAAGCATTGAAAGGAGAACCGTCTCGAGGTCAAACCTTGATGACAAATGAAGGTAATTTATGGGCTTACAATGTGGATGTGTTTGGAGAGCAAATGACGCCTTTTTTCATCCAAAAAAGCTTATCATTTAAGCACTTTGACAATGAACGTTTAACTCGGCTAATTTAACAAACTCTCCAACTGTGATACACACATGTAAGTTGTGCTACACTTAGAAGAGATTGTTTAGAAATGTGAAAAAAGATAAAAATGAATGATGTATTATATTAAAAATTTACAAACCGGTGTTAATTTAACTAGTGCCATTTGGTCGACTCTTTACGATTCACCGGACTCGTATATTTGTGTCACCGCCCATTGGGTTGAACCCGATTCGTGGAAAATTATGAAACGTACGATTGCGTTTGATTTGTTTGATTATCCTCACACCGGTAAAATATTTTTTTATCTTATTGACAAAATTGTTAAAACATATAAATTGGAAAACAAAATCTTGTCAATATCTTTTGATAACGTGTCATATAATATGATTGCGATAGAACATATAAAATTAAAATATAAACCAATTTGTGACGGTGTATTTTTTCATAGTCGATATGTTGCGTACATCATAAAATTAGCCATTGAAGACGGTTTAAAAACTATTGAAACAACAAAAGATGCTTTTAAAAGAATGTTTTTGTTTTTCAAGTGATTGTACATGTGAGTCGATTATTATGGCGGCAATGGTGGACTATTGCGCATCCGATTCCATTCGTTTCAACGATGATCATGATTATAGATCTGGCTGATTGTTGTGATGATGATGGTGGCCTGCTACCTGGCGTGGCAACTCCGGTTGCAGCCGTGGAGGCATCTGATTCATTTGGTTTAGCAACGACGATGATGATCGTAGATCTAAGTCGATTGATTTTATTAATTTTTTTGCGGTGGTTTTGTTTTGTATGGCCATTTTAGGGTTTATAATGGGAGAAAATGCAGACCGAGATGGTTGTAGGGTGGAACAACGTAGTGGCGAAGGAGGTGATGTATGTGGTGGATGAAGATAATGGTGATGTGATGAAATATGATGAAAAAATTAATTGTTGGCATGTGGTGATTGAAGGGTCGTAACTTCTAAAAGGGGCGGAGCGAATGGCAGCCGACGGGGAGAAAATTTGTGTTGTAGTGGGTGGCGATGGATGTATCACCATGGTGGATGTGGTGGCGGAGCCATATTCCCAAAACTATAAAAGAGTTTATCTTATTCGTAGAGGCTCTTGAATTTCATCTTGATTTTGCAAATCTAAGGTTTAACTTATTTGAAATTGCTTATAAAATACTTCAGGTTTAATCAATTCATGGAGTTTACTAGAATGATTATAAGAATACATTTCACTCATTGTTTATTGCATTGTATTTGAATCAAGGATTTTTTCAATTGAAGCAGGTTTTTTTTTGATTGAACCAAGTTCCAAAAAAGAACAATTATTAATATAAGTTTATTAATATCTTAAGGAGTTTAATTTAGATTGAGATAAACATAAGTGTAGTATAAATATGAGTCCAAATCATTGTATTTGGTATGTTTTTGTTTATAATAATATTCTTAGAATCCAGACAGGTTGTCTTCATATTCTTGGTGTGTTCTTGTGTTGATATATTGATTCTATGTCAACTATTAGTATTAGAATTAAGGTGTAGCTCATACACAGAAAGAAATACATGATATCAAAGACTTGAATGTAGTCAAGATCAAGCATTGAATATTGAAGAAAATAAACAAAAGACCGTGAATACAAACCACCGATTGTATCTGAGAGGGAACAATCAAGGTGAGATGGTTCGTGCCAATTCTTGTGAATTTGATTAAGGTGAGATGGTTATATTAACAAGATTGTCAAGGTCAGGATCAACAATAGATCTCTTTTCTTCCTCACTAATAAAAAAAAGTAATTAGGGTAGATTGTTTTTGTGATAGAAGATATCCGATTAGTTTATGGGTTGGCTGACGGGAAAAGATTCCTTAAATCCAAAGGCTTTAAATCTAGTCTTACCTAGCATGTAAAGACGAAAAAGATAGAAGCAAAAGGGTAGCGACTTGTTTTTTTCTTTGATCGGTGGTCAAGAATAGTGTAGTTTCTAAGTACTAGGGAAAAAATCAGATTTTTGGAGATCTGACCAATGAAGTAGAAAGGGAAAAAAAGGAAAGGAAATTTTTGTGTTGATTCATCGAGAAAAGAAGCACAAAAATAAATGCATTTGATGGTTTGTGTTTTTATTCAAGTGTTTGGATGTATTTTAGGCGTATATTCTCCGAAAGACAAAAGAAGCACAAATAATGTATTTGATGGTGATTGATTTTATATTTTTATTCAATTGTTTGGACGTATTTTAGGCGTGTATACTCCTAAAGACTTGAAGACAACTAATCACAAGGGATGTGTTTTTGTGATCGTTGCATTAAGGGTATTCAAGATCCGGTATTCAAGATCCGGTGGAACAGATCAAAATTAAGGGGGAGAATGAAGGTTTACTCTTAATTTAAATAAAACGATAATTATTAATATTAGGTTATTGATATCTTATGGAGTTTGAATTAGATTAGGATAAACATAAGTATAGTATAAATATGAGTCATAATCATTGTATTTGGTGTCCTTTTGTTTAAAATAATATTCTTAGAGTCGATACAAGTTGTCTACAAATTCTGTTGTTTTCTTGTGTTGATATATTGATTTTGAGCAATAGTTTATTGAGTTTCCTTCGTGGAGTAAGTTAATTAGTTTTGAAGGGTTTTTTAGTTATAATTAGAGTCATTAGCTTCATTTTATTTAATTATTAGCCCAAAATCAATACATCAACACAAGAACACACCAAGAATACAGAGACAACCCATCTCAACTTTAAAAATATTATTATAATCAAAAGCACACCAAATACAATTATTATGAATCCTATTTATATTACATTTATGTTTATCCTAATCGAATTCAAACTCCATAAGATATTAATAAAATATCCTTTTAATTAAATCAAGGATAAACCTTCATTTTCCCGCTTAATTTTGATATGTTCCACTTGGATCTTGAATACCGTGTAACGCTCATAATTCTTCAACCTTAATTCTTGATATCTTGCTTTCACCTCGCAACAAAACTTTCGATTAGGAATGTTTATATTCGAATATTCGAAATCTCAAAATTTGATTCGAGTCGAAAATCACTTCTTTGAAATTCGGTTCTAATTTTCAAATTCAAATTCGATACGATTCCAAGCCTAATTATTGGATCCTAATCGAATTATGAATTTGTGATTTACGGTTTGATTCGAAATTTGAATTAGAAATACACATACTTACACTTATTTATTTTATATATTAATTTAGATTTACACATATGAGGAAATAAGAATTAAAAAGATAATTCCTTTTTATTCTTTATTACCTCCTTGATCAGATCTTTGCAATTGTGATTTTTTCCCAGGTTCTAAAAACTATACTTTTCTTGTCTACTGATCAAACAAAAACACCATTCGGCTGCCCTGATGCTTCTGTTGTTTTTCTTCATTCCTTGCTAGGCAAGACTAGATTCAAATCCTCCTGCTTTAACGAATCTTTTTCCGTTCGCCTACTCGCAAAATCTGATTGGATATCTTCTACCAAATAAACAACCTACCTTGGTTACTCTATTTTTATTTCCAAGGATGAAAAATGATTGTTTCATTGATCTCCTATTCGTTATCTTTGATATTTGATTCTTGATCTTGATTACACCAAAGTCTTTGATCACCTGCCTTTCTTCTCGAGTATGAGCTATGATCACGTGTCAATAATCCAATGTTTAATTAACCTAAATACGTGAAGTTATATTGTGATTATTATGGAATAGGTCAAGTTGTGTGTTGTCACACCCCCGCTAAAAGCGGAAACACGGGGATGTAACGAGATCGGGATCGTCATAACACATGGTAAACAGTAGAGATGCAATATAATATATGATGATAAAGCGTGTCATGACGACACCCGACACAAATGGAGACTTGTGTCGTGTTTAGTCAATATTCACGACAACATAGCCATAAGCATAAACATGTTAAATGATTCACATAATCAAATGATGTTAAAATTGTAATGTAAATTCCCACAACCCGGGAACAAGTATCAAAAGAATAATATTGTTTAATCAGACTACAATATTATTTCAAAATGATTGTTTGTCAAATATGTTTAGTCTCAAAAATACATCCTAGGATCTCCACTAAGGCAGCACACCTAGATCTTCAATTAGCATTGTCACCTGAAAAGATATGCTCAAAATGGTCAACAAAATTGTTGGTGAGCTCGCAGGTTTAAATAGTAAATAAGTAGTTGATGTTGTATAGTAAATGACGTGGAATACCGTAAATACAGTTATAAGTAAGTAAAATCACATGACAATGAGCTTTGCAACCAAACTTAATGACGTACACACAAATCTTGTCGGAATATATTCACCCAAGGGCCCGTTCCTGGCCACTGATGGTACTAACTAGTATACCAACAAACAAGTGTGGGGGTGTCAATCCAGTAGTACTACCAATACCTATCCGTCGGTTTCCACACTGGAATTAAATAGTTGCAAAGAAAGTACCACACATCAAACTCAAGCATGTGTCAGATAAGTACTCACAAAACAGTAACACGTTGATTCCAAGTATGTAAATTGTATGTAAATTGTACAGCATTGAAAATGGGTGAGCATACTTTTCCCCCATGTTTGTAAATGATTGAAATCTTGTATAAGCATAAAAAAGGGCTACGAAACTCACTTGTTAAGCGGTAAGTATGAATGATCAAAGTTCCCAAATGTAGTATGCAATGAACGGTCAAACACCTATTGACAGTTATTGTTAAGCATTAATGATATGTATAAAGCATATAATAATGTTCTGTCAGTTCCGTTTGTATCGGTTCGGTCGCGTGTAACACACACAAGCTGACACACGTATTAGATCTTATGTAGATCCAAGTACCAGAAAACATTGCCATCGTCGGTGATATTGTGTAAAAGTTCCGTTGTTATAAGAAACGTATTTGTTAAATATTAGTAGTCCCAAATGGGTTGTTGATAATTGTAAAATGTTAGGTTGATTTGATTTGGAATAGTATTTGTAGGCTTGATAGCGTTGACTTTAATCTTTGTGGTTAAGCAATAGCAACCGTGTTAATGTTACCTCAACATCACACGACATACACACACCACGCACAAGAAGGAAATCACACACAACAATTCCAATCGCACAACAGGACCAGACGCACGACTCAACACTCCATCCGCACGAATCAACCCTCATTCGTACGAATCAGCTTCATTCGTAAGATTGAACCTTCATTCGTGCGGCTCAGTATCCAGTCGTACCACACAGCACTCAATCGCACGAATCAACCTTCATTCGTACGAATCAGCTTCATTCGTACGACTGAACCTCCATTCGTACGATTAGCCTTCAGTCGTGCGATACACGCACAATCGCACACAACATTCATCCGCATGACTCAATCGCACACATTCATTCGATCGCACAACTCAATCGCACGACATACCCAGTCGCACAACTCAGTCCCCCGAATTACACAGTCGCACGACTCAGTCGCACGACTCACCCAGTCGCACGGCTCAGTCGCATGACAGACCCAGTCGCCAGAATGGCAGATTCGCGACTGCAGCTGTGCAGAGCAGCCTCCGGCTGCTCCGAGCACGATTTTTACACAACAAGGAATTCCAGAAACACACTACAAACACACACAAACAAGAAGCACACGCAGAAGGACATCACACACACCCACACGACCTCATGTGTTCGGGTTGAACCCGAACACCCGAAACCCTAAAATGGACAGCAGAAAAACGAGCAAGAAAGGGACAACCAAGGTCGTCTACCTGCAAGAATAGAGTACACTCGGTTATAGACGAAGTCTAGACGACGAAAACGAGAGCAAACAGGGTGGTTTTGGTGCAAGGAAGAAGGTGTAAAGTGAAGAAGAGAATGAAGGAGAAGAAAAAGAGATAAGTCTAGGGCTGGGAAAATGGGGTTTTTATACCCATCCCAAGTTTGCAAAATGTTAAATTTAGTCCCTGCACTTAGCCCCCGAGTTCCCAAAAATGTTTCGGTTGAAAACGACTTTATTAGGCTAATTATATTACTAATAAAGATGTAATTAATGTTATTGGTATCTTAAAAATTGGTTTTATTAATGACAATAATATTATATAAAAACGATATATTTAGCGGTAACGATGATGAAAGTTGTAAAAGTTTTTAAGGATAGCATACGTTAATGATAAGAACACAAGCATAAGGATGATAAAGCAAGTATAATATCCACACGAATAGTTTATAAAGATAAGGAATGATCGAGCGAAGAAAAGTTAATGGAATCCACGTTGATTGATGGACCTTTAGGTGACGGATGTCACATGTGTGTTTTAATTTATAAGGATTTGGAGCTAAAGGAAGCATATTTGGGATGAAAATAAGCAATAGAAGGAATTACAAGGGTTGAAGATGTAGTTAAATGAAGTTACGAAAATGGCCCAGAAAACCCTAAACCGGCGTAATATACGCCGAGTATGGGCGTATGATACGCCGGTCAGCATATTGACGACGTATTTATGGGCGTATTTGACCAAAATCACAAAAAGTTGGGCGTCTGAGAACAGAGGTGGGCGTATGATACGCCTAGGGTCAGCGTATCATATGCCGGTCTTCGACAAATTCCCTATTTTCATGGAGTTCAAGATATTTAAAGATATACAACTTCAATTCGAAGAAGAACTTTTTTCCGGCCGATTCCAAGTGATTTTGAGGTGCTTTTTGGTGATTACAAGCTTCCTAATACACACACAAATCATCCTTGATCTTGATCATCGTCAAAACAAAAGTGAAGATTCAATGAAGACCATGAGTGGCTAGTTCGTTTGTAATTGCTTCCGGGAGAATCGATTATGTTAAAGTAAGACTTTTTATGTGTTCATTAGGGTTTATTAAATAAGAGATTTTGAATTTAAGTTTAACTTTTGATTACGTTAATAGATTCATCTATAAACATAGTTGCTTGCTGAAATTATCAGTTTTTGGTTTCCTTGCATCGTGAACTCACTAAAATCGAGTGGTAACTTGGTATAAATGAATTAATAACAATGTGAATGAGCAAGTTTTAAACGTTTGATCCTTTGTTATTACGTTAATTGAAAAGTTGAAGTTTTTAGAATTAGGTTTTGGCAAACCCTAGTTTGATTACATAAATTGTTGATCTTGCATAATTGAGGATCCGGAAGTGATTGTTTTTCATCATTTATTAAATCCATTCCAAATTTTATTGCTTTTTGCACTTGTTTTATTCAACTCATTTAAAGTTTCAATTTTTAGTTATAAAGTTTGTGTCTTTTAGTTAATCGATTCGCAATCGTTAAACACTTTCCATATATTGGAGATGACCTTACTTATCCTTACGCGATAAAGATAACTAAGACCAGTTATTAACTTGTTTTTGATCGAGTCACGACAACCAGATCAAGCTGCACCTTAGCTCTAATACCAGTTGTTGAAGTAACCAGTTGGATCAAATCGAAAGCATATGCAAACACACATATTTAAAGTAACATACTTCCACCGTTTACTTATTATTGAACTTGAAAAATAAAACTAAATACATAACTTTATATTTATAGTAGACATAAATAAATCCTATTCCAATTCAAATACTATTTTAAGAAATCATATAGATAAACTAATAATTATATATTCCTAATATGTCGATAGCCAATAATTAATCAAACCAAACTTTTCGTTTCACTTCTTGATAGTTTTATTTTATATTGCATAACCCTTCAATTATGAACATATCAAGATTAGATTCTTCATTCACCATTTTAATCTTGATATTTACCTTCACCTCTCATTTATGTTTAAAAGTGTTTATCTCCTCGATCTCTTCTGGACCAGGAACTCAACCCTGGCCACGTCCTAGATCTTCTTAGTTTGAACCCCTGCTTTCAACAATAATTTCTTTGGATCAAAACCTGCTTCTTTGACTTGTACTTCTTCCCGAGTCGTTTAAGTCACATGCTGATCGACCTTTGACTAATAATTAGTAGTTATTATCCAAAGTCACATGCTCATCGACCTCCCTGAACATATCAAGATTAGATCCTTCATTCGATTCAAAGTGGTATTATCCAAAGTGGTATTATGGAAATCTTTTAATTTAGATCTGTAAATAAGATATACATTAGATTATTATGAATTGTAATCTAATTAAGAGTTCTAATAGGTTATGAGACTTGGTCTCTAAGTATTAATCTCTTATAAATACCAAATAAAGTTCGAGGGTTAGATATCAAGAGAATTATTGTATTGTAGTTTTGAGTTGTTTTCCATAATATAATAGAAAAGAGTTTACTTCTGGATCCCGACTTCAACCCCGGCCACGTCCTAGATCTTCTCAATTTGAACCCTTATTTTCAACAATGATTTCTTTGGATCAAAACCCATGTATTTGACTTGTACTTCTTTCCTGATCATTTAAGCCACATGCTCATCGATCTCCGACTGAAAAACTAGTCCATTGCTTTTCTGTTTTTACCCGGCGGTTGAGATAATTATCAAGTTGTTAGGATAGATAATTATATAGTTTTACTTAATTTGTCATGTTTATCAGTTTTGTTAAATAGGTTAATTTTAATAGTTTATTGAGTTACCTTGATGGAGTAGGTTACTAAGTTTCTAAGGGTTTTTTTAGTTATAAATAAGGTAATTAGCTTCTTTGTATGTAAGAGCTTAATTGATATATTAATAAAAGAGTCGTGAGAGTGTTTTTCACATAATCATCTAGTTTTGTTCTTGTTTTGATTTAAGTTAATTGGCTGGTGTGAGATTTCTAGTTGTATTTCTAAGGGCCTGATTGCTAACAGTTTTAAATTAAATTGAGAAAGATGACATATAAGAAAATATAACAAAACACCTATAGTTTTAGTTTTTTTTTATATATTAAGTGATGAACTGTTGTAGAAAACGCTGGAAAAACCCACCCAAATTCCCACCACGAATCACGAGTAGAAAAGCTAGTTTTATTAAAAATAACAAAGCTCTATAATAAGAAGGAATCTAATTCATTTCTTAATTTTCTTTACAAGATTATATGCTATCGCTTTAAAAACACGGTGACCTTTTTTGTATTCCTTTTTACGCCTTAAATTCCAAAATGGTTACTTACTTTGAAATAATAAGTTTTAATATAAGGTTAATTAATCTCTTTGAACGTACTGGAAATATTTAGCCGTGATTTACTTTTTAAACGTATAATTCACACCTTTAATTGATTTACTTTTTAATCATACTTATGGGACTTGAACCATTACCCGCATAAGCGATGGCCTCTCATAAAGAGGGTATGTGTGTTAATCCTTACAAGTGAAGTATTAGATGGTATTTAGGAGTAAAAAGTTTGTTCTTTCAAAAGTAGCTAATCATGTGGATTGTAAAATGTTAATCGACATGAATATTGTATGCCAAAGGGAACGTCTTGTGATAAAGTGATATATTTTTATGTAAAAAGTTATGGGTACAAATACTGAAAAATACATGTGTGATGGTTTTAAAAATAAAATGAATATAAAGTAGAAAGCATGTGCGCTCGTTTGTAATGGAAAGAAGATAAAATCTTGTTTGGCTTGTCTAATGAATCCAAAACTAGGTATAATTGGATTAATTTAATTGAAAGGAACAAGTAAATTTTACTACCATCTTAAAATTAAACATCTAATAATAATAATAATAATAATAATAATAATAATAATAATAATAATAATAATAATAATAAATAATAATAATAATAATAATAATAATAATAATATAATAATAATACTAATAATATAATAATAATAATAAATAATAATAATAATAATAATAATCAATAATCATAATAATACTAATAATACCTAATATCCTAATACTAATAATCCTCATAATCCTCCTAATAATAATAATCATCCTCATCCTAATCCTCAATACTAATATCTACTCCTACCTAATAATATCCTAATCTACTCCTCCTACTCTCCTCCCTCCTCCTCCTCCTATCTCCTCCTCCTCCTCCTCCTCCTCCTCCTCCTCCTCCTCCTCCTCCTCCTCCTCCTCTCCTCCTCTCCTCCTCCTCCTCCTCCTCCTCCTCCTCCTCCTCCTCCTCCTCCTCCTCCTCCTCCTCCTCCTCCTCCTCCTCCTCCTCCTCCTCCTCTCCTCCTCCTCCTCCTCCTCCTCCTCCTCCTCCTCCTCCTCCTCCTCCTCCTCCTCCTCCTCCTCTCCTCCTCCTCCTCCTCCTCCTCCTCCTCTCCTCCTCCTCCTCCTCCTCCTCCTCCTCCTCCTCCTCCTCCTCCTCCTCCTCCTCCTCCTCCTCCTCTCCTCCTCCTCCTCCTCCTCCTCCTCCTCCTCCTCCTCCTCCTCCTCCTCCTCCTCCTCCTCCTCCTCCTCCTCCTCCTCCTCCTCCTCCTCCTCCTCCTCCTCCTCCTCTCCTCCTCCTCCTCCTCCTCCTCCTCCTCCTCCTCCTCCTCCTCCTCCTCCTCCTCCTCCTCCTCCTCCTCCTCCTCCTCCTCTCCTCCTCCTCCTCCTCCTCCTCCTCCTCCTCCTCCTCCTCCTCCTCTCCTCCTCCTCCTCCTCCTCCTCCTCCTCCTCCTCCTCCTCCTCCTCCTCCTCCTCCTCCTCCTCCTCCTCCTCCTCCTCCTCCTCCTCCTCCTCCTCCTCCTCCTCCTCCTCCTCCTCCTCCTCCTCCTCCTCCTCCTCCTCCTCCTCCTCCTCCTCCTCCTCCTCCTCCTCCTCCTCCTCCTCCTCCTCCTCCTCCTCCTCCTCCTCCTCCTCCTCCTCCTCCTCCTCCCCTCCTCCTCCTCCTCCTCCTCCTCCTCCTCCTCCTCCTCCTCCTCCTCCTCCTCCTCCTCCTCCTCCTCCTCCTCCTCCTCCTCCTCCTCCTCCTCCTCCTCCTCCTCCTCCTCCTCCTCCTCCTCCTCCTCCTCCTCCTCCTCCTCCTCCTCCTCCTCCTCCTCCTCCTCCTCCTCTCCTCCTCCTCCTCCTCCTCCTCCCTCCTCCTCCTCCTCCTCCTCCTCCTCCTCCTCCTCCCTCCTCCTCCTCCTCCTCCTCCTCCTCCTCCTCCTCCTCCTCCTCCTCCTCCTCCTCCTCCTCCTCCTCCTCCTCCTCCTCCTCCCCTCCTCCTCCTCCTCCTCTCCTCCTCCTCCTCCTCCTCCTCCTCCTCCTCCTCCTCCTCCTCCTCCTCCTCCTCCTCCTCCTCCTCCTCCTCCTCCTCCTCCTCCTCCTCCTCCTCCTCCTCCTCCTCCTCCTCCTCCTCCTCCTCCTCCTCCTCCTCCTCCTCCTCCTCCTCCTCCTCCTCTCCCCTCCTCCTCCTCCTCCTCCTCCTCCTCCTCCTCCTCCTCCTCCTCCTCCTCCTCCTCCTCCTCCTCCTCCTCCTCCTCCTCCTCCTCCTCCTCCTCCTCCTCCTCCTCCTCCTCCTCCTCCTCCTCCTCCTCCTCCTCCTCCTCCTCCTCCTCCTCCTCCTCCTCCTCCTCCTCCCCCGCCTCCGCTTCGTTGTTGTCCTGTTTTCAGCTTTTGTGTCTTAAGGAAAAAAGAAATGATATTTGAGAAGGGCCCCATCTTTCTGAGGTAAGATATCCATGTATATTAAATATTGAAGAGTTGAGAGGAGTAGTTTCATAGGTAGAATATATATATATATAATATATAAATGTACTGAAATAAATCCTTTTCAATGAAGAAAGATCGTGAAAGCTGTGGAGGGAGTGACACGTAAGTACGTAATGCTAGCATCTAAAGTTTGTCATCCCTCGCGGCTGCCACCACCTGGGCTGAATTCTTACATACACTGATTAAACCCAAAGTCGGCTATCATTTCAGTCATTCATATATCTTGATTGATAAAGTTATAGTCTTTGATCTCTTATGTAGGTGGTGTTGTTGATTTAGATTATTCTAGTATGGCGGTGGAATACGAGTGTTGCGGATCTGAGTTCTTTGTGCACATCTTGATCATTGTGCTTTTGGTTTTGTTCGCTGGTTTGATGTCTGGTCTTACCTTGGGGCTTATGTCTTTGAGTCTTGTTGATCTCGAAGTTCTTGCCAAATCCGGTACTCCAAAAGATCGTTCATACGCAGGTACCCCCCTGCCATTCCATTCATGATTCATTCATCACATTTTCATTTCACTAGCTGTTTGTTTTGTTGATCAAAACCACCGGCATCTGATCATCAATCAACTGGTTCAATTTCTTTTCTTTTTTTTTTAATTTCTTGTCACAACACAACACAACACAACATGACAACAGACAAGATATTACCAGTGGTCAGAAGGCAACATTTACTTCTCTGCACCCTTCTTATTTGTAATGCTGCCGCAATGGAGGTGCTATTATTAATTTATCATCATTATTATTATTAAACAAGTTGAAATGGGTAGATTAATCAAATCTGCATGATTATTATCTTCTTCTTCAGGCTCTTCCTATCTTTCTGGATGCCTTAGTCACAGCTTGGGGTGCCATTCTTATTTCAGTCACATTGATACTTCTGTTTGGTGAGGTAATCACTAATGATCAGTCATCATCCCTATTGGCTATTGATTCAAAATCTCATCTTCATCGATTCCCATCTCCAGATCATACCCCAGTCTGTTTGTAGTCGATATGGATTGGCTATTGGTGCATCTGTGGCTCCATTTGTACGCCTTCTTGTGTGGGTCTGTTTTCCTGTTGCATATCCAATAAGCAAGGTGGGTGATATATCTATCATATATGTTACACGATCAGTGATATAATTCGTCGTAATTTGTGAAACTTTCTCCTTTCATTACCAGCTCCTTGACTATTTGTTGGGGCAAGAACACGTTGCTTTGTTCAGGAGAGCAGAGTTAAAGACCCTTGTGAATTTGCATGGTAACGAGGTATGTGTCATGGTACAAATGTATTTACTTTTTTCTTTTTTTTTAAAAAAAAAATTGAGGTTTGTTCATGTTTTGTGATGTTTTGAACAGGCTGGGAAAGGAGGAGAACTAACACATGATGAGACCACCATAATTGCAGGAGCACTTGAACTTACAGAAAAGACAGCTAGTGATGCAATGACTCCTATATCAGACACCTTCTCAATTGATTTAAATGCTAAACTTGACAGGTTTAAATTCTTTCTATCTGTATCTTTGCCAAACCTTCCTTTATAACTAACAAACTACCAACCTATGGCCTATCACCTATGGGTTGGGTTTTTGTGATGCAGGAACTTGATGAATTTAATCCTGGAGAAAGGGCATAGCAGACTACCTATTTATTATGAGCAACCTACAAACATAATTGGACTCGTCTTGGTAATTGTGTGTTCCATTTGGCTTTGTCAAATCAAATCTCGGTACATCTTGAAAATTTTTTTCTTTTCTGTTTTAAGGTAAAAAATTTGTTGACCATCCACCCTGAAGATGAAATGCCTGTAAAAAGTGTCACGATTCGCAGAATTCCCAAGTATGCTTTATCTGTTCTACTAAGATATTTTGTTTAAAAATAGTTACATGCATGATTGATTCCAGTTAATTGTTTTAGAGTTCCAGAAACTCTTCCACTGTATGACATCTTGAATGAGTTTCAGAAAGGTCACAGTCACATGGCGGTTGTTGTGAGACAGCGTTGTAAGAGTAGTCTAGCATCTGGTAAGAGCCAAAACAATAACGACTATATGATGTTTACAGAAATGAAATGCGAAAACCGTATTATTAAGTAATGGGTGTCTCTTGTTAATGTAGATGTGGCGAAAGAAGTGCGAGTAGATGTTGATGGGGATGCTAGAGAGAATAGTTTAAGGTCGAAAAGGTCACTTCATAAATGGAAGAGTTTCCAAAGCAATGGCAGCTTGAGGAGTAAGAAGTGGAATAAAGACATGTACTCTGATATCTTAGAGTTGGAAGGAAAACCACTTCCCAAAGTGGCTGAAGAAGAAGAGGTGGTTGGCATTATTACAATGGAAGATGTGATTGAAGAGCTACTGCAGGTAAGTCTCTCTAAATCATAATGATGAGTTCCCTAGACTGGACGCATCAAGTGAATTGACAATAGCTTTTTGATTCTGTGTAGGAGGAGATCTTTGATGAAACTGATCACCAGTTTGAGGGCTCCTAAAACTGGTTAGGTTAGGCCTTAGGGCGACAAGTCTTCTTAGTTTCACTTCAGGCCACACCTGAAAATGTTGTGCTCTTTGAGGATGACTGTAATAAATTTAAGTTATGAAATCTAATGTTTCTTTGTATGTGTTCCTTTTTCTTTCCTCTTATAATTTTGGGATTTTGTTTTGAATTCATTATAAATAAGTTGATATGAATAAAGCACTGTTAGAGTCAAGTAAAAATTTAAATAAAAGGGTTCATAGTGAAATGAAGGTTCAGTTACATTAATGTAATACTCAATCAACATCTTAAAGTTTTATTTATTTCGTTTGAGTTTTAATTTTGGATGTTCTTTTAGTCAGTCAAGCCTTGAGAAGTGATATGGTAAGATTATTCTTTCTTACGGTGGCTCATGCATCATTTAAGTGAAGAACAGAACGCCTTTCATCAAAGTACAGGTGATCGAATAAAGATGGTTATGTGCAAGAGGGCATTAGCACTAGTTTTCAGAGAGGGGTGATCTTTTATATAAAAGGATGAGCATTGATACTAGTCACAGAATCAAACAAGCAGACTTAAAGATGTCGGTTCCAGAAAAGTACGCGTATGTCATCTGGCATTCGACAAACAAATATATCGAAACAGAAACGGGCATCATCATCTTAGAGCATTTCAGAATGCAGACGGTTCAGTTTTCAGATATCCACACGAGTTTTTATGATTTTACAAAGAAACCCAAGCCTCTATTCCATGTACTGTGCATAGATGGTTAATAATCACTTTCGATGTTTACTTTTATTCTTCTCCTTTTTCCTCTTCTTCTTATCACCAGACATCTTGTGCTTTCTGCAACGATGCTTGCTTCTTTTGACCCTTCTCTCTCCTTCTTCAAAAGATTCCTCATCTGAGGATGAGCTTGATTTGAGATTACAAGGCTTGTCTGGACCAAGAATGGCGCGACTGCTTTCTCTATACCCCATGTTGACAGGGCTTTCTAGATGCTTCTTCCCTTCAGAATCAGGGAGATATGGGCCTGTCTCATCCATCCTGGAACCAATGGTACCCCTACCCCGTTTAGCCCTGTCGTAATAAAAAAAAGTGAGACTGGTCACTGTGCAAACCCACACGTGTGCAAACTACAAAGCACAAGAGATAGTACCTTGAGTGCAAGAATTCCTCAATCTCATTGTCCCTCAATTCACCTTCAATTGTACTTTTGCTTGATGAGCACAAAGAAGTATGTATCCTTTCATAATCCTCAAACCTTGTACTTGTATTCTTTTTGGAGTCACTAGCCCCATTATATGTACCTCGTTTCTCGTCTTTCTTAGACTTGTTATCCATTTCTTTCTCCTTTTCACGTGCTCGCCACATCTCCTTTACTTCCACAGCTCGATTAGCTGGAAAAGATCATCGTAAGTCAAAGCGACATATAGACGCACGAATGTATCATATATTCATTCCAGTTAGGTGTATGCATGAAAGAAGGGAACATAGCTTTACTAGCTGCCTTATAGATTCAGTTTCACCTAGTTATTTTCATTCTAGCATCAAAACACCAAATTCATTTTGCATCTTTAAGCACAGAGAAATAAACAAACTGAACCAACCAATATTGCTAGTGATCAAGAGCAGAAAATAGCTTACATTGTTGCACACCCAGAACTGTTGCAGTGAGGAAACGTGAATTTGGCCTGCCCCTCACATTAGGACGGAGATATGCATCTATTCCGTCTTTTGCAGCTTGCCGCCTCAATTCTGCTGCCTCTTTCATCAGAATTGCAGCGATTCTATTTTCCGTCTCCAGATCCATCTCTGAATATGTATAATATATTAAGAAGCATATAGTAATCAACACAGATATATCAACTTCATATGCAATGTAGCATAATAAAAGCGGATGACACAGGTAATTAGGGATATACATATGCATCAAAAGGACTAACACTTTATTTATCTAGTCGGTCTCCCAGAAAGGGGAAAAAACCAGGGGCCACTGTGAGCACAATGAAAACGACTCAAGCATATAAATTGAACTTTTAGGTCTATTAGGACATATGGATCATGATGATTTATCTTTGAAGATTTGTTAAAATGGTTCAATAAGCATGTCCAGGTTGCAAGTTCATGAAAATTGGAAGTAAGTTACTTGGTTTTCTTTCCTAGATATTATCTCATATAACGTTTGGGCCATTCTTTTGATGATAGTTCATTCTTCTGAATATTTTGCAACACTGTCAAGTAGATTCTGCTTTATAAAAAGAATTAAATTTCTACCCAACAGCAATCACAACTGTACCAGGAAAAAGGTTACCCTTGGATACAAGACACTCTTATGACTTATTTAACTCGCTAAACCAATCAGCTCGAACATAATATTTCCCCTTGTGCTTCTTGCCATAGTAACTATACTTAACAAAATTCATTTGATAGCAGCCAAATGACCACTGATTGGGATGAACAAATCTAACAGATATTCTGTTCAAACAGTAAACATCCTATCAGCAATCTATAATCAAAATAACCTGACAACATGGTTGGGTCGGGTGACTGGTCAGGACGGGACAAATTTAAGTAGAGTCAAATTGGTTCGGGTCAAAACAAGTTCTGACTAATATTAGGTTCAGGTCAAAACAGGACATTTAAAAAAAAGGCTATCAAATGACCAAAATCATCAAATAAATATAAAATCTATCCAACTTCTACCAAAACCTAAAAAATTAAACTTATGCTAATTTAAATAGTTTCTATCACTTGTCAACCAACACCCACCCTTTGATTAATTATAACATACGCACATCATTAGAATCATTTACATGGCACATTCAGAAAAAGAAAAAAGTATTTATACTTAAACCAAAAAACAAAAAATAGTGCAAACTCAAAACTCGATAGTTGAAATACCATAAAACATGACAGACATAAGTTGAAGTGCTGCCAAGATTGGGGAGAAAACTATTATAAAGAAATGGTTATAACATATCCATCCAGGCCTTTAGTGATCTTTATGATCTAGGTATCTACACAAATGGGTAATGTGAGTTGCATAGATCTGAGAAAGAAAGCAAAAGAAACTATGGTTGTGCAAAGAAATGTATATGACACCTTTGTCGATTCTTATTGAATCAAAGTTTGCTAAATAAAACATATAATACTCCCATAGTCTCATGTATCTACTTACAAAAAATCTGGAAAACAAATGTGGAACGCGACCCAAATCTCAAGACTATTTGTGATGTTTATGATCCAGAAAGTCTACACAAACAAAGATACAAGTCTATATATGGATAGATTGTGTCATCAATTTAAGAGGATCAAATTAGATGTCTTGTATAACATCAAATAAACCAAAAATAGAACCAAGGCATAACACTCAACAGGGCTATCATTAACATCAAGTACAGATCATAAACATAGCCTGGAATCCACGATTTTTGGGATACTTTTCCCTCCAGATTAATTTCAGTTACATGTATTTAAGCCTAGTAAAGTAATATGAGAAAAACCAAATTTGATTTCAAGAGTGGTGGCTAATCCAAGGAAATTGGCTATTCATTAGAGCAATTTGACCGAATAATGAAAATCAGATGGTTGTTGCCGTTGTTAATGCAATCATATGAAAAACACCCTCCACCCCCACCCCCTAAATCATCAATAACATGAACTCATAATTGATTCAGATGATAAATTATGATGATAGATTCATGATTTATGTCTGATTCAGATGAAAAGCAGACATTCAATTCGTAAGGAAACACCTAATTAACAAACAAAATCAAGAAACCCTAATAAAGAAATCAAAAGAGAGACCTTGTTAGGAGATTATTAAGAGAAGATTTTGATCAACGAACGATGATGCAGTAAAGCTTCAAGTTAACGATGATAATCTCGATGAAGAAGAAGCTGTAATAATCTGGATTTCCTGAGTAGATGAACTGATAAAGAATAAACTCTGGTCTTTTTCTATGATCGTTCATTATGACCTGAAGCTATTGACTATGACCCACTAAATATAATGTGGCCCAACATAACCTAACATAAAAAGATATATACCCATAATGACCCAGAATTGATACATTCGTTTGTTTTGCCATGTTTATGGTTTAATAAAACGGCCGAGGTGGACACCTCAAGGCGAGGCGCTAAGAAACCTACATGAGGCGGTGCCTCATGTAGTTCATCTGGTACGTATGCCTCAAAGGGGTGAGGCGGTAACAAAAACACTGGGGCGGGTCTAATTTGAGGTGGCAAGGCGGCAATTTTGGCAGATTTTTTTTTATGGTGGCGGAAAAATATATTGGAGTGGCAACAATATAGATCTTAGTTCTTAGTCAACCCCCCCCCCCCCCTAACCTGACATCGGAATAGAGAATTGATTAGATTTTGGCATCCCCCTAAATTGTTTGCAAGTTAGCTAATCAATATGTTGATGTTTATAAAGACTAGCATGTGATTACATAAATCATGCTTATTTTTTATAAGATATATAATTTTTAGATTTATTTATTATTACCATCTCGGATTTACGCCCCGTTTCACCTCAAGGCTTACGCCTCATGAAGTGAAGGGAAAATGCCTCGAGGCTTGATTCCATTCTTTTAAACTTTTGGCCAAGTCTAAGAAAAACCTTGATCATAATCATAGAGAAATATATTACCGCAAAGAAAGAATAAGAGAGTTACTATCAACGTCTATGGTGGCTGGAAGTGATGAAAACAGTGGGGCTTTGCAGATGCAAACAGGCAAGAGTATGAAAGTTTGAGGGGGCAACAAGTAATGAACAAGATTTGGCAGTGATTTAATAGGGGCATTTAGGTCTTTTGGTTTCAAATCCCCGTATTACGCGTTTTGTATTCGAATGTATCATATCAAACCCGGCAAAACAGATAGGTTGGGTCAGCAAACATGCAACACCTGGTTCGTGTCAAAACAGGTTAGGGTCAAAGCATGCCATTTAGAAAAGGAAGTGCCCATCTGATTCAGGTCAAAATGGGTTCTTATCAGTTGAAACGGGCCATTTTAGCAAAAAAATCAGATAAATTTACAATCTCTGCAATGCAATTATACCAAACCAGAACTCCAGAAGAGACTCTTAATATCACATCTTTAACTCTAGTGTATAATTTCTTTCTTAAAAGATAACCAAATATTTTGCATAAACATAACAAAGAAAGATGCAGTTTGTTTACTACAATAAGATCAAATTAATTTACCACTAAATGTTGTACTCTAAAGTCTAACCAAGAAACTTCCCTCACCAGTTGACTTCCAAATTGGCAAATTTTGACCAAGTTCTAAGGGTAATACTAAGTTATTTACACACATCAAGTTACCATGAAAGCAGATGGAAACCTAGCTTCTCGATAAAACGAAACCTTGATTCTATTACATTACCCAAGAAAAAGAATAAAGTTTTAACATTCGAAGTTAATAAATAAATGGTAATAGTTAATGTCAACAATCTAAGTAGGCAACCTAACAGATTCAAATGATACAGAAACATATAAAGAAACAACCTAGGTAGTTTATCAAAATCCAACCAACAATATTGCCTTAATCAACCAGAAGGATGGAGAGTGCAGATAATAACAACCACCAAAAAATGTTTATATAAAATAGAGCGAGAGCAGATAAAGTAAAGGTAATAGCACAGAATTTGACAAGCCTTAGGTGAATTAAGGATGCAACCCAGAATTATATATAATCTTGCTAATAAAACTACAAGATACTTTATCAAACACATTATTAAAATCCAAAAACTAGTTGTTACAAAAACCCACAGAATAAAAAGGTGCAGATTAAAACCCTATAGCCAAAATAGGATCAAGTAAAACGTCAATTCCTAATTCATTTGAAAGGATGCTTGCTTCAGTATCAATCTTTTTTGTAACCCTGTGAAAGTTCACCATATGTAAGATCTATAAACACCAAAGAAGAAAGAGGTTTCAAAGCTTATTCATGTACTAGCAAGAAAATAAGAAATTGGCGTAGAAGAATCCTAACACGATTCAATTAGAAGAGCAGGAGATTATCGGAACTCCTGATGATGCGAGAAGAAGCTGTAAATTGAAACCTAGAGAACACAATCCTTTTTCTATGTTCAATTTTGCCAGAGTTGGACCTCTAAACATTATACTCACCTCAAAAAAATCTATATACGAATACAATAATATTATTAGGAGTTAGGCATACCTATTACCTAGTACACATAAACTGAAACTCACAGGAAGGGGCTGCTAGTAAACTTAAACAAATGGCTTTCTTGGACCTCAACTCTATCATTTCCCTATATGTTCAAGTATGGTAAGCATGAGAATGTGATATTTGCATATAATCAAGTAAACGAACGCAATCCATGTTTGAGTTTTGAAGGTCACATGGTAATTTTTTTAAACATCAGTTACAAACGCTAACTACTGTCGTATGCAAAATGATTCAAAAACCACGTTAAGCTATATGCAAGAATATTAAGTAGACAGAATTTGAGAATCTAATGAGAATCTAATGAGAACTAAATGCTCTAATTAACCAAAAATCAGAAACACTGGGATTATTAAGACATCAGGATCCAAATGCTCTAATTAACCCAAGATCAGAACTTGAATTGAATTTGAGTGAATGGAAGTAAGCTGATCGAACCTGCGTTTAAGCGACGTACAAGTTCTAGGGTTTCAGTCGAACTTGAGATGGAACGATTAAGATGATGAACAGGAATCACTTGATGTCTCGACCGATAAACGGTGATGAAGATTGATGATGCGGGCGTCGATTATTATTATATGTTGGAGGGAAAGAAACCACGGTCACCGCAACTATTGGGTTTTTCAGGTCCTTGCCCTAAATTTTGAGGGTTGGAGAAGGTGATGTATGCTGGAATTTTATGGTTTTCCTTCAATTTGGTGTGAATGTTTTATGGTTTGTTTCACTGATGAATAGGATTTGGATAAAATGATTAAATTACCATTGTAACAATGATGATTTATATGATTAATTTTATTTTAATTACAATGCTATCGGGATAAGATACAAAGACATAGTATTTTTTATAAAACATTCGCCCTTTTATCATCGGCCACCTTCACTATACCTCATGCACCGCTACCAAGCTGCCACCTATTGCCAACCACCACCAAGTACCACGCCCATCGCACCTTCGACCACCACCACACACCGTCACCAAACCTACCAATAGACACTTGTAATCACAACTCTAGTTCCCGGATCCCAAATCATGAAAGGAAGGAACAATTCCGAAAAGATTGATCTAATCGTGCAGGTTATAGTGATGGTTGATTATCATTATTATTAGCTAGATACATATGAGATTCAACAAACAAAACTTATTAGTTTCTTGAATATGAAGAGGGATGTAATGAAAGGAGGCAACAAGCAAGCTTATTGGAGCTAATCGTAGCTATAAACTGAACCTGTAGCTAGAAAAATGATAAACATTAAAACCACCAAGATTTGTATAGATGACATGTAACACCCAAGAATTTTCAGAAAATAAATCAAAAGGGACACGAAGTTTTCGCACCAAGAGGTTTTTGCGTAAGGTGGATGTTTTCACCTTCAAGCATAGAAAATCAACAAAAGGGAAAGGGCCCCCCTTGCCCCCACCCGTCATGCGAAAACAGTAAGTGAAGCATTCTAGAGAAAGGTGAGAGCGAAAGCAAAAAAAGTGTTGTTTAAGGTATGTGTTTGATTCGTATATGTATTAGTGAATTGTTAGTGATTGTAATGATGCATGAATACGTAGTTTTTCGGTTAAGGAGATCTCGAGAAAGATGAGTTCTAGCCCATTATGTTAAAAGTTTTATAAGTTTTGAGCCTGTTATGCATACTATTATGTTTGTCTATGCATGTTATGATGATTTTGATTGAAATGAACGCATTATAAAGAATTAGCTGTGATTGAGTTGATAAATGTGAGCTGCTGAAATGTCATGGCGTATGTGATGTTCTCGCGTATAAGATGTTCTCGTTTGTATGATGTTTCTTATGAGTATGTAACTTGGCGTGCAAAAGTCTTGATCTATTAGATGTTTTTTCACGTAGTGATGATAACCGCTTGCTTAGAATTTCTCGCTTGGTAGTTTTTGCATGCCTAAGTTCTTGCCTGCTTGAATTTTCTCGCGTATATAGTTCTCGCATACTTAGAAGTTTTTGCATAGCCTTAGTGTTTTCACATACGTAGGTTTTGGATAAGTAAGTTCTTGCTTGACTAAGTATTGTGCAATATGTTATCTTATACGTTCTAAATTGTTTTCAAAATGATAATGGTATTTAACTTACTTGGTATGTTCATGTACTATTATAAGTAAATTATTATATAATGAAAGTGAAAGATAAAGCAAATAAAAAGTGAAACATAATAAATGAAAATCTTGCAAGCATGATGAAAGGATATTTGTAACCACTAAGTTATTGGAAGTCTAGCATATGGCACAAATTCATTATAGTGAAAGATTGATAAAAAGAAATAGTGAAGGATAATGAAAGAGCTAAACATGTTAATATGTATGTACTAATGTGTGATCACGTATGATAAAGCAAATGCTTCAAATGTATATTTTAATATAAAACAATAACTCACTCAGTAACGTTGACTTTGTATGCGTTATAGTTGGCAGGTAATGTTTTGGCTGACGAGATGCAGACATGTATATGAAGGCTAGTGGCAAAGTTCAAGCCTAGCATCCAATTTGAAAGAATGAATAACTGATTATAGCTTTTGACATTTAAATACACTTTATTGGTGGATGAGGTCAATTCAATTGCAACTGCTATTCCTATGTATATGTATACATCAACATTTACATTTTGAATTTACATTCACAGAAATACTCTCATACCTGAACTGCCAATGTTTAAGCCCGAGTTTCCTCCTGCTCCTCCAGCTGGTTTTGAAAATAAAAAAACAAAAACCTTTTATGAAATCTATCTTAAGCTAAGACGCATGCTTTCTAACAATTAAGGGAAATTATGACTTTGAAATTCAAGCAACAGTCAAACTGTTTCTAACAAGAATGTTGCTGCTGGTTGCTGCTGCTTATTTTGAATATAGAACAAGAAGCTGGAGTGGTTAATCTTGAAGAAGATGGAGAACCTCAAGATCGACTTGAATCTGCTTCTAGGTGTCTTCCACACCATCATCCTGCCACCTCTTGGAATTCTGAATCAACTTCTTTCCGCTACTGGAAAATTCGTGATTATGTTACAACACCATCTGTGGTAAGTCTGCCAAAACCGGTATCTCTTGTTTAATTGATTCCACTAACTAAGAAACACCCACCTTTATTAATTAAACAGGTTGCTGAGCATGTCATTTCAGCGGTGGAGGAGTGTAAGAACATATTAATTTCTTTCAATCCCGAGCAAGTAAGAAAGCAGTCTGCAGCATCCACCCAAAGGTTTCTGCAAGGTATTGCTGATTCACTACAACATCTGTTGACAGACAGACAGACAGACAGACAGTTGATGCTCAATGTTTCCTGAACATGAACACCCTTGGATGGCATCTTCATGGCAGTCAAGGACGACATAGATTGCTATCCTCATCTATCAAAGGGTATATCTGTTATGCTCCTGCTGCCTTTTTTTATATTCAATTTCAAAATTAATTTTCAACATATTCAGTTAATTGTTAAGATCAACAGGTGGCACAACATGGCTGCACGACATACGCCCTGTTAAGAAGGATGTGGTTTCTCTGTATCCAGGTTAAGAAGCTGTGGTGTAATATTTGTTGGGAAGGCTAACATGCACGATCTGGGCATGGGAGACACCGGACTGAATCCACATCACGGGTTTACTTATTGAAATCTCGTAGTGACCTGCTGCCTTGGTTTTGATTATTTTGTTACTTTTATCGATGATTATTCTCGTACTACCTGGGTTTACTTATTGAAATCTCGTAGTGAGCTAAATTCCATTTTTCGAGAATTCCATGCGTATGTGCAAAATCAGTTTAACATATCCATTAAAACCATACGTACTAATAATGCAAAAGAATACATGTCTGCAGATTTATCATCATATCTCAAAACGCATGGTATCATTCACGAGACATCTTGCGTATATACCTCTCAACAAAATGGCATCGCAGAACGCAAGAACCTTCACTTGTTGGATGTTACCCGCACTCTTATGATTGATTCTCATGTTCCTCATCGCTTTTGGGGGGATGCGGTCCTGACTGCTGCTTATTTGATTAACCGCATGCCCTCCTCGGTTCTCAATGGAAAAACCCCGTTTTATGTTCTGTTTCCTACACACAACCCTTTTCCTCTTGAACCTAAAATCTTTGGTTGTGTTGCCTATGTCCACGATCATTGTCCGACAACCACTAAACTTGATGCTCGTGCCATCCGTTGTGTCTTTCTTGGTTACTCCCGGGTCCAGAAAGGGTATCGGTGCTACAGCCCTTCTCTCTGTTGATATTTTACTAGTGCTGATGTTACTTTTCATGAGTCTTGTCCTTTCTTCATTGAGTCCCCCGATTGTCTTAATGATTTATTTCCCGATCCCGATCCCAACTCTGACAAATCTGCGTCACCAACTGTCCCTACCATTTCTATCCCTCCAGTTTCATCTGCTCCTCCGGTCTCTGATGCTACACAATCGGATCCTGTTTCATCTGACATGCCGGCAGAGGCTCCTCCTCTGATTTTCATGTATACCAGGCGACATAAAGATAAGACAACGGCCACTGATTTACACCCTGACCATGATTTTGGTCTGTCCTCTGTTCCTGATCCTGTTGCTACACCTGATACTCCCTTACCAGATATTTCACATGTTACCCCTGATACACCCGTCTATGACCCACCTGGTGCACCGTATCCTGATATACCCATTGCCTTCCGAAGGGAACCCAGACATCACACCCGTTACCCTATTCAGGAATATGTCTCCTATGCTCATCTGTCACCCGAAATGTCATGCTTATACTACTGCCCTTGACTCATACCCGATTCCTAAGAATGTGATGACCGCCCTAGCTCACCTAGGATGGAGAAAGGCTATGGAAGAAGAGATTGGTGCTCTTCGGGCCAATCATACGTGGGATCTGCAACCACTTCCCCCCGGGAAGCGCCTCGTTGGTTGTCGTTGGCTGTTCACAGTGAAACCAAACCCAGATGGATTTGTGCCTTGCTTGAAGGCCCGTTTAGTTGCTAAAGGTTATTCTCAAGCTTACGGTATTGATTATGATGAGACTTTATCTCCTGTTGCCAAAATGCCGTCGGTACGTATTTCTATTGCTCTTGCTGCCATTAATCACTGGCCGCTCCATCAGCTTGATGTCAAGAATGCATTTCTTCATGGCGTTCTTGAGGAGGAGGTGTATATGGAGCAGCCACCTGGGTACATCGTTGAGGAGAAGGCTTCAAAGGTATGTAGATTACGTCGCTCATTGTATGGTCTTAAGCAGTCCCCCCGAGCATGGTTTGGACGATTTTCTGATGTTATGGGAGAGTTTGGGATGACTCGTAGTGCCTATGATCATTCTGTGTTCTTTAGGCATCACGAGGGCCGAAGGATTATTCTGGTTGTCTATGTGGATGATATAATAATCACAGGGGATGATGAAGTTGGGATCACAAATCTCAAACAGTTTCTTCAGTCACAGTTTCCGATTAAGGATCTTGGCCGACTCCGATACTTCCTTGGTATAGAAGTATCTCGTTCTTCACAGGAAATTCTCTTATCACAACGAAAGTATGTTCTTGATATGTTATCTGAGTGCGGTCTATTGGGCTGCAAACCAGTAGATAGCCCAATGCTCTCTACCGGAAAGCTGCTTCCAGAAGATGGGAGCCCGATGAAGGATCCAGAGCAATACAGACGGCTAGTTGGGAAACTTAACTATTTGACTGTCACTCGTCCGGACATCTCCTTTGCGGTTAGTGTTTTAAGTCAGTTTATGGCCGGCCCATACACATGACATTGGGATGCTGCTCTACATGTATTATGGTATCTTAAAACCGCTCCAGGGTTGGGGATTTTGTATTCTGATCAAGGTCACTGTCGTGTAGGCGCCTTTACAAAAGAAGGAGATGGTAGAGTATCAGGATTTTCGGATGCCGAGTGGGCAGGTTGCCCTATTTCACGGCGGTCTACAACTGGATATTGTGTGTTTGTTGGAGGAAATCTGGTGTCTTGGAAAAGCAAGAAACAACACACAATGTCTCGATCTAGTGCTGAATCTGAGTACAGAGCCATGGCAGATGTTACATCGGAGATGATTTGGGTCCGTCGTCTTCTCAGAGAACTTGGGGTTATTTCAAATAACTTGATGAGGCTATATTGTGATAATCAATCTGCTATTCACATAGCCAAGAATCAAGTATTTCATGAGAGAACTAAACATATAGAAGTTGATTACCATCTAATCAGGGATCGGGTAGTTGGTACGAAGGTTGAAGCGGCATCCATTCAACCAATCCATGTTAAGACAAAGTTTCAACTTGCTGATATCTTCACGAAACCACTCCGAAAGACTCAAATAGATTTTATATGTAACAAGTTGGGCATGATTAACATCTATGCATCAACTTGAGGAGGAGTGTTAATGTAAATAGTTTAGTTTAGTTAGTCCAGTTATATTGGCCCATTATATTGATCCATGGGCCTTAAATTAGGGTTTACCACCTCTATATATTGAGGTGTTTCCTCATTGTAAAGGTCATCTAGATATACAAATAACTTTCAGTTTCTTCACACAATTTAATAATGTGATTGTATGCAAATGAGTTGTGATGGTTTGACTTTTATATAAATTATCCAATTTGAATTATGTGTTGAATTCTTAATCGTTATAATAATCAATGTTGGAACAAGGTGACAGAGTTGGAACTTCACAATTAATCGAAAAGGTGAATATTTATAATTGGCCGGGGTCTAAGAAGCTCACAATTAAAAGCTTGAATTGTTTAAATTGAGGTTAAGAACCTATCATTGTATTAACGAGCTCGACTTTTAACTTAAGATCAATGAATCTCACGACTCGGTGATTACGATGATTGCATGCATTGTGGACGTATGTGGCAAAAGAGAATTCAGTTAAACTATATTGATACGCATAAATATCACAAACTGTGATTGTAAAGCCACAGATCAGTAACACCGCTTCCCCCAATTTCAGGGGGTTGGAATTTCTTTACCAATTGGCAACTCACCACTGATTTCAGAGAATATTGTAATGAATAGACCCAACTTTTAATTTCTAACTATGGTGGTCACACCATAGTTTTGCGAACTTGAAGACGCCGCATCATCATCAAGAATATTTATGCGCAGAGCTCTACTTATCTGATAGCAATCCAACATTCAACCCCGGGATGTCTAAATAAAGGTTTAAAAGAGTTTAAGTGTGTATATAATACTGTCTCTAAGTTATTACTTTACATGTTTGTTTCCTATGTTATCTGAGAGTCATTTCGAATGGTGGAAATAATACTTTTTCAAATCATTTATTATTATTATTACCTTTGATGAGAGAAGTTAGGGAGATAAATGGAAACTTGTTTGTTAAAAAGATCATGAAAGCAAATGCATGGGAAGTGCAGGTGCAGGGTAGTTAAACCTGCCCTCTATATCCACCCACCAACTTCTTCACACTTTCTTCACTTGTAATGCTCCATCATATCAGTATCAGTGTTGTTAAAACAGTTTCATCATCAAAGCTACAAACTTGTCACTTGATCGACAATCTTGATGTCAGCAAAGCAATCATCAAGCTTATTTATTTGCAATGCTGGTGCTTGATAAGTTTCATGTGTGAATTGAAGATGGGGAAGAAGAACGTTATGCTGCCTGCCAACCAAGTTGATTTGACCAAAGCCGAGTACAATCCTGGAGAAATTGAAGGTTCTAGTAATTTCTAGTTAATTTTTGTTATTACTTAATAAATTGCTTAATTACTACGTAAAAGTATTTGCAGCTCCTAATTTAAGTGGGTTATGGCTGAGGATTTTCGTTATGTTGCTTGAAATGCCGTTGATTGGTTCTGTCATCATTGCTTACTTGAAGAAACAGAATAAGATACAAGAGGTGACGTCCTTATTACTTTCGAAATTGCTACTTCTGTTAGTTAGTTACACTTGTATGCTATACAGATGTTAAGGGAGACAGTGATACCAGAGCCACCCATGTTTCGACCTGAGTTCCCTCTTCAAGGTTTTAACTCCTTTACCCCCTAGTGCATACGAAGTGGTTCCATTTTCGTTTAAATATGGAATTGGCGTAAAATCAGCAGTTACTTTTGGATGAGTATAAAAGATCTAATCATATAAGCTTCCAAAAGTAATCCTTTTGATCTGCGTTATTTTTGAAACTAGAACAAGAATCAGGAGTGGTTTGCCTCAGGGAAGATGGAAAATCTCAAGATCGAGTTGACTCATGCATCAGATGTCTTCCCCAATATGATCCTGCTTCTAGCAGAAGGAGTTCTGGGTTGACCCCATCATTTCGCTACTGGAAGATTCGTGATTATGCATATTCATACAGGTCAAGGATCACAACCCCATCAGTGGTATGTCACAATCACATACAAGTTGCCTTGCTAGCCTATCCTATTTAATGCTTCTTAAATGTGTATATATTCGTTCGTTTAACAGGTCGCAGAATACGTCATTTCTGCAATTGAAGAATTCAGCAAAAATAAAATACCCCCAACACCACAATTGGTTTCGTTCAATGCTGAAGATGTTAGAAAGCAGGCAGCAGCTTCAACCCAACGATTTGAGGAAGGTACATTAATTTGTTTCCATATTAATTGATATCTATAAAAGAAAACTTCTATTCCATCTCCTTAGTTTATAGTATTTCTGTTTACTTTAATAAGCATGGAGAAATTACATAAAAAGTTAGTCTTAAATTTCCATCCTTATAGTTTCAAGAAACATATAATCTGTGGTCTTTGTGTTGATATCAACATGTTACATAATATTATGATTTTGCAGTGCAAAGACTTTCTTTTATAATTGGAATGATGAAGTTTCTTGGCACTTAATTATAAATCTAAAGAGATATCCTTTACACATCTATAAGTGTGAAAGACACACTCAACAAAACATTTGTTAGGCCAAGTAGAAAAAGGTATAGGCAAATTGCATATTGTGATGCATGCTGCTTTGGTTGTGTAGGAAAACCATTGTCAGCTTTGGATGGTATCTTCATGGCAATCAAAGATGATATAGATTGCTATCCCCATCCGTCTAAGGGTATGATTCTTTGGCATGCCGTATATATAGCTAGATAGATTAATAATGCATTTTTGGGGAACTTGAACGTACAGGTGGGACGACATGGTTCGATGAGGTGCGCAGTGTTGACAAGGATGCAGTTTGCGTATCAAGGTTAAGGAGCTGCGGGGTGATTATGGTTGGGAAGGCTAATATGCATGAATTTGGACAAGGGACTACTGGAAATAACCCAAACAACGGGTAAGATTTTATTATTAGTCATATATATGACAAATGAATTAATTAGTTAATAGGTCAATTGATTGATTTGATGTGTGTGACAGAACAACACGAAACCCGCATAATGCTGAGAGGTATGCAGGTGGATCTTCATCAGGACCAGCAGCAATTGTGGCTTCTGGAATATGTTCAGTTGCATTGGGTACAGATGGAGGAGGTTCCGTCCGTATTCCCTCTTCTCTTTGTGGTGTCGTGGGATTAAAGACAACATATGGGCGTACCGACATCAAAGGGTAACTTTAACTTCCTTCTTGAATTTGTAGTTTTCATAATTTAATTAATTACAATATATAGTCAATTCTAGTTCAATATTACCAGCTAGCTAGTTGTTACCTTCATAATCGTGTTCAATTCATTATCAGGGCGTTATATGATGGAGGGACCTTAGAAATTATAGGACCAATTGCTTCCAGTGTTGAGGATATCATGCTAGCGTAAGCAACTCTGTGTGTGTGTGTGTGTGTGTGTATATATCATGACTCATGTAAGCAAGCAAGGGCAACGAAATAATTATTGATTGATTTCTTCAGGTACGCAGCAATTTTAGGAGCTTCCCCTGCTGATAAATTAAGCCTTAGTCCCGTAATGTCCAAATTACCATATTAATTATAACTTTTTAGCCTAATGTCATGTTAATCTTTTATATATATATATATATATATATATATAGAGGAGGGTTCCATTGAAAACCATGTTATAAATGAAAACCATAAAAACCAAGGGTTACATATATGTAAGTACATGTTACAAAGTATACAACTAATAGTTACATATATGTAGAGGTCATGTATATGTACGTACATGTTAACAAGTGTACAACTAAAAGTTACGTACATATAACTCATACAAGTTACGTATACGTAAGTCGTTTCGTCATCATTGTCATTCCTTGGAGTTTAAACTAATTAATATATAACGAATTCAAAAAATAAAGTTGAATTTTACTTAAATATACTTTAAACAATAAATAGGTCGAATCAATTATAAATTATGTGACTTGGAAGTGGTGGTTTTTACGGTTTTCATTTATAAACATGGTTTTCATTTGATCTCTCCCCTATATATATATATATATATATATATAGTTGCAGTGATTTATATTTTTTGCATGCAGTCCCTCCCCTGTTTACCTGATCTATCATCTCATGAGAGTTGTAGTATTTTGGGATCAATGCGTTTAGGAAAGTACACAGAGGTGATCGTATCCCTTTCTAAATCTTATCACTATTGCTCCATGTATTCTTATTATTGTCTACATGCAGTGGTTTAATGATGTCTTCTCACCTGACATCTCAACCAAGTGTGAAGATATTCTTAATCTCTTATCACTAACTCATGGCTGTAAAGTATGTATAATATTCAAGTCTACCACATGAAGTAAAGCATGTTACTTCTTTCTTACACTCAACTTTTTTTTGTTCAAGGTAATAGAGGTTATCATACCAGAGCTTCACCAGATACGAACGTCCCATCTTGTTTCACTTGGTTCTGAAGCACTAGCCTCCATTACACCTCACTGTCAGAGCGGGTATGCATGTTTCTAAAGTAATACTAGTAATATTTTTTCTATATTACTTTTCAGTAACGCTTGTTATTGTTCTGCTTGTATGACTAATCCCCTGACAGGAATGTTAAGAAATTTACACTGGACACACGCACTAATCTGGCACTTTTCCGGTCATTCACAGCCTCCGACTATGTAGCTGCCCAGCGCCTTAGGTCAGCTCTTGGGCTTTTCCTGAAATTTGAAGGACAAATGATTTCACTTTTTTATGGAGAAAATCGATAACCATAAAGAATGTGTTTACTTATCAGGCGCAGGGTGATGTACTATCACATGGAGGTTTTCAAGACAGTCGACGTCATAGTTACTCCAACAACCGGGTATGTATGGTCCCTTAATTACTTAGAGTATAGCAGAGTAGAATATCAGGCTTGCTTTTATAACCTTTGTGCCTCCAAACTTTGGATGTTAGTAATTAAAATATTTCAAAACGTGGTTGGCTTATTCTTATTATTTTGAAAAGAAGTAATTGTTTATAGAGTTGGGTGTTTTCTGTTAGCATGACAGCTCCTTTAATTCACAAAAGGGCACTCCAGACAGGAGAGACGAACTTGAAGGTAACAGGTGGGTTGAGTTGGTAATTTACGCTTGATTCTACTGTCTGAAACCAATAAGCTGCATTTGTGGTATGCTTCATGTTTCAGGTAATTTGATGCGTTTCATCCTAGCAGGGAATCTTATTGGACTCCCAGCCGTTTCTGTACCTGTAAGTAGTGTGTTGTTTACACTAATAGTAACTTGTATTAGCCACCATGTGAAATGCAAGAATATATCTTACCTGCAGATAGGTTATGACAAGCAAGGGCTTCCAATCGGTTTGCAGATCATAGGCCGCCCATGGGGTGAAGCTACAATTCTGCGTTTGGCTGCTGCATGTGAGGTACATTTAACGAATATCCCAAACATATATGATGCAAAGCATGCACCATACTAACATTATTTGCTGATGCTCATTCAGGCGCTACGTTCCGAGACTAAGAAGCCTGTATCTTATTTTGATGTTTTGAAGGGACACTGATTGTCATAGGAGTCTATATATTATTATGGCATTGTAAACCACTTTTAATTTGTGTTCAACTACAACTACTCTGTCTGACTCTTAATCAATTACTAGCATATCATATTAAGACCTTATTGAGGGATCGGTATATTGAGAGGTCATGGCATCTCTTCTTTCCTTTCCTGAAGAGAAATTGAACAGAATAAGGTTAGTAAATGAGATCTTGAGCCAATTGTTGTTTTCCATTCCTCGGGAGTAACATTTAAAAATCCAGACCATTCCATAAAAACTTGCCATCTAATAAATATATGTCAACTGTAACATTATCATGTTTCAACTCCTCACTCATTTTTGTAACAATATGAGTAACAATAGCTATCTCATTTTCGTTCCATGTCACCTGCTTCGTATTACGGTACAGAGAATGTGGTTATGGAAGACAATGCTTCATTCACAATATTCACAAGCTAATATAACCAATTATATCATAAATGAGGAGCCATGATAGAGGTTAATTTACAGAAAGGACTACAACAAACTACCTAAATTACATACTCAATCTTTGATTTGAAACATAATATTGAATTTTTTTAAGTAGGTGCCTAATTATTTGTAGTATTTATTATATGCCCCCACAAGATGGAGGATCTATTAGAGACTCCAATCATGGATCAAACAAGCTGAAATGGGCCATGACTAACGATTTGGTGAGAACATTACCAAGTTGATCAGTGGAATGTACAGAAGTACATGGAGAGAGCCATGTGCCACTTTTTCTCTAACAAAGTGGTAGTCTAATACAAAGTGTTTAATTCTAGAATGGTAAACTGGATTTGCACATACATATGTTACACCGACATTATCCATAGAAGCTTTGGAGGATCGTTCACCTTGATGCCAAGTTCAAGTAGGAGATTTTGAACCCAACAAAGTTCAGCGGCTACATTCGCTAGAGCCTTGTATTCGGCTTCGGTGGAGGATCGAGACACTGATTTTTGGCGAGCCAAACACCATGAAAGAATGTTAGAACCAAGGTAGATAATATAAGCTGTGGAAGAGTGCCCCCACTAGAGATGCCTCTCCACTCGGAGTTAGAAAAGGCTTTGAGTGCAATAGGGGAGCCATGGTTAAGAAGTAATCTGTGATGGATGGTTCCTTTTAAGTAACGAATAACTCGTTTTAGAGTTTGCCAATGCATTTGAGTAGGAGAATACGTGAATTGAGGCAGTTTATTGACGACAAGGAGAAGTTAGGAACTGTAAAAGCTAAGTATTGCAAAGAACCCACAACCTGTCAATATGGAGTGGCATCCGCAGTTGGTGACCCATCCGTAGGTCATACTGATTCAGTGGCACTTAGGGGGGTGGCTACTAGTTTCGCCCCATCCATTTTGAACCTTGTGAGAAGGTTCTGAATATGTTGATGTTATGGAGGAAGATACCTTTAAATGTAATATTTTGGCAGCCGATTAAACAATCGATTGGATTGTGTCAGTGCAACTACCTAAGATGGCACTTGGGATGGTTTGATCTTTATGAAACTACACACGATAATCGGGGTTCAATTGCGAAAGAATCGTTTATCGAAGCTAAAATCGAAGCCCTAAGGACCGCCACGTCAGGGCAGGAGTTGCTTCAGGATGTCTTGCCAAGTATGCGTACGTATAACATCTCTATCCTCATTGGGAACATGAACAACATCACCATGTACAGTTATGACTAAATCTGTTCTATCTTCAGGGTCTTTTGCCACAAGCAATGAGCATTTAGAATTGGCTAAGAAGGTCCTTGGTATGAACTGCCAAACTGCTGACTGCTAATATGGGAGATCTATAGGCATCACATGCAAAATCAACCATTGATCCTGATGGATAACCATCATACTTCTGTGAAAAAGTGAAAGGAACATCATGAATTCCATGATGAAGCAAAGTCTTGACGTCCTCTATGGGAGGAAGTCTAGCAACCTATTCCTGATGAGCTTTGATGAGTTGAAATACAACAACAGCAGAATCACCAGATGAAGCACTCTGCGAAGGGGGCTTGTGTGGATGAAGCCATGGCGGAGATAGGCGGAGGACAGCGGTGATCGGCGGAGGTTGTGGAGAAGAGGTTGGAGGATTTGGAGTGAGGAAGAAGTTGTCGATCGATCATGCAGCTGCTGATGATTCGGCCATTGTTGTTGTTGATCAACAATCGATTGATGTAAAAATCACGAATTCGTGAAGTTATTGAAAGAATTGATCATCGTAGAGTTGAAGGTGCCACCAGATTGTTCATCTTAGTGTTGAACGAATTCGTGAAGTTATTGGAGTTGTTTCAGATGAAGAAGATGAATCCATGACAAAGAGCAGAGAAGAATAATGGAGAAAGGATTTAGGAAGAGGGTGGATTACCGAGAAAGAATTCGGAATCTCAGAGCATTAACTCTTATACCATAAAGAAGGTATATTCAAAGAAGATTCAAAGGAGATCTTTTATTAACTACAAATGAGGAAAGAGATTTCCTATTTATACAAGAGCTAGAGAGATTAGCTAGAAGGATCTAGAATAATCCTTCTAACTATAATGTAACTAACTCTAACAACCTTTCTAACAACCATACAACTAACATAACTCTCTCTCTAATATCAAGCACCAAGAAGACCACCTCAATCGAACCATCAATCCCTTAGTTACTCTCTCAAGAAAGGTTAGATTCTAAAAGTATATCATTAACAATCTTTAAGAATTTATATGTGTTTGAATAAACACATATAATCCAACTCTTAGAAAACAAATCATTAAGAATAATCATGGAACCACATCACATATGATTTTCATTTAAAAATCAATAAGAATAGAAGTTCTAAAACTAGAAAGCTCTTTATAAACAAAGGTTACAAATAAAAGGATAAAACCCCTAATATTCTTAATAAATTGAATTAAATACTTAAATGACTGTGATTATGGGAATAAAATTAGGAACTTGCTATAAAATATTAAAAATAACATTCTGCAAATTTTGGCGTAATTATAATAAGTAAATTAATTTATATAATTTATTCAAGCTAATAAAAGAAAATTATCATCTGGAAGCTCCAGACCTGGTAAAGACCTAGAAAATTATATGATGGACCTTATATTTTATAGAAATTTCTAGATAAGTTTCATGATTTAATTCGTAGATATGACTGAGTTTTATAATTTAGAACCTCCTGTAATTAGAAAATAATAAGAAATATAAAAAAGGAGCGATAAATTATGAAATGTTTACATAAATTATGATACTTTGAATAGAACAGTGTGTGTAAAATTCGGGATTTTTAGAGATGGTTAACTGTTTATGCTAATTTATGTAAAACTGATAAAAATCAAAGAAAATCGACTATTATGAGTTGATAACCAAGAATTTTATGGGATAATATAAATTTTAGAATATAGATCCTGGTAAATTTTGGTAAATTTTGAGAATCTGTGGATATTTCTGCTGATTTATTTGAATGTTGTAAAAATTCTACAAAAATAACTGTAAATAGTTATTAGTTGAAATTTTTATATATTAATCTGGATTGTTGGATATTTCTTCTATCCAAATTTGGTAATATATGAATATTTGTAACTATTGTTTTGAAATTATTATTTATAAGTGCTGAAAATTTTAAAGAAATACTATTTATTTCTAACATATAAATATTTTATAGGATTTTTGCTGGAACAAAGGTGAGATTCATAGCCCTTTTTACATTTATGATTTTTGGGGAAAAAGCGAACTGTTTATGATTGATGCTATTATAAGTAAGATTTTGAGATATACTATCATTATATTATAACCATTAATTCGGATGTGGAACCGTCTGGTAATACAGGTAATGCTACTTAGGAAAATATTTCCTGCACCAACAGGATAAGTGTTGTGATACTATATTATCTGATTTTGTGATTTAAATTGTGACAATTATAAATCACCTGGCTTATAAGTAGGTTTGGTTGTAATCTTATTTATGTTGCATCAATATATATGTATTTTGTTCAGTAATTAAATCTATGTTCTCACCAATATTATGTTGACTGTTTTGAGTATGCTTTTTCAGGTATTCAAAATGACTAACAGTATTATGTTTTAATTTGATGTGTACAATGGATGGGGCGAGGTAATGGGAAGAGTTTGTGTTAAATTAACTATGAACATGTATGATCTTAGTCTGACGGTGGATGCTCATTTCTACCACTACTGAAGATGTAGCAGTTAATAACACTTTTTGTAATAGGGTTATGTTAGATTTTGAAATGTTAGTTATAATGTAACCCGAACCTATGATTATCTATGATAATGTTATGATGTATTACTTTTATATATATGTGTTGCATTTTACTTTGTAATCAATGTGTTCTGAGCTGAATAGTCACCCCCAAGCATTTCACGCTTCTCCCGGGATGTGACATGTAAACAACAATTATAGAATAAAAACACAAAGCTAAAAATCATCATGGCCTAATTAAGTTGGATCTTTAAAAGGGCGTGCAAAAATTAGTGTCTAACAAAGTCAATCATACGAGTCCACAATTAACATCTTGAGAATCAATCAAGAATACTCAAATTTTCATCAAAACCCATCACGAATATGTAAAATAAACACGACATACCATAAAGCAATTGAGAATAGCTGCTAAATCAAATGTTGAAAAAAAGCAAAACCTAAAGAACGAAGATTAAAGACTTACAATTGCAAGTGTGTGTTTTCTTGTAAGCTAAGAATGAAAAAGAGATCTGAAAAATCCATGTGGGTTTAGAAGAGGATCAAACGAACTATGCCCCAGCAGCTCAATTTGTCTTCTGTAAGCTCTAATGATACGTTATCTTCTTCATCTGTTTGTCCACATACACATAATAAAAAGACAGAACTCTCAATTTATTACAACAATGAAGCATCAACAAAACTACTGGCATAATGAATCATGAAATTAGAGAAATGAATGAATGATAAAACAAATCAAATTGACTTCAACTGCACATGAATGCCATAAAAAATATGTAACCTAACTATGTAATAAAGCATTGAAATAACAAAAAGTTTGATTAATGGAGTTGTGTAAAATATCCAATTGCAACTCATCCAATTAGGGAAACAATCTAGTAAAACCAACCTTGAATTGATTCACTGATTAGAAATTATACCTTATCAAATTTCTTTGCCTCAACTGTCTTCAAACACGAAGCCTTAAATTCCAACAACAAATCCGCCTCCACAACCGCCAGCTTCTCCAGCACCACTGCTGCAGCCTTCCTCTCACTTCTAAGAACAAATTCCGTCGTAATCTTCACCAAATACCTTACAATCACCGCATGATCTATTTGCCGTAGAAGGGGAAAGAAAGGCATCGAAGCGGTTGGCGATTGAGATGGTCGGGCGTTGGTGAGAGTCAACCACTCCAATCGAACACCAGTGAAAGCGCCATTAATCGTGATAGGCGAAGAAGGCAGAGGTTCTAGGGAATGAGAAGGCGCGTCTAGCAAAGACATCAGTTGCTTTGTACATTATATAGCAGTAGAGATAAATATAATCATACTAATTATAATAATATTAGTAATAATAATTATTAGGAAAGAATCTAAATAAAAAAGTTTTGAATATAAAAAAGTGTAAAATGTAATTTCAACAATCAATCTTTTTAATCACTAGTTTTGATTAAACTGTAGGAAATAAGTTTTCTAGAGGCGCATTTAATTATATTTATTTTTGTTGACTTTTTTCAAATTTCTTACACTTTGTTATATGTTCATAATTTTTATATACCATATTATTTTTTTTAATAAAAGTTACACCGTAAAAACCGAGTATAATATCATTATATAAAAATAAAATATTTTTTTACGTTTTTGAGCTCATATGATTTTTACTTGTCATTGTGTTATTGTGTATTTTATTAATTGTTGTGTTCTTATAAATAAGGTTATGTTTTGTCTAAACTGGTGAATTCTAAAAGGAAATAATGGTGAAATAACAATGTAATTTTTTTAACATGTGAAACACAATGATAAATTAACAACTAGTTAATCTAATGCATAAAAAACAATGTCAATAAACAAAACACATAATATAAGACATAAAACAAATGATAAAGTACTAATTTTTTTACTAATCATTGTGTTATCATAAACACTATAAGTTTTGAAAAAAAAAACATTGATAAATAACATCATTGTGTATTTTTTATTGTAAAACATAATAATAAGATAACAACAAGTATATATAACACAGTGATAAAAATGCTCATTGTGTTTTTTTTTGCTTGTCATTGTGTTATCTTAAACACTCTGAGTTTTGAAACACATATTTATATACAATATCACTATATACATCTAATTATAAATCACAATGATAAGATAACAATAAATGTAAATAATATATAAAAACAACAATAAAATGGCTCATTGTGTCTTTTGCTTGTTATGTGTTATCATAAACATTATGAGTTTTGAAAAACACATTGATAGATAGCATAATTAGAAAACACAATGATAAAAGATAACATGAAATGATCTAAAATATAAACACAATGATAAAAAAAATTTAGACACAATGACCTAGCGTATTATACACAATAACTTGACGTATTTGACACAATGATCAAAATGCAATCCCCTTTAAAGTAATAAAAGAAATCATGTCAAATTCAGAATTCTTCTTAGGCTTTTTAGATTAAATATATTTTTTTTTACTATTCTCTTATCCTTATAAGAGGTTCTGATACAAAGATTTTAAGAGTTACAAAGTGTAAGAATGATTAAGATATTGACATGTGTTTTTTTATTTAGTTATCAAGATTAGGTTAAAGGCAAAATTGGTAATTTTCTCCCTTTCAAGTTCTATCTTTTTCAAGTCCTTGTAACTTTTACATACAATATTATTTATCTAGAAAAATTACAACATAAAAACGAGCAATTATTATCTTTAAAATGTGTATACTGTTGATATAAAAACAAAGTTATTTTATTTTTTTAGCTCACTGTGTAATTTTGTTAGGTCTTTTGTAATATTCTGAATTAACAATCATTATATAACCACCTCATGAGGATTACATAATAAACTGAATGTAAAATGTTTATAATTTGAACCATTGTATTATTCGAAAATAATCATTTTAGAAAAAAACACAATGCATAACACAATGATCAACATTATACACAATGGATAACACAATAACCAGCACTAGACTCGTTGATTAACACTAGACACAGCGAGTTGCATGACGAAGATTACACGATAACCTCATCAAGATAACATAGTGAATTGAAAAACATAAAAAAATTATATTTTAAGCATTGTGTTATTAAGATTTATTTTTAAGAAAAATACAACAGAAAACACACTTTATGAACACAGCTTTTCTTAAACAAAAAAGTTGTTTAAAAAATATGATATGTAAACTTTAATAAATGAGTTGTGGTTAATAATAAGTCAATATTTTAAAAATTAAATTAAACTAGTATTAAGCCCTCCTGTGTTGCTACGGGGGCGTAAAACCGTGTCAAATAACACCAATGCACACCACCATCAGCGACCACCAATACTGGAAAAACTCACATTAAAAATTATTAATGAAGAAATAAATCGAACAAAAAATAGACGTAAAAAAGTTGAATCACGCACGTGAAATGTAAAACATTAAACAATAAGTAAGTCGATATATGACTCGCGTTTTGCGACGAGGCTGTTAAACGAGGAAAAACAGATGTATGCTAGGTGTCGAATCCATCAAATAAAATATTATAATGTGAATCAACCGTCACACACACTAAGAATTGTATGAGCATAAGTAGGGTTTTTGTCCTTAGAGATACGGGTTAATCGATTTTATACCAAAACGATTCAAGTTCAAGTACACTTATTATGAATACAAAATAAAATGGGGGGGGGATTTTAACAAAAAATAAATAAAATTACAAAATATATAAAAGTAAAAAATTACAGCGCGCTGATGTCACACCTCGAGAATCGCAGCGGAAGGTTACGAAACATGATGATAACGGAAGTTGGAGTTAATCCAACTTTTATAGTCAAACGTGTTTAACAATAACGTCGATTATGAAAAACCACGCAAACAACATCATAAACAAGGTTATAATAGTATTTTGTCAGTTACGGTTGTACAATCTCAAAATTTGACACATAATATTGTCTTTTATTCATTAACCTAATATTATTTAAGGGCATTTGAAACGTTTGACCTTCCAAAGACTTAGTTCTGGAACTTCCACATAGAGCTTACCTATAACCCTGAAAAACATGTAGGGTAATAAAGTCAACATAAAGTTGGTGAGCGATCGGGGTTTTCAGTCTCATAAACATTCATTTCAAAAAAAATAATATGATGAAACGAGATATAATATACTCAACATAGACTAACTAGGTACTATGATTAATTCAGGTCATAAGTCTATAATCAAACCAAGAAACATGTCGTTGCCCCACAACAATCCAAACATATAAATTCCCTCTCAACTACCTGACCAGTGTGACTGGTCTCGAGAGCGGGCCATTCTAACCCGATAGATCTACCAATATAGTTTATGGCCTCCCAACTTATACCCTTATATTATATATTAATCCGTTTTACCCATCATATATTTTGAAGTATAGTTTCTCATGCCTTTCCCCCAAAACAGTTAAAATATTCACAATATTTAAAATGGGGCCGAAGGACTCACCTTGAGTGCGATTAACGAAACGAACCAATGTGCTAGACTTCCGATTAATTAAACCCTAATTATATGCATCATGGTCAATATACGATGATTTATGCTTACTGAAATGTTTTTCACCCACTTATTTAGTTGTTTTAAAATAAAACGTTTTCATCATTTTTAAAATGTATACTTTTGTAAATTTTTCCAGTAAAGTTTATCATTTTTCTTAGGAGATATATACACTTTTGACTAATGTCTAATCCTTGTTATATTCTAGATACCTTATGTTATCACTATTCTACTCGCGAACCTTGCGTTTATAACTTACATTTAACTAGTGATTTTCTTATCTAAGTATCTTATGTTATAAGATTAAAATTTTCCAAACTTATATATATATATATATATATATATATATATATATATATATATATATATATATATATATATGTGTGTGTGTGTGTGTGTGTGTGTGTGTTTTAGTTTTTATTCAAAGTTTAATTAATAATTTCGTAAAATAATGATCTTTTATTCAAAATTTCTTATTTCACTTTTATGAAATATTTCTTTTATAGTTATTAAGATTATTTAATTACTAAAACATATATTACTTTATAAAACATAAAACCTGTTAATTTGAAGTTGTTGTCTAAAATGTATATATATATTTTTATATAAATTTTATTAGTCATGAATTATTCAAAATATATTTTATTCTTAGTTTCATATGTATATATATTTTTATAAGGTCTTGAAGTCTCAATTGTCGTCTTAGTCGAGTTCTTTGGTCATAGTGTCCTTTTGGTCTTATACTTGATCTTAATCATGATTTCTAGTCCTAAAATTATTAATCAACTTTTATCTAGTGAAGTCTTTTAACATGTTCAAATATCAACCTTTTATTTTTATCATTTTAACTTAGTCATTCTTTATCATCATTTTCTTAGTAATGTCACCCAAAGTCTTTAACTTAGTTATTATCCTAAGTCACCATACTAACAATAATCCTTCATCCAATAATATTACCTAATGTTTCTAACAAGGCCATAATCCATCAATCTTTCAACTTATGTGTTCATACATACATACATACGCGACATATACATACATATATACATTCTTACCATCTAAATCTCCCACTTAACATGATTTTATCAAACTAAAATCATTAGCAATATATTTTTCAGATTCATTTAATCATTTAAAGAACCATTTTATATCAAACATCATCAAAACAACCATTTTATACAATCTTTAAATGGGTGAACTAGGGTTCATCAAGATCTTCATCTTGATCACCTATGCATGAACAAATATAAACAATCTAATCAAGAATACCTTTAGTAACAATAGATTGGACTTTACACACAATGTTAGCACGATCCTTGACTCTCGATAGACACTTCAGGTTTTAATCTAAGGTTTAACTAGATTGTATTGTGAGAGGGGTGAAAGTTTTCAAAGGTGATGGTGAGATTGTGGTGACCGAGAGAGAAGGGGGGGTTGTTGGTTACGGGTGGTGATGGTGTTCGAGGTGGCGACGGTGGTTGATGGTGTAGGTGATGGCGACGGTGGTCGATGGTGATGATGGTGAGGGGGTCGATGGTGATGATGGTGGTGGTTGCGGTCGATGGTGATGGAGGTGGTGGTCGCGGTGGTAGGCAGTGGTGCAGGCGGCAGGTGGTCCCACCTGGGGTGGCGGATGGTGGTGTAGTGGCTGATGGGGTGGTGGTGGTGTGTGGAAGTGGAATGGGTAATGGAGAATGAAGGGGTTTTTGGGTGTATATAGGGATTGTGCAAGATCTCATGGATGGTAGGTGTCATCCATGCACAACTCCCTAATCATTTTTATTATTGTTATTAGTATTATTTTTATTATTAATATTAATATTATTTTTATTATTAGTAGTATTATTATTATGTTATTATTAGTATTATTATTAGATACAAGTAATTGTTAAATGATTCCAAGATTCGACAAAACGTTAACGTGGGGTTTTTGATCTAACCAGGTATAATAATAAATAATCATAATTTTATTATTAAGAAGGTTTCGAGCGTTGACCTGTTTGACCGGGTGTCACAGCTGACACGGCCGCGACGAAATTGCAAAGGAAATCCTGCGCGGCCGTGTTAAGGTTTGGTCAACAGAAAAATAAAGTTGTTTTTTGTGACGAGAATTTATTGAAACTAATAAAATGTGAATAAAAATCAAATTTTATAAAATAGTTTTAACACAAGGGTTATTTCTTGACTTGATTCGGCTTACGATCATTAACGATTATGATGCAATGATCATTAACGTAAACAATTTGTATCTATATTAGACATCACGCCGTTTGGACATCCCTTCCATCTAATGTCTAACCAAACGCAGTTCGTTGATTAGAGCCAACCCGCTACTCTAAGCTCACGCCGTTCAGATCTAAGCATGTGGGTTGCAGTGATAGAAATATCGATTATAGTTAAACACTCATGTCATTCGGAATGCTTAACTAGATTGAATAACTCTATAATGATTTTGGATTCATAGACAAACACAAAACATTATTTGTTCCTTGTATCAAAAATTAAAACTTGATTAGGGTTTTATAAATTGAAAGACTTTATTAGAAAAATTAATAAGTTGATCAGGTTTATTAATAATCTAATATATACCGGAGTAGATCCGGGTTTAAGATCAATAATCAGGCAAACAAACCATTCAAATATACAATCACATAAACGTTTCACATAAGTTATGAATCAAAATCAAAGAAACAAACCCAAGTGTCAAAACCTAAAATTGTTCTAGCCGGACATGTCACACCCCAACCTTGACGGCGGAAACGTCGAGATGCGAGAGTTAAGATCGTTTACAGCCACATAACGCTATTATTAAATCCAAATATATTAATCATAAGTTTCAACGGTAATATTACAATAATAAGTTTCAAATAAGAAAAATAACATAACATAAGATGTAATAAGCCAATTTAACTAGGTCCATTCCTAGATGTGAAAGCACTTCAAGATGTCAATCAAACTTGAGCATTTCTTGAAACATGTTAAAAATAAAAGGTCAACATAATGTTGGTGAGATTTCCATAGTTTTCAATACATAAGTATATAAAAGATGGCAATTCATGTTATAAGTTAGAGAACAAAGTAACTAGGGATGTAAGACAGAATGCACAATCAAACCTTGACAGATTTTTACAAGTCTCAAACGTTTACAAGTATATACGATTAGCTAAGTGTACTTGGATTAACTAAGCAGGCTTGTCAGGCCCATAGATCTATGACGTCGCTAGGCTAGCAATAGTTAATGATTATACATATAATCGACATTACATGGTAGCTACTAGGATCAACTAACCACAATATACAAATGAATTGCCATAAGTTTACAAGAATCAAACGTTTTACAAATGCAACGATTATAAGATAACATGTTTCACCCCAAAGTGTGAAAATATGAAAAAGAGGTATAGAAATACTCATATGATCAATAAGTATATATTTGGGGGATTAAAATAGAATAATAAACGTCGTTTCAACGTAGTCCTTCACAATGCACCTAAAATGTATATTTACAAGATTTTTAAGTCTAATAATAATTTTAATGGTTAAACGAGAACTAGGGTTTCAATTTGGTATTTGGGGTTTTGTCCAACAATTATTTTTTTAACGAATGGAATCAATTATATTTTCTTGAGATAAATGAAAGAATATATTCATATTTTATATAAAGATATGAAGGAGAAATATTTATAATAATTAGAAGAATTTAGATATAAAATTGAAATAAAGTTTTATAACCAAATGAAGTTAACACGTTTTAAACAATAATTTAAAAGCAATGTTTGAACCAATAACTATTTTAAATTCATAAAAAAACCAAGTATAACCTTTGTTTAAATATTTAAAAAAAATATTTATTTGTTCAATTTTTTTTAAAAATGCAGAAAATGGTTTGATGCTTTTTAAAAAAAATTTAGAGTTTACAAATTCCATTTTTATATTTATTAAAAATATTTCAAAATTTTATTTAAGGCTAAAAGCCTTTAAAAAAAATACATGAGGTTGCCCGGGTTCGAACCCGGGACCTCATGTACGGGAGGCATGTGACATAACCAATAGAACAGGGCCGCAGCCGTGGTTAACGTTGGTTTTAATTTGTTATAAATCCAATTCAACGAGTTTCCCCCATTATCAAGAACCCTAGAATCGGGTGAATCCAAATTGAAGCTTAATTCGATTCGGTTAACATCAATAATAATGGGGCTTTTGTTCCTCATGTTAAAACAAGTGTGAAGGTGTATCAATCTTACCCGGTTTGTATTGAAATGAGGTTAAGAACAAATGAGAACAAGCCGCGACCAACGCACGTTCAAATGTGGGAAAATGTTGACGAAAATCAAATTAACTTTGTGGGAAGCTTCGAAGGGTAATTCCGAATCAAAGGCCTCAACTAATTTCAGATTTCGAAACACAGATGATGGTGTTCGATTTGTTGCAGGTTGCGATGAAAGGGGAAATCGAAGGAGATGATTGTGGTTGTTTCAGGTGAAATTGTAAGTTGTGAACGTTTAGGAACACTTAGATGATCGTTTAGGTTAGTTTAATTAGATTATTATTAGGATTTAAGGGTCGAACGGTTATGGATTTTAAGGTCGACGGTTACTCGCTTCAATAGGTTCATAAACATGATTTAAAGATGTTTAAAGCTCATAATAGTGTTCGAATCTCATACACGAAGCGATTGGAACGGTTTGGAGATTTATTACTGACGTTTTGAAGAGTTTAAAAGGCTCGTCGGAGCTCTCCGGAGGTGGCCGGAGAGGCTGCCGGCAATACGGGAGGAGGGCGGGGGTTTGGGATTGAAAATTTAAATCTACACATTAGCCCCCTTAAGGTTAGAGTAGTTATCATTTTATGTAAAAACTTCCTTTTAAAGTTTATAAAGTAACAAAACAACCCTTGTACTTTAATTATCTTTAAGTTTTAATTCATTTACAACTTATTACTTATTTAACTTTTATTAGTTATTATTTCTATTATTGTTATTGTTTTTAAGTTTCATTAACATTAACATTATCATTATTATTATTATTATAGTTTTTATAACTAGTATATTATTATTGTTATAACTTGCTATTATTATTAGTATTATTAATAACATAATTATTATTACTCTTATAATTAGTTATTATTATTATTATTATTATTATTATTATTATTATTATTATTATTATTATTATGATTATTATTGTTATGTTCAATTCAATAGTTAAATTATTAACTTTCAAATTAAAGATTTAAAGGAAACAAACATGAATAACCCTAATAGTTACAATTATGACAACAATGGCCCTTACAAGATTATAACAAAGCTAACTTTCAATTAACACAAAAATACAAGATGTTACAGGACATGTCGGCTAAATCAATTAATCCGAATGAAAAATAAAGCATAAAATAAACTTACCAAACAAACACAATCCAATTAATATTCTTCTCAATGAACAAAATAACTAAAAAAGGAAGCATATTTTTTCTCCTTGCCTGCGTCGATTTTCTCCGGGGAAAAGATTTCTTGATACCTTCTTTTTTCTAAAGATCCTATATATCTTCTTATCTCCAATTTATTCTTTTATCAAGATTTAGTTTTTTAAAATTTAAAATAAACTAAATCTTTAAAAATAAATCCTTACATTAAGAATTATATTCATACTTTCATTTCTTCACAAACCAACCTTTAATCTTTAATATTCTTCCGAAGCTTCCATCAATTTTTTTTGTTTTCAATCCTCGCAATTGTCTTTCACCTATAAAACAACAAAATCCATCCAAAGTAGACTCTATTCTATCAAAACGACTGTTACACAAAATAAACGAAAATACATCTATTAAATTCATGATATGAAATAAAAAACGTATGCTAAAACAATAATAAATAATGCTTAAAAATATTATTAACAATATAAAAATATTGAACCACACGCGTACATTGCAATGCATAAAATTTTGGAAGATTTTTGGATTAGGGTTTGGAGGTAAGGCCAAGGGAAGGGGGGTTGTTCCTGTTAACAAGTTAGAGGAGGAGTGGCGTGCCATTACATCCCTTGGATTCTCAGATAGGAATGGACCGAGTAAGTTTTATTTCATTTGAACAAACAGGTATCCAAGGATGGGAGCGTGTGAGAAGTTTTATGAAGATGGGGTGTACTCGTATGTATGCAGCCTATGGGACTCCTCTCTACTTAAGTCCACTACAAATTAGTTTAATTCTGGCTCCTTTCTTATCACCTTCTTTCTTTCCTTCTCTTCCACTACCTAACAACAAACAAAACATCAAATGTATTACCCAACATAGGATTCATAATTACCTATAAATGTGTTGTTGATATGGGTTGTTTTCTATTATTTCTCCTCTCACAGGTTAAACATGCATGTTAAGTTATTAGACTTAACTAAATAAGAAACATCATCATATGTGTATTAAAATTCTCAAACCTCCTAAACAAGTCTAATTACTCGTTTATTTCTACTTACCACTTTAAGCCAATAATCACATATATATATATATAGTGAAATGAATGAGTGTGGTCATTCTCTCCAACTTAAATAATTAATATATAATATATAACTCTATGTTTAGAAACATGTAACTATTAGTAATAACAAAATGGGTGGCTGTTTAAATTTATAATCTCCCTTCCCTTTCTGGAAAAAGATGGTCCTAAAAAATAGATACTATCTCTGCCTTTAGAATCTTGTTTCTTTATTTTTTCTGACGAGCGGCAACTATTTCTTTTTCACCACAACTTCATCATCTTCTTGACACAGAAAACCTTTTAGTAAATTTCTGCTGCCACTCTCCTTTAGGAATAGATTGTTGGTGAATGCTTGAAGCATTTGCTTCTTGTCATGGCCCCAATGGTAAGGATCTATAGTTCCAACTTGTCATTTATTTACTAGGTAAATAAAACAATCATTTGATATTCTGGGGGTGTATTGTTTAACTCCCGTTGGAGTGATTATGGAGGTGTATTGTTTAACTCCCGTTGGAGTGATTGAATGTATTATAGTGCTTTTCAAATGAATAAAAAGAAATTTAAAATACATTAGATTCAAGCTTCCTAGAAAGTAATTATGGGGGTGTATTGTTTAACTCCGGTTGGAGTGATTGAATGTATTATAGTGCTTAAGAAATCATGTTATATATGGGTGATAATATTCGTATCAATCTTATTTACTTAATTGGTTCAAAAACCAAGAATCATTATCTTACTCTTTGTTGTAATGATAGACGTCGAGAGGAGATGATAGACATTATGAAGGTGTGGGGGACACCAAGCAAAAGGGATGATAAGCATGAACCAAGAAAGCAGTTGGATGGTGGTAAGAGGAATACCTTTTTCTAAAGATATTTATTTATTTATTTATTACTCTTAAAACAAAATTTAAGGTCTGGTAAGCAAGGAAAAATGTAAAAGGGGTGGGGAGGTGTGAATAATTTAAAGAATGACATCTCATCTCTTCTAATAATGCAAGAGGAAAAGTTGCGCATTCAGAATAAGATATCTTCTTCTCAAATCCAAATCCAAATCCAAATCGAAATAGTCTCCTCTCCTCTCCTCCTTCATCAAGAAACAAACAAATAGGCTCTCTCACTTCAAGTCAATACCTATGTTTTGCTTCACACCCACTTCAATGATCACTTAAATTGGATACTCGGGGGGTGTATAATAAGGTATACATCCAAATATCCAATCCAAGTGTGTGTGTGTGTTTGTGTGTGTCTATAGATATACATATTAAATGGGTGTTGACGGAGGGTCGGTTGAAGATCAAGAACCAAAACCTGCTGCTGCTGCCGTTCCTGTTGAGAAACCAGACATGGCCTCTTCTACTTCTACTTGTATATCATCTGAACCTGCTCCTTCCTGGTTCACTCCTAAAAGGTACCATCTTTAACTTCTTCATGTAGAAAAGTCATGTAATTTTCACCTTCTTTTTTGTTATGCCAAATTTGGTAGTTTGTGTTGTTGACGTTTCCCCAGGCTTTCTGTTATTCCCAAACGAAAATTAATGTTAGGGTTTCAGCTTTCTTTCTGTTATAAAAGCCCTAGCTGAGTATCTTAAATTATGTAGTTTTTTCTTTTTTATCCAAGTAAGTTGAAATGCCAAAGGGTTTTTACAAGTTTTTGATTTTTGCCACCCTGCAATGTCTAATAGCCTTTGCTTAGTGTTGAGTACAGCCTGGAGTTTTAAGGTTTAGTGATGGTATTCGTACAGGCTGCTTGTGGTGTTCTGTGCGATCAACATGGTGAACTATGTGGACCGAGGGGCCATTGCAAGCAATGGTGTAAACGGGAGTCCCAGAATTTGCACAGAAAGTGGTGTTTGCTCACATGGCAGTGGGATTCAGTAAGTTTTTAGTTTTTGAGGAACAATTAGAAATCTTCACTTCATTTGAACAATTTTCTGGCTCATAAGATTGTGATGGTACACACTTCATGTTCTCAGTTCCTTATTCATTTTACAGAGGTGATTTTGACCTAAGCAATTTCAAAGATGGTGTAATTTCATCTGCTTTCATGGTTGGACTTCTTGTGGCATCTCCAATATTTGCATCATTGGCCAAGAGGTAATAAGTATATCCTAAGATAATGTGGAGCATGATACTTTAAGCTATATCCTAAGTTATCTGCTAAATGGAAGGTTTTCTTATTTTGCAATATTTAAAGTTAAACTTTTCCTAACTAGGTGTTCTTTATTGTTCGTTAATATGTGCAGCTTTAATCCCTTTAGACTTATTGGAGTTGGATTGTCTGTCTGGACTTTTGCTGCTGCTGGTTGTGGAATTTCAATTGACTTTTGGTCCATCACAGCTTGCCGGATGTGAGTCAAACTAACGCCATAGAAAACTTTATGAAATGCTACTTGTTACGTTTGATTATTAATATTATCTATTGATTTTTCAGGCTAGTTGGTGTTGGTGAGGCTTCTTTCATTAGTCTTGCAGCTCCATTCATTGATGATAATGCTCCAGTAACTCAGGTCTCATAGTTTGCCATCTAATTAACCAACATGTTTATGTATGCCATATTTCTAATTCTTTTGTTGCAGAGAACAGCTTGGTTGGGAATATTCTACATGTGCATACCTACTGGAGTCGCCCTTGGTTATGTTTATGGCGGATGGGTAAGTAAATTAAATATCATACTAAAATCATATGATTTCTTCTTCTAAATTTAACTGTAAGAAGTCAAGCTAATGACTCTTAATCCTCTCTAGGTTGGAGATGGCTTTGGTTGGCGATATGCATTTTTTGGTGAGGCAATTCTGATGCTCCCATTTGCTATTTTAGGTTTTGTGATGAAACCTTTGCAAATGAAAGGTATATTTCGAATAAAACTGTGTTAGTTTGTTGACATATTTAATATCTTGCAAGGTGTGGATATGTAGATGCAATCATTCAGATAGAGTATATGTGCATAATATACAAATTTTAAAGCAAACCAGAAAAGAATAGTTATTTTTTACTCGGGCATTAATATTTGTCCAAACTCCAACCTATTATTAAATTAGCATTTTTTTCTCCCTTTCAATCTTAAGTTTGTTTTTATTTTATCATACGTTCCAACTTGTTGTCTGGTGTTGCTCATCAATTTGAGAATGCAGGCTTCGCTCCTGCCGGGTCAAAAAGTTCATGGACAGCTACAGAGACAAATGTCATAGAAGTTGAAGGTGCTCCATCTTGAATTCTAAGTTGTTTTAATAAATATCAACTATGACCATGATATGATTGGTAGTGTCTAGCTGGTTTGATTAGGGCAATTCTGTTTTTTTTCCTTTTAATAAGTTATTTGTATTCATTTATGTGAGCATGCTTGGGGGTCATAGGTTATTATGTTGATTATTAATAAAAATGGGGTATCATGCTAATTGGGAGAGAATCTACCCCTTGAAAGTAGGGAATTTGAGGGATGAAGCCACCGGCCTTTGCATTTCACTTATTTTAGTTGAAAGTCATGTCTTGCCTTATCAGTGTTATTAGGAAGATATTTACGATTATTTGCAACAATGCAGTTATTACAGCTGATAAAGATGTTCCGAGTTCAAATCACAGCTTAAACAAACCTTGCAGGTGTGTTCGCCAACCAGTTCATCTGAAATTTGAAAATTCACCGTTTAAACTGCTCGTTACTGACATATATCTTTGTTGCAGTTCTGGTTTATTAAGATTTTGGCAAGACATAAAAGCCCTTTTGCTTGAGAAGATATATGTCATCAATGTTCTTGGTACTTCATTTACTGAATCTACTTATATACTATCAACAGCTTTAGTTTAGTAACTGGTCTACTGTTAACGGTTTTACTAGGTTATATAGCATATAATTTTGTCATTGGTGCATATTCATACTGGGGACCAAAGGCGGGTTATAGCATATATCATATGGTAAGCATATATATTTTACCTCTCATTAGGTGCTATTAGTTACTAGTTTGGCAACAAACTTCCTTTTTTTAAAAAAAGAAAGCCTGATTTTATTGCATCTGAGATTTTTATTGGTTGCAGGGTAATGCTGATCTGTTGTTTGGAGGAATTACAATTGTGGGTGGAATTGTGGGGACATTGGCGGGAGGTTTTATTTTAGATCGCATGAACTCCACCATCCCTAATGCTTTTAAGGTATGTGTTTTTAATTAAAACCTAATCTTCCAATTTTTTTTATTATGCATTTCTAATTGGTATCTGATTGAACATTAAAAAATAAAAATCTTTTACAGCTTCTTTTCATGGCAACTTTTTTGGGTGCAATATTTTGCTTCAGTGCGTTTTGCTTCAAGAACTTGTACGCTTTTATAGTTTTCTTTCTCATTGGAGAGATACTTGTATTTGGCACTCAGGTATGTTTCTGTTAATATTTAACAGTATACATATTATATGGTTGTATTGTAAGGTCTATTTTCTAACTTCTAAAATTTTTTTTATTGCAGGGTCCTGTTAATTTTGTGTGTCTCCATGCTGTTAAACCGAGTTTGAGACCATTATCTATGGCTATGTCCACTGTCTCAATTCATGTCTTTGGGGATGTGCCTTCCTCTCCTCTTGTTGGGGTCATCCAGGTATAATGAGTGTAATTTTTTTAAAAGATTCTAAAGCAGGGCTCATGCTTTTGTATGAAATGCAGGACAGTATTAACAATTGGAGGACGTCCGCCTTGATCCTAACTTCAATACTGTTTTTAGCAGCTGGAATTTGGTTTACAGGTAGGGCAAAGTAGTGATTGAAAGGGCGGGTGTAATAATAAGTCTTGAAGAAAGCATGATGATTGATGCTCTTAGCTGTTTTTAATTGTTTCAGGTATGTTTATTCAGAGTGTGGACAGATACAATGAAGAGAGCGAGCATCCGGTTGAGCGGTCAAACACACGACCACTGCTTGAGGACAAGACGGCTGACTTAACCACTGCTTCTTGTCAACCGGTCTAAGTAGCTTTCTTTTCTTTTTAACACCTACTGGATGTACAGCTATTATTTTGTTTATTTTTTTCTTTTCTGTAATGCTGTCCTTGTCTGTAAGTATGTTCATTGTGACTGTAGGAGGAGTATTTCAAATGTGACCAGTTGCAACATACAAAACATTTCATCCACATGTTTGTAAAACTGAAACTTGTTTTTTTTTTCTCTTTCTTTTTTCAAACGAGAATTGATTCTTTTTTTTTCCCCAGTCTTTGCTATTTTATTCAATAAGAGATGAGCCGAAAACCATTTAATTCTACTTTGTTAAGTGATTGGATGTTATTTTCTTTATTAAAGATTATGTGATGTTGACATATAATAATAATAATAAATGTAATAAAGTGGGTTATGGGTTAAGTAAATTCTTATTATGATAAGCGTTGCATGGTTAAGTGTGTGTACATGTTGAATGAATTATTTGACAAGTAACTTATTATAGCAAAGAGTAGTAATTTTGGTTGTCGTTTGAGCTGGTAATAACAGGTAACATGTTGAATAAAAATTAGTAAGGAATCAAGTATGTATTTATTTGATAATAATAGATGTCTTTGGAAAACCCACGGCACACAGAATGCCAATGCCAATGCAATGCACGCACACAGAGAGAGGCAGGCACGCATATGACATGCAGATAATTGAGGAGGCACATGCCCGCCCACAGAATGCCTCCCTCCATCTCAAACTGTGTGTGTATATATATATATGTATACGACACCGGAGAGGAGAGGAGGGCGATGATGGCACCGACTGCAGCAATGCTGACATTAATAGGAGAAGACCACCGCAAAAACACATCAATGTTTCAGGTGAAGAGCGCTGCCAATGCAATCAAGCGGGTCTTCCAGCTTGTTCATCAACCACCGCCTGAAAACAACACCAACACCAACACCAACACCATGCCTTTGCCTATGGAGGATGCAATCGTCTACTGCACAAAACAAAAGCTTTAGCCTTTAGTGAAGTTGCATGTATGTATGTATCTATATTGTACGTTTCATCCAATCCAATCCAATCCAAAATATTATTTACGAATAAGAATACGTTGGTTCTGTTACATTTTTGTTAAATGCATATTGAAGAACCAGCCATGGCCATGACAACACAAATTCGTATGAAAAATATAACCAATATCATCGGATCCATTTCCATAAACAATGAAAACAATCACATAATTTACAAATTTTAATTACTATCCGGAATCATTTTGCTCTTCCGTAGGAGTTACACAAACTTCTCCGGATGATAAGTGAGGACTTAAAACATTTCCAATGTTTGTTGTATACACTTGCGAGCATGGATCTGTTGAAGGGACAACATTCACATCTCCGGATGCACCATGTTCATTTCCACATGTAGAGTCTGCAGTTGCTGCTGATGTGCAATTTAGCACAAGAAAATTTAAAATGATTTTAAAGAAAATTTCATGTATCCAGGAGCTAAGATGGTGCTCAGATTTCAATTCCTTCAAATTGATAATGAAATAGACAAAGCTGCTGATTGATAAACTTAACTTCATGAATTCTACTCCCCCTAAATTTGTGATTAATGATGACATTAAGCATTTATCATAAATTTCTAAGAAGAATAGCATGAGTGACATTTATCAACTAGACATTTATCATAAATTTCTAAGAAGTAAAGACCTGGTGACCTAATGATGATCATATCTAAACTCTCAAAAGAATCCTATGTGATCAATTGTATATTAATCTAGAGCTTTTACATCATTACATTAATGAGATGCCCAATGCATCTCAAGATAGAACTTATAACTTAAAGTACATAGTTCTTAAGTGTGAAAAAATGATGATTTGACTTGCAAAGAGAGGACAAAATCTTTGTGAATTGAATGTGAAGCCCATAACAGTTATTTCCAAATCAATATGAAAACATGATAAATAACATGCCTAGTTGATACATGAGCTCTTGTATGGATTTAAGTGGACAATATACTTGCAATCAGAACTTTGTTCAGGTATCAATTCAACAAAATAACTCATCAGGAAGAGGCTTAGTATTATAGTATGATCCCATCATATGTGTATATATGTCTGAGCATCATCATACAGTTAAATGTCACTCATGCTATTCTTCTTAGAAATTTATGATAAATGCTTCATGTCATCATTAATCACAAATTTAGGGGGAGTAGAATTTATGAAGTTAAGTTTATCAATCAACAGCTTTGTCTATTTCATTATCAATTTGAAGGAATTGGAATCTAAGCACCATTTTAGCTCCTGGATACATGAAATTTTCTTTAAAATCATTTTAATCTTTCTTGTGCTAAATTGTCATGAATACAAAGTCAACAAGGTCCAAAATCAATAAATGGTTCTAAGCAATGGACTTGGACCATACAACAATATTTCTCTGCATTGTGCCATCTTAAGCATCAGCAGAAGCTACAGTGTTGAAAATTTAAATGTTTATCTGTAGATTGGTAAACTACAGATGAGCAAAGATCAACAAATATAATTTAATTTCATAGTTTGGTAATCTGTGAATATGTAAGTTATACTTCATCAGCAGAGGATATGCAAAATGGGCCTAAGTTCTTTTGTAGCTGGGGTGGCAAGATTGAAAGAACTTTCAGTTTTGAAGAGCTGATTACAAGTATCTAAGCCTAAGGGGGAGTATTGTTAGGTCTAGAATCAGTAGATCTAGTCCATTTTGTATAGGCTTAGTACTTGAATTAATATCTGTAATGAATGGTTGTAATTCATTATTGTGTATGCATTATATATATAGGTTAACCCATTTATATGTGTGTTGATTTATGTATGGTTGCAGGTACAAACATTATACTTGGTCAATTTCTGAAATTGACCAAGTGTAAGAAACATCTACGGATGAACATTTTGTTCTTCCGTAGATATGTTTCTTACAAGTAAAATGCATCCAAAGATCTTCTGCGGATGAACAATCACACTGAGGTTGGAAGAACAAGATTGCTTCGTAAGAACAAGATTGCTTCGGAAGAACAGGATTGCTTCGGAAGAACAATGTATCTTCGGAAGAACAAGACTTCTGCGGAAGAACAAAACATCTATGGAAGACAATATTCCTGCGGAGTCCAAACACTTGTATAATACAAGTGTTACAAGTCAACAAGTCAACAATGCAGTTATGCGAATCCCAAGAAATCCGATGATTCCTTAACAGAAACAATTCAAATCCCAAGAGATCCGATGTTTCCTATAACAGAAACATCATTGTCTATATAAATGTATCCTAGGTTTCGAATCAGGCACGGCTTCCACGGAAACAGCAATAGCAATACGACAATTCCACAAACATCAAACATCACATCAAATCTCACAATCAAACCCTAGCAGCCGTCGCATCATTCATCACAAAATTTAATATCATTCATTCATTATTTGTAATCATTAACATGTTTTAATGAAATACATATTATTCATTAATTGTGTTTCTTTTAGTGTGTTCTTGAATCTTTATTGATATTGAAATTTACTACAAAACGATTAAACCAAGCCAACATTGATTCCACAAACGTTGACTTGCCTTCAACCGACACTGATAATTCGTGATTGCGATCCTTGGATTCACAATTTCTATTCGCTCTCGCCTCCTCTACAGATGACTCTCGGGTGCATATTTTAGATAGGTTCACTTTGGGCGGCCGTAGAATTGAGTTTACTATGAGGGAGTGGACGGTCGTCCTTCGATTTTACACGGAAGATAAGACAACGGACGAACGTTTCCTCGCTGACGAGGTTCAGTCCGAGCCAACTCCTCTGGTGGGGTGGTGGCCAACTATATCAGATCAACATTGAGAGGCGCCATTCATGTGACTTCTATTAGAGATCCTTTGCCCCGATATCTACATCGGTGCATTGCCGGCACCATTGGTGGGTGCGACTAGAGAACCAAGAAGGTGTCACTTATAGATTTATTCTTGTTATGAGCTCTGATTACCTAGGAGGGTTAATCTTTGCTCACTGTATGGCATCTTATTTCCTTGTGGTTATTCAGGGCAAGGTAAATAACATTTACCTTATTTATTTGTTTATTTATTATTTAATTATTAAATATTAGTAACATTATTTAATTAATTAATTTATTATTTGATTATTTATATATAGATAGCCCTATTGTTTGCAGGGCGTATATCACCGTCATTGCCTCCCGTTTAGGGATATACACTATTGTATTTCTTGCGCGGTAGATGAGTGATGCCCCACCAAGGATATTAGGCCGGCAGACTATCATGGCCATGGGTATTGCCGCCAATTTTGACGGCAACCTACGATGGTCCATTGACGGTGATGTGGCAACCTCCTATAGACTTTGATGGTGATAAGGAGGTGGATCAGCTGCAGCAGCAACATCCAGGATCCTAGGGCCCTCCACTGCTTCCGGTGACTATTATCAGATAGATTCCACCTATTAGGGAGTTTATGGCCGAATTGATCCATTTACTTTAGGAGTTGCACACTATGCATCTGTTGCAGATGGAGTTGAGCACCACATGAGTTGCATCACAGGGGATAGTTGCTCCCCTCGCCTGAAGATTGTCCCTTTTGTGAGGCACCTGGTATATAGTGACGAGGCAGCAAAGGACGCACCGGATCAGCTACCTCTGGAGTGGTTATTTTTATGTATCTCGTTTAACTTTGATGTTAAACAATTTATATATTTTGAAACAATTGGTTTGGATGAGTTGCCTGTGATAATTACAAGTTTCATTTCAAAGTTACATAGTTAGAGATTATATATTACAAAGACTATTTGTAGGGATTTGATAAAAAAAACTCAATAAAAGTAGATTATATATGATTAAAAATATCATATTTAAATCTGACTAGCTATTACAAAGACAATTACAAAAATAATATAGCTTATAGCAAATTAACTTGTTCAACCTTCTCGTTTTTCCTCAATTCATGATATTTTTTAAAATTATGCATAGTATATAACCTCCCAATTGTTAGCATTTGTTTTTATAGTGTCTCCAATATCCACTTGGAAGATGATGCGGATAGTCACCTATTAATCAAAGTTTAATAAAATGGTTTCCATTAACAAAAACAATTACAATCAATTGTTGATTAGTGATATCGCGAGTAGATAACCAAACGGGAAAATAAGTTGCAATGTTATCAATAGATATAAACACATAAACCACGGGAAAATAAGTTGCAATGTTATCAATAGATATAAACACATAAACCATAAGAGACCTATTAGCAATCAAGATTGACGTGGGTGGCACTGTCATTTAATGTTTATATGGAGCTGCACCTAGCCCGTTATAGTCTAATGAATTTCTTACTTAATGGATACCGTGAAACATATCACTGTATTGATGTGCATTTTCATCCAGCTCCGTTATAAGCTTGGTACGAATAAAAAGCCATTGATTTTAATCATATCTCAATCCAACTGCTACGGCCAGAAAACCACCATTAATGTCGGCATATACATCATCCGCACCCGAAATGTACGGGTAGAACACGGATGGAATTTAATTAATAAAATAGCAATAATTGTTTTTATCTTCGTCCCTTGGGGTATATGAAAACATTGAAGTCTGTTGTGATAATATTTATTTGCCTCTTGCTTTGGAAGACATTGATTGATAACATTCAAATGACCCTTATTTAGACTTCACCACCAAACTTGAATATATTGGAGGAACTTCAATATTTTCCCGTTCTTGTACTTATGAACTATGTCTAGGAGGGTCTAATATCACACTTATCATAGATCTTTTCACTTTTTCTAGTTGAAGAAGTAAATGTTTTGTCACCATCTTCATTTCTTTATGTACATTTATTTTCTTCTCCCGTACAATATATGCTGGTGAAAAGTCAAACATTCTCAATAAAAATCAATGTCATTGAGTGGGATATTTTGACCTATAAATAATGGGTAGAATATAACAAATATATATACATATATATATACAATATAATATTCATGTTAAAAGTTAAAAATTAAACAAATACTTACCTGTTTGAAAGTAATTATTTAAGTAATAGTACAACTTGTAAAATGATGACACCCACATGATTCATTGAATGCCATTAGATGATGAATCATGTTGATCTCACCAACTAAAAGATCTAAAACTGCAATAGAAACTTTAGCTCGTAAGTATTGAAGCACTTTATGATTGTATTGAACCATAAGCATGATTTTGCTTATGGTAAAAATTTCTTTTTTAGCATTTTCCCGAGTAACTAAAATGTTATTGATAAATAGAATAAATCTATTACTTTTTTTAAGTTAACTTTTCGCTAGTAATGTTGGCTTTCCATTTGATTCGTTGTGTGTTGACCGAAGTTCCGGTCTCTATATATCCAGACGGTTAGAAACCTCTCTTTATAAGGATCCAACCAGTTATTTTTGAGATACATAAAAACTTCTAATTAAAATAACAATATATTATTTAACTTGTAAAAAATTATTAATAAGAATAACAATATAAAATTTACTTGAATGTTTGAACATCAATTTTTGGTAAAAGTGGTCAAAATTGTACACGTATATGCCAGACGTGATAGAGTTAATCAAATTATTTAGTATTGTGTTTCTAACGTAAGTTTAGATATATTAAGTTATTACATTGCGTTACAGTGTTTTATCTCACATTACAATGACATTACATTTATATACATTACATGTGATCAAATTATTTAAAACATATTTTATATTAAATTTTAATCATAATGTGATGCAATGTAAGTAATATAACATTTTTGCTAAGGTTGATCTTAATTAATCATAGTAGATGCTAAGTGCTTTTACACCAAATTACATTGCTAGTCACTAACACTAAATTATTTTAATGTTAATGAAAAAGCGATATACACTCTAAAACTTGATTAAGTTATTATATTATATTATATTATTTTACATCACATTATAATGGCATACATGTGTGGTCGGAAACAATGATGTGTAACAATGCGAAAATACGATGGATTCGTGTGAAGTTATTTATAAAAAGACGATTACGAAAGACGACGACGTTGATCCAATATTTTTATTTTCAAATGTCGAAATAATTTAACATTCTAAGCTTTATAGCTTATAAACTAAGTGGTTAAAGAGAAAAACAATTATAAATATATTTAAATAGGTTGAAACTTGCTTAAAAAATAAAATAAACAAAAATAATAATAATTGGATGGATGACACAACACTCAATACAAAAATTTTCATGTTGACATGACTAGCACAACACTCAATGCAAAGTGTAAATTGCCAATTTTGCCATTCGAGAGATAAAAAAGTTGATGTTTGTAATATTTTAATGCAATTAAATATGAGGCATAAAATTAAAGTTACTTATTTATAATAATTGGTTGAAAGTGGGTTAAAAAGTTTTCACAATAAGAGAGGGTTTTCATTTGAACCTTACCATATATATATATATATATATATATATATATATATATATATATATATATATATATATATATATATATATGTATATATATATATATATATATATATATGTGTGTGTGTGTGTGTATGTGTGTGTGTGGGGGAGGGATCTCTTAAAAACCATATTATAAATGAAATCTATGAAAACCAAATGTTACATATACGTAAGTACGTTGTACAAAGTGTACAACTAAGAGTTACTTACATGTATGGGTTATGTATATATAAGTACGTGTTACCAAGTGTACAATTAAGAGTTACGTACATGTAGCTCCTCCAAGTTACGTATATGTAAGTCGTTTGGTTATCATCGATGTTCCTTGGAGTTTATATTAAAAAATATATATAATGATATTGAAAAATAAGGTTAAAGTTTACTCAAATATAATATAAACAATTAAAAAGTTAAATTAATTATAAATTATGTGATTGGGTAGTGGTGGTTTTTACAGTTTTTAATTATAAACATGATTTTCATTTGTATCATGGATTGCCAAGTGGCACAAAAGTATTCCTATATTGTGCCAAGTGTCATAAAAGGTAGTCATTTATTATAGAACTAGTTTAAAAATTCGTGTAATACGCGGTTTGAATAGAATATTAAATTAATAGTTATTTATTAATATTTAAAAACAATATTTTTTAGATAAAATATTATTGAAATTACTTATAACAGTTAAATTAGGTAATAAAATAATAATAAATATTTTTTCAAACTTTTGTCTTTAAAAAACTTTTGCTTAAAAAATCATTTTTCAACACTCCAAATTTTTATATAAATATTTTTTTAAACAATATCATTTTTTTAAGTTCTTTGCATTACAAACTTTGTTTTAAAAAATTATTTTTTATAATTAAAATAATCATGTTCTCTATCAAAAAAAAGTTTCATAATTTAAAGTATATAAATTATATAAGGGGAATATGAATATGGGCTATTAAGCATGTAACTTACATGTAAAACCCATCAAAAGGATGTAGTTTTGATTAAACCCATTAAAATCAAATAAATCTAGTTATGTTTTGTATTTAATATCTATCCGTTAATTCAAATCTCCTTCGGTTTGGTCACATCTATCTACACAATATCAAAGTCGATATATCAAAATTGCTTTCGAACAGGTCATGCAAACCACAAGTTTGAGTAATCATGCAAAAAATAGTTATTAATTTTTTGATAATCATGCAATTGCTTGGTTAATAAAAAAGAATTAAGAAGCGGTGTTTAAACTATTCTTATTTATTGTTAGGGAATCATACAAAACCATGAAATTATTATCTTAAAAATAGTTCATCTTCTATCAATGCATGTTTGTTATTTGTTTTTAATTTTTTTGGAAATTAAGTAATTGTTTTGTAAATATTAGCCAATTGTTATACCTGAGTTAAATAGAAACTCATACGGGGCTTATCTTGAATTGAAATTATGCCATTATTACTACAACAATAGTTCTTATGTAGTAATACTTGTATTGAACCTATGTTTGATACCTACAAAAATAGTTTTTATACAACAAATATATTTGAACTTGTAGTATCACTTGTATTCAACCTTTGTTTGAACTTGGTAATAAAACTAGTAAATTGTTACTTATTAACTGGGTATGTATGCCGAACACAAAAATTGTATCTTTTGTATGTTTTTGAAAAGTATGTTGATGTGTGTTTGTTTGCCAAATACTTTCAATGCAATACTTGTATTGAATTGTGTTTTATTGAATGCTCAACACGTTCATGTTCTGTTGATAGAGGACACAACACAAATAATGCATTTACAAGTTCCACAAGAAGAAACTTTTGAAACACATCAAATTGATGATAAAACAAATGACATAGATGCTATTCTTGGATTTGAGAAAGAAGAAGTTGATGATGTAATTGGACAAGTTTTTGATACTCCTGATGGTGCATATGATTTCTATAATCATTATGCATTTTACATGGATTTGGAATACGAATTTATACAACAGTTAAATAAAACAACAAATGAATCGTATAGAAAGAAATATGTATGCAACAAAGAGTGTTTTAAAGATTTGAAGCGTAATATTTCCAGTGGGGATGCTACAAAACGTCTTAGGGATTTAAGGACCGGAAGTGAAGCATTTCTTCGGATTTTAAAAAGCAAGGATGGAAAATGGTTAGTGGATATGATTAACGATTTACATAATCATGTGCTAATTGCTACTCCAACCAAAGTAATAAAAACCGCAAAGCTCTGATGTCATAACTTGGTCAATCTGGGTTGAAACTTTGTCAAATCAAGAAGGTTGTAAATACCATGAAAGATCCATTTAAAAATGATGTTACATCAAAACAATGTTTTGATATTTTGGCCTATAAGCGAAAACAATACAAAGGTAAGGAGTTTTGTAGACTTATTAAACATTTTCAAGATAAATCAATAGTAGATAGTAGCCTTTACTTTATTGTGGATTTATATGAAGATAGTCTCCAATAAATATTTTTTGGGCTGACAGGAGATCAAGAGACTCGTATATAAAATTTAGGGATGTTGTTGTGGTTTATGTAACTATATAACCAACAAATTTATGATGTCATTTGCAACATTTGTTTGTATGAATCATCATGGTCAGTCTATACTTTTTGGTGGTGACTATTAATGAATGAGAAAAAAGATACTTTTGAATGGTTATTTCAAAATTTTTTAAAATGCATGTTCTACAAGTATCCATCTGCAATAATTACCGATAAAGAAAGTTTCTAAATATTTTTAAAGCTATTGGCAATACAATAAAGAAAGTTTTTGGAGAAAGTCATCATCTTATTTTTCATGGCATATTAAGAGACATGAGATCAAACATCTTTGACCACTTAAAGTTCGTAATAGTGACTTTCAAGAGTTACACAAACGTTGGGTAAAGAGTAATATTGTTAAAGAATTTGAAACTCGTTGGGAATTCTTATTTGGTAAACTTGCATTTGAAAGTGGCAATTGGATAACAAAGATGTATAGGTAAATATTGGGCTAAAGCATATTTAAAGGATTGTTTATTGCCGGCGTAACATCAAGCGAAAGAAGTGAAAGCATTCATTCTTTTATTGATGGGTATGTAAATCAAAGACCACGTTAAATGAGTTTGTAATACAATATGACTAAGTCGTTGAGGCTCAAAGGGCTGCTGAAGAAGATAAAAACTTCAAGACCATGAACTCCAACAATTCTTTCTTCTATTAATATGATAGAGGCAAAAGCAATTTAACGTTACACTAAAAAGCTATTTGATGTATTCAAGAAGGAATGGACCGAAGCTACATTTAATTTAGTTCGTGAGATAGTAAGTAGGAGTTCAGAAGAAATCAAGTATAAGGTTGCACAAGTAGATGTTGACAAAATATATTGGAGGATTGTTAACTTTCGTCTCTCAGCCAAGACAGATGTCACATGTTCATATGCAAATTTCAAAACACATGGGATATTATGCAAACATATCTTATACGTCTTGAAGAAAAGATAAGTTAAAACCCTTCCCGACCATTTATTCTTCCTAGGTGGACACTTGATGCTAGGTATAAGTTGGATAATTGCACTAGTCAATGTGTTAACTTTATGGTGTGTTCAATCAAATTTTAAAAAAGCAATTGAACAAGCAAAAGACTCTCCATCTGAGATAAATAACTAAACAACATGTTGTTGAAGTTTCTAGAGGATCAATGCCTTCGAAAATTTTATGATACTGCTTCATAAGATTCTAATGTAGGATGTTCACAAGTAAACATGATGCTTTAGATTACTGTTCGTGATCTGCTGGTTCATGCTAATACTAAAGGTCGTCCTAAAAATACGACTAGAATCAAATCATCCTTAGAAGCACCAAAAAAGAAAAGATGTTCTTAATGCAAGAAACTTGGACATTACATCAGTGGTTGTAGAAAAAAGAAGGTAAGATCTTTATTTATAAATAATTTGTGACTGTTATTATGATGTTAATATTTTGTTTTTTCAGGTATATGAGTCATTACAAGAAAAGAAGAATGATATGTAAATCAGCTTGAAGAATAAGACTAGCGATGGTTTGTAGACAATAAGACACTATAATCTTTCAGATGTATTTGAACAGTAGATATTTTCTTATTTATGTTTTTTAATCTAAAATTAATATGACGGGTTACAACTGGAAGTATGTTGGTACTTATATGCTGAGTTGGATCTCTTTTATTTGTAGGACAAAGTGTGATGGGGTATCGTTTTTGTTATTTTGACCACATGCACATCGTTTTTTGACCAAATTTGGTGAGTTTTGAGTATTGAGGTCGGGTCAAAGTTGGGACACCTTTCTATTGTTGTCACGTGTTATTTTTTTGCCTTCTTGGAAGAAGGATTCATGTTGCTCGTTTAAGATGGAAGTTAAATTGGTGTTAACTTTATACGATATGGATCTAGGCTATTGTTATTACATAAAGGGGTGTTGATTTACACATTTTTCATTAGACTAGTAGATTAGTGGTAGTTCCTTTACTGTGGTGCAAGTGTTAGTTTGATGATGCTCTTGTTCATGGTATAATGTTAATTATTTTCATTCTTATAGTGTTTCATATGGTTGCTGATGGTCATCAATTAAGGACTGTTGTTTCTGTATTCCGATACATTAACATGACTATAGTTAATTGTAGCAATCTTAATTGTAATGACATTGTCATTTGAGTCATTAACTATACCCTATTAATTCATTAACACATAACTCATATTTTGACACGAACTATGATTACACATGACAAAACCATGACCAACTATAAGAAACAACAATAATGTGACATAGATCATGATATGGAAGACCGTAGTAACTCGTGGAAGGACTGTAAGACAATCCCGGGAGAGTCTGTAGTGACTCAACATCATATGTTGGTGGCTGATCTACGCGTGAAGAGAGCAATTGTCCAGCCAATTAAGAGATTTAGACCTACGATCAGATGGGGCCAGCTCAAAGACGAAAAGATTACCACCTTTAGAGATAAGGTCATACCAATGATCCAAACTAGGCCACAGAAAGACGCAAATCAAATGTGGGAAGAAATGGCAACTACAGTTATGCAAGCAGCTAAAGAAACTCTTGGACTTGCAACAAATAGGACAGTAGGTCAGAAGGAATCCTGGTGGTGGAACGAAAATATACAGGAGAAGGTAAAAATTAAACAACAAAGTTTTAGAGACCTTTTACAATGTAATAATGACGAAGAACGAGCAGAGCTAAAACATAAATATAAGGAGGCTAAGCGAGAGGCGAAAAAATCTGTGGCAGAGGCAAAGAGCACAGCGTACGAGAAAATGTATAAACGATTAGAGACGAAAAAAGGAGAATATGACATGTTTAAGATTTCCAGGGCAAGAGAAAGGGGAAGACAAGACCTCAGAATGGTAAAGTTTATAAAGGCTGCAGATGGAAAGGTCTTGGTGAAGGAGAACGACATCAAGGCGAGATGGAAAACTTACTTCGATAACCTTTTCAACATAACGAACCCTAATCAACAATCTGCCATCGATAAAACAACCCAACCAAACCAACAAAACAAGTGTTATTGTAGAAGTATCACTGTCGACGAAGTTATGAGGCGCTGAAGAAAATGGGAAGGGCTAAGGCAGTAGGGTTAGACAACATACCGATTGAAGTGTGGAAGTGCCTAGGAGACGAGGGCCTGAAATGGTTAACAGACTTATTCAACACTATCGTCAAAACCGGGAGGATGCCAGAGCAATGGATAAGCAGTGTCATAGTCCCCATATATAAGAATAAAGGAGATGTACAATGTTGCACAAATTACAGGGGAATTAAGCTATTGAGTCACACGATGAAACTATGGGAAAGAGTTATTGACACGAGAATTAGACGAGAAACCCAGATAACGGTAAACCAATTTGGATTTATGCCAGGACGCTCCACAACAGAAGCCATACACGTCATAAGAAGGATAATGGAGAAATATAGAGAAAAGAAAAGGGACCTACATATGGTTTTCATTGACCTAGAAAAAGCATATGGCAGTGTGCCGCGTCAACTCATTTGGGAAAGTCTACGACTTAGAAGGGTACCAGAGAGGTATATCAAAATAATAATGGATATGTATGAAGGGGCAAAAACGTGTGTGCGAGCACCAGTCGGAGACACAGACTTTTTCCCGGTGGAAGTGGGACTACACCAAGGATCGGCATTGAGTCCATTTCTCTTCACAATAGTGTTGGATGAGATGACGAAGTCTATACAAGAGCCAGTCCCGTGGTGCATGCTGTTTGCGGATGATATTGTCTTAATATCAGAATCTAAAACGGTGCTTAACGAGAGGCTAGAACAGTGGAGAGCCGCACTAGAGAGCAGAGGCTTAAGGATAAGTCGCTCTAAGACGGAATACATGCATTATAACTTTAGTGGGGGGATGAAGAGGACACCCAAATAAGTATCCAGGGTATAACAGTACCACAGACATCTAGGTTTAAATACTTGGGCTCGTACGTACAGGAGGACGGAGAGATACACAACGATGTAGCTCACCGTGTGCAGTCAGGATGGTGCAAATGGAGAGCAGCATCAGGGATCCTGTGTGATAAGAGGTTCCCAGCAAAACTAAAGGGAAAACTATACAGAGCGGCAGTTCGTCCAGCTATGTTATACGGAACAGAATGTTGGGCCATAAAGAAATCGCACCAGAGACAAATCGAGGTCGCGAAAATGCGAATGCTGAGGTGGATGTGTGGCCACACAAGATTGGACCGAATAAGAAACGACGTGTTTCGACAGAAGCTAGAGGTGGCTGGTATCACAGATAAAATACGAGAGGGAAGATTAAGATGGTTTGGGCACGTAAAGCGGAGGCTGTTGGTAGCACCAGTTAGAGCAGTAGAGAACATCAACGTAGAGGGTAGGAGGAGTAGAGGTAGACCTAGGTTGACTTGGGACGAGGTAATTAGGCGAGATATGGTAGACTTGCACCTCTCTGAGCACATGATCGAGGATAGGAGTGCGTGGAGGCGTAGAATTAAAATTAAGGACTTTTAGCGGGATCTGTGGGTAGGAAGGGTAGTCGTAGACTTAGTTGCGGGACCCCTGTTTTCTTTAATCTGCCCTTTCGCGCGTTTCTTGAAGAGTATCTGTTGTACTCAATTTCTCAGCTTTTATGTGATCTTTACCTGTGTGTTGTATGCTGTATACCATAATTGTTACGGTTATTGTTTTCCTTACTGAGTCGGGGGTCTCTTCGGAAGCGGTCTCTCTATTTTCCAAGATAGAGGAAAGACTCGCCACCAACCACCCCTCCCAGACCCTGCTCTTGAGTGGGATTTACTGGGTATGTTTGTTTGTTTGTTTGTTTGTTTTAGATCATGATATGAAATCACATTGAAATTTAATGTTCTCAAGTTAGAATGAAAATACAATATTAAAACATGTCAAACTATAATTTTACAATAATACATTAATATATGCGAAAGAACTTCTCATTCAATTGTCATTTGCACAAATATTATACTCCCCGAGTATAAGTACACAAACTTTTTCTACAAAAAACACACAAAAAATTCTAATCTAACACGTGCATGATTTGAACTCTCTTTGGAAATTACTCGCGCTTTTTCCATGATAGCTTCCATGTGGTCAATAACTTGAACAGACCCATTGCTGCCCGTAAAGCAAGATCATCTTGAGTTAATAGTGATTTCCCTGGTGTTGAATCACACAAATTTGCCAACTCTTGAAAATGGGTCTATCTGCAATGCCAATACTCATATCCTGCAAAATGGATATGCTAGACAAAGACAATAAAACCAATATCCCTAGTCATGACTTTTGACAAATGGACCTCATACAAAAACAAGTACGATAAACAAAAGAAAGAATCATTTTATACAGTAGAAAAATATAGCATTGAAGTAATTGCACACTATTTCCTTTCAGTTTCTTTTTTAACTTCCTCATTCATAGTGGTGTACAAGAAAGAAACCAAAATTATAACTACACCTAATTCACAGTACTAAAAAAAATATTTACTTTAAATTCCCCTTAAATAACAATGTCAATCCATCTTGAATCAAATACAAGATTAACCGACTCAGTAGCCGTTACATAATTAGTGCATTAGAAAATAACCCACAATTGAATCAAGCATTTTGGTTATACCCCGAGATCTGCCTTAAATCCAGTTTACGATTTGAATATAAAAGAAACATTCGTCATGATCCTAACTCTAAAATGAAATCGATTACAAATTCAAAGTAGATACAACCAATATATCATTTTGATTTATACAAACTTCACAATTGGAATTTGAAGTATATTGAGACAAGCAAACGTGCATTTGATCTTGCAAAATCAAGGTTCCATAAAAAAAACTCAAAAGTTGAGATTTATAACCGTTGTCTTCTTCAAATCGGAAGCTGATGGAGGATAATGAAATGATCAAGAATGAAGAAGAATCAACCAATTTTAGATTCATCAATCTGGATTTGGAGTTTGGAGAGTGTTGATTAGAATTTTTAATTTTGTTGATCGATCTTGAGTTTTAAAAGAAATGGAATTATGTTTTAATCAATACTACGTCGTTTTGATAGGTTTCATACGTAAGTTATATGCTTAACAACTTCGTATTTATTTTTCCTATATAATATAATTAGCATTTAATGTATAAATTTTTTAACAACATTTATGCATTATTGAATGGTGATAATGCCCCATATGTAGAACAGAAGAATTAGAGAAGATATACATATATATATATATCGCGGTGGTGACGCTCATCATCAGCGAAGGTCGGAGGGCATGGGAGACGAGAAGGTGAAGAACGAGGCGATGGAGATTATGGGATTATTTCAAGTGTTGCCTCGTTTAGTCGTCTTTGACCTCGATTACACTCTCTGGCCGTTCTACTGGTATCTTCCTTCCGCAATTGCCCGATTTTTAATATATGACCCTTGATCTAAAAATCACGACTTTTTTCTTTGGGTATTCTTACTTCCATATATTGTTTCCTAAAATTGTCAGAGTCTGATGTAAGAATCTCTCCTTTCATAAATTTGAAGAGAACTGTTATAGTTTTGGAACTGAGGGAGTAATTTACAACTGCAGGTGTTACAATTGTGCTGTTCATCTGAAAAATAAATGAATGATGTTGCTTATAGCACTTTATTTATACAAGATTTGGTTTTGTAACGTGGTGTCATCTCATCTGCCACTCTAGGTTTCATGGATTCTGAGACCATCCTATATACGACCTGCAGTCATTCATTGGACTGCTTCTTCAATTTAGATGAGTGGAAAACGTACAACTAGTCCTTTTCTAAAGTTCCACAAAGCCTGACAACAAAAGGAGTCATATGTAATTTCTAAGATACATTATACAAATCAAGAGACTTCTGTTACATCTCCTCTTTAGTTTTAAAATCGATTTAGTTATAGGGACTTGTTGCTATTTAGGGAAGGAACCTTTTGCCTTTATCTCTGCTCTACCATTATATTGTTTCAATGCTTGAAACCTTGTACCCAAATCAGTTATCAGATAATGATAATGAATGGCTCCATATAAAAGTATCTTGTTTATAAGACAGGTTTTGGTGTATGCTTTTAATGTTTCTCTTGTAAATTGCTTACAGTGCTCCCTGAAGTTCTGTTTTTGACCCTAAGTTCTTCGGTCTTTGAGCTAAAAAAGGTTCTTTTTGTTGTTAATTCTTAGTGAATGTCGATCCAAGCGTGAGATGCCGTCTATGTATCCTCATGCTAAAGGCATCTTATATGCATTGAAAGACAAGGGAGTTGACATGGCTATTGCCTCTAGATCACCTTCCAGAGACATAGCAGAGACTTTCATCGACAAGTTGGGCATAAAGCCATTGTTTGTAGCCCAGGTATGTGAATCTTCATTGTTGTTTCATGAAGAAGCAGTTAATGCTGTTAGGATCAAACTAGTACGAAACACAAGAATAAAGAACAATAAACAATAAACAGAGACACAAGAGATTTATAGAGGTTCGGTTGCGGTGTGCGACCTACGTCCTTTTTGTGGCAACTAGGGTTTTTCTTTTATTGAGTGATAAAGATTACAAGTACAAGGAGGTGTATATATATAGACTAAAATTAGGGTTAATCTCTTTAGTTAATAATCTAACTAAACTGGGCCTAATTAGAACTTGGGCCGGCCGAGCCCAACTACTCCAAATTAATTCACCCGAAGCCTACACCCAACAATTCTCACACTTGGAGGCTTTGAAACACGTTCAGCTACACTTCGCTCCTTTGTACTTCTGTAAAATCCCTCTGATTTTTGCACCCCCTAGCTACCCCCGCCTTCTCAACTTTATCCCTAAAGGCCAGCTGAAGCTATGCAAAGCTTAAGCTTATCCAGCACCACAGATTTGGTAAACATATCGGCTGGATTTTTTGCACCTGAGATGTTCTTCAAACTGATTACTCCATCATGGATTAATCCTTCGACAAAATGATACCTCATCCCAATGTACTTTGTTTTATCATGATAGACTGGATTTTTGGCAAGTTTCACTGCACTCATTGTCACAACAAGATGAGTAATCAGACTGTTGTTTACCCAATTCTTCAAGAAAAGTCCTTAACCATATTAACTTTTTACTAGTTTCAACAACAACCATGTATTCAGCCTTCAGCCTCTGTTGTTGATAGAGCTACACTTTTTTGAAGTCTAGGCATCCAGCTAACTGCTGTTCCTCCCACTATGAAGACATACCCTGTAGTGCTTTTGAATGTCCCTTTACAACCACCCAAATCAGCATCTCTGCGAATTGCATCTTTCCCCTTAAAACATAACCCTATGTTTTTTAAGGCTAGGAATGACCCGAACATCCTTTAAAGTCCATGAGGTACCCAATGAAGTTTTCTAATCAATATCTCCCAATCATGTAACATCAAGAGTGTGGTTGTTTGCCAAACGAACTTTACCAAAGATACTTGTTCGGAGATTCTTCATCAACTTCGTGCTAGAGGTAGCATGAAAAGATGTACCTGAATCCATAATCCATGACTCAATTGAGTTCTCCACACAGCAGATAAGAGCATCGGAATCAGAATCATCAGCAGCTACATTGACTTCCTTCTTATCTTTTGAGGCAGACGGGTTTGGGCATTGACTTCTAAAATGACCAGTTTCTTTACAGTTCCAACACTAGATGTCTTTCCTAGGCTTTGACTGACCCCTCTTTCTGGATTTTGATCTTCCTCCACTAGTACCCCTTTCTTTCTTCCTCTCACTTCAACGCTTAGTAAAGCACTCAATGATTCTCTTGAAGTTCTCTTCTTCTAATATCCTCCCCCAAAATCAGATCCCAGACTGCATCAGTAGTAAGCTTAGTGGTTCTAGATGAACTACTAACTTTAATGATAGTCCCTGACCAACTTTCTGGTAATGAAGATAAAAGCAACAATGCCTGAACCTCATCATCGAATTTTATATCAACCGACAATAATCGGGAGATGACTGTGGTGAAGTTGCTGATATGAGTGTTAACAAATCCTCCTTCTTTCAGTCTTATGTTCACCAGTTCTCTAATCAAACAGACTTTATTTGCAACAGATGGTTTCTCATACATGTTTGACAATGCATCTGTAACGCCTTTAGCTGTCTTCTCCTTCAGAATATTGAAAGCAACATTCTTTGACAAAGAGAGTCTGATGACAGAAACAACTTTTCTGTCAAGAGCAGCCTGGTCATCATTCGAAGTCTTATCCGGTTTCTTTCCAAACAGGGTGGCTTCCAAATCCTTCTGAACCAGCAAATTCTTGATTTGCATCTTCCACCATCCAAAATCATGACCATCGAATTTCTCTATTCTTGTTTTCTCGTTCTCAACCGTTATTCCAAACCGTAGATGCTCAACAGTCGAGTCAGAACTGACAATAGTGACAAACACAACCGTGGCCAGCTGCCTGAACTTGAGTGTTGTTCTATTGATCACTATTCTATGAGAACAATTCCAAAAAACCGAAAGCAAATGAGTTTGATAATGCACCTGAGTTTGAAGGCAATTGACAATCAATCGACCCAGACGACCGCAGAAAACCCTAATTCGACAGTAGCAAGGCGACGACAGAGAAACTTGGTTCAACCGGTAACCAAAAAAAGGCGCAGAAACCCTAATTCGTGTTTCGTACGGAAGTCTTCAAATTTTTTTTGAAGATTCCCGGCCCCAGCGTTTGAAACAGGGGGAAGATTTTAACAGTAAACAAGAGCCTGAAGCTCTGATACTGGTTGTTAGGATCAAACTGGTACGAAACACACGAATAAAGAACAATAAACAATAAACAGGGACACGAGAGATTTATAGAGATTCGGCGCAGTGTGCACCCTACGTCTTCTTGGGGCAACTAGGGTTTTTTCTTTTATTGAGTGATAAAGATTACAAGTACAATGAGATGTATATATAGACTACAATTAGGGTTAATCCCTTTAGTTAATAATCTAACTAAACTGGGCCCAACTGATTTCAAATTAATTCACCCGAAGCCTACAGCCAACAAACCCCTCATGAACCCATCGAAAATTTAACATATCAAGTCAATGAGATTATGAATGATATGAGACCAGAGAACTTATCGTGCAAATTAATGTTGAGATGAGATTACTTTGTCGAAATCAGAAATAACTTCTGAAAAGCAGTGAATGAAGTCTCCATGAAGTCGGAAGTGGAAATTTTTTCAAGACCCATTGAATGTCAACAGATCGGAAGTACTTTACATTGTAAGGGTCTGCTGTTAAATCTCATCGGAAGATGATTCTCAGAAGTAGAACTTTAGCATAAACACTCGACAGAAGCTTTTGGCAAAAGCTTCTTAGAACTTCAATTCTCGGCAGTTGTCGACAAAAGTTCTCGGTGGATGCTTCTAAGCAGAATTTCTAGGCGGTTGGATCTTCATCGGAAAATATATTTCGAAGTCGGAAGCTCCGGATGTTGGTTGTCAAAAGTTTTGGTAGAAGCATCAATATTGGCAGATACTCTCTTTTCGGAATTGAAATGGAATCAGAAGTAGGATTTCATCAGGATATGTTCAGCAGCTCAAATGAAAGTTCTCGGTAGTTGCGAGAAGCAGAAGGTTTCAGCAGTTGGATCTTCATTGGAACCCTTCGGCAGATGCTTCTTTTCGGTAGATGCTTCTTTTTGGCAGATGCTTGTTTATAGGCAGGATCTTTTTGACAATAGTTCTTGGTAGAAGCTTCTTTTTTTTGGCAATTGGGCAGTTGGTGTTTGCGGCACATGCTTCCTTCCTACTGCTCTTTTTGGCATATTATTCTTTTCTTCAGCACCTTGCCTGCTGCTACTCCTGAAACCTTTAGAATAAAAGTCTGATCAGAAGTAACTACTGGAAGTCACGTTTGCCTCCAAATCATCTTCTAGGGATTGATCGGATTGGAATTTTTATATATAATTTTCAGTTTTATATATAAATGCACACATTTTCTTATGTAATGTTAATAAAAATGTTCAGTTTTATTTATATATATACACATTTCTTATGTAATTTTAATAAAATTGTTCAGTTTTACACACACACACATACGGCCGGAATTTCCTAGTGTAAGCCAGAATTTCCACGTTTTGGCCGGTTTCTTTAAAGTTCGCCGGAACCCTACTGGAATCTTACTGAAATCACAAATTTTTGGCCGATTAAGACCACCTAGGTCTGATTTTGACCTCCGTTGACCGCCTAGCGATTAATTGACTGATTAGCAAAAAATTACTACGTGAGGGGCCAATTTTCGATTAGTCGCCAATTAATGCCAATTTTAACAATGCTGAACCTCATCAAAAGATGGAATAAATAATAAATAAGGATTTGATGATGATGTTTCCTTTGATTTGTCTGCCCTTGAATTTTTCAAACAATGGATAGCAAATTGAGTAGTATTTGAGATGGTATATATAACCAAGCTTTGTGTACGAATCAATGAGGCACAGATCTAATTCTCAAGAATAAGTGTCAAGAAATACAAATACTTAGATGCTTTTTAAGAGATAACATGATACAAACCCACTGTTGGGTCCGGGTCAATCTGGGTCAGATCTGACCCAGTTGTTGCTGGATGGAGGGAATTCAAGCGGAGGGAAATCGAAAGGAGGGAAAACAATTGAAAATTCAGGAGTAGAGGTAGTGGGGTTAACCGTTCCCACCAATTTTTAGTTTAAATATTAGTGTTCTTGCATTTTTAATGGTGTGGATGTTTTTGTTTATCAACTTAGGTTTTAACCTTTGTAATTGGAGATTTAGCCTTTCTCGAATCAGGCTGTTTGTGACTTTGTTCTATATCTAAGCATTCGATTTTCACGTTCTAACAATGGTTCCATTGCCGGGAAACGAAGAGCATATGATCCAGGAAACAGGTTCTATTTCAGGCTCTATCCCTGCTCAATTAGCAGCCATTGAAACCCGATTAGATTCTCTATTTCAGGCTCTATCCCTGCTCAATTAGCAGCCATTGAAACCCGATTAGATTCTCTGTTAGCCCTGAAGAAGGATATTGCAGTGATCACGGAAGCTTGGCTGGAAAAGCGAACACATGAAGTCAAAGAACCACGGGATGAACCACAAGGTCCATTGACATTTCAGGTTAAGGATATCGTCGCCACTCAAGTGGAACCAACAGGTCTTTCCGATAAGAAGAGCGCAGAACAGAAGGTAAGCAGCAAAGTAATGATGGAATACAACCAGAAAACGCCTTTCATACTGGTTGCTTACGATAACTACGAGAACCAAAGAATGTGTGGTGATGAAGCTATAAATCAAGAATTTCATATGTTCATGTACTTGGCTGTGAAGGTGCAGAAACAAACGATCACTTATGGAACTATTCTTGTGTTGCTGCCCAAGAATGATAGTGCACACACAGATATGGAACACAAGGAAATCATCCATCAACATCCAATCGAATGGCTTATTGCTTGGCACAATAATTCCCTTCCTTTCGACTTGAGGACAAGTCGATTTTCCGGGCCGGAAGTATTGATACAAACCCACTGTTGGGTCCGGGTCAATCTGGGTCAGATCTGACCCAGTTGTTGCTGGATGGAGGGAATTCAAGAGGAGGGAAATCGAAAGGAGGGAAAACAATTGAAAATTCAGGAGTAGAGGTAGTGGGGTTAACCGTTCCCACCAATTTTTAGTTTAAATATTAGTGTTCCTGCATTTTTAATGGTGTGGATGTTTTTGTTTATCAACTTAGGTTTTAACCTTTGTAATTGGAGATTTAGCCTTTCTCGAATCAGGCTGTTTGTGACTTTGTTCTATATCTAAGCATTCGATTTTCACGTTCTAACATAACATCTTAAAAATGCACTCAGAAGTTACAAAAAAACATTGGACTAGGGCAGATTGGATGGGATTTAATAGAAAACATAGAGAGTCAAAAAGCCCACTTGTGTTTGAACAACTCAAACACCAAATTCCAAATGGTTCTTAAGAACATAGCAGCAAATTCACTGTTGGGTTTGGATTTCTCAAAAAGCCCACTTGTGTTCAAATGGTGGCACTTGCCGCCCGTTTGGAGTCATCTGAGCCCCTCAAGACGGACGTGGCTGCCGGAGTCATGTCGCTTGGCTGCTACCGTCTCTCGATCAGAATCGTCTAGTCAGCCACTGCCATCTTCTTGATCTAGTACAACTGCTGCCAAGCACATCCTCGTTTTGATTGCCACCCTCCATCACAGTCGCATCATCACCTTAAAAACCTTGAGAAAATAATCTAATGCTTTTTATGGAGGTAGATTAGTGTTTTGAATCTAAATCTTCCTCCCCAAGTTTAGTATATATTTCCACTCAGCACCTTTGCAGTCTAAACCCACCATGTTTATTTATTTACATATAAGCCTAAAACTGATGTTCGATCAACTCTTTGATCTTAGCATCTCTTACTCCATCTTTTCCTATGTTCTACTTACAATGCGAATGTAATATGCCCTCACATTGATCATCCTTCAATTTGTTGAATTTACACCTCTAAGGACATAATTAATGATTGGGAGCTCTGGGAGACAAATGATTAAGGCTAGGTATTTCCAGGAGGGCCGCTGTATGGGTAAGGGTAAACTAGTTTCCATGTTTTATATATATTGATACGGTGCTTGTAGTTAGAGTTAGGGATATCTTTAGCTATAGGGTGCTTGTATTCTTAAGGATGCCTTTAGCTCTAGGTGTTCCCCCATGACTTTGTTTATTAGTAAATGTTCAATGTGCATGCTTTCCTTCAAAGTTTTTTTTTTTATCTCCATACTGTTTTTACACACTTTTGTTTCTTTATATTATTGTTTCTGTATTGTATTAAGAGACATGTTCTTTGAGTCGGGGGCGTCTATGGTATAAGTTATGGAATTAATTCACTCTTTGTATACATCAAAGAAAAAATATAAATATACATGATGAGATCCTAAATTCTTGGAACCGACTATAACAATATATTGACATGATAAACTCTACATCAATTCAAAATATAAATTAAAATATTTCAGCATGAGTGAAGGGATTTATTTAATTAGCCTTAATATGCCCCTGCAAGATGGACGATCGGTTGAAAAGGCCAATCCTGGAGAAGAGCGTTTGATGTCGGTGCTTTAACAGTGGCTTGGTTAATACATCAGCAAGTTGATCATCCCCGCGATGTGAGTGACTTGTATAGAACCAACATGAACTTTTTCTCGTACAAAATGAAAATCAAGTGCAGGATGCTTCATGTGAGTGAAAAACCGGGTTGGCAGAATTGTGAGTGGCACTTAGATTGTCACAATAGATGGCAGGAGTGACATTAGACTTGTAACCTAGTTCAGACCATAGTCACATGGTTCGCAATATGCTTCGGTATGGGTACATGGAACGGGATCACAATTCTCTAGGTCTTCAAGATTCGGTACAACCGGAGGTAGGCTCATTTCGGTTCGCTCCGGTACGATGTACCATATAATATGGTACGATTTACAAGTTAAACTCTGTACTAGTCTTCTTCAGTAAATTTAATAAGTAAATTCAAGACTTCATACTTCAAAATAGTTACTTCAAAAGTCAAAACAAATTACACAACTAAAAACTTTAAAAGTCACATTATAAAACTTAAAAGTACTTAAAAAGACATGATTCAATTCATAAAACTAGTTCACTCTTTGTTTCTTTCCTTTGCTATTATCGTTTTCTTCATCCTTTTCTAAATCTTCCCATACCATATCTTCTAACCTTGAACCTTTCAAGTTTGTAGATTCAGGATTGATATCCCACTTTCTGTGTGGTCCTTCTTTATATTCTTCTGGAAAAGGTTGATATTCGAATGAACATAGACAAGTTTGTCAGCCTTGTTACGGTTAAGCCGATTTCTCTTCACAGTTCACACTATGAATGTAAGAATAGGTGCTCCAGTTCCTTTCAGTCGAAGAACTACTTATAGGTTGTGACAAGACCTTCTTCGCTACTTCAGCTAATTCTGGTGTTTCTACACCATAAGTAGACCACCTATTTATTGCTTCCATTGTAACAACATCCAGTTGAGCTGCAGGTAGTGCATAAAGACCCTTTTTCATGTGAAATGTGAAATTGTTGTCGTAGCATCCACTCATCTTTAGTTTTAGCAATACGACCAAAAGCTTCCATAACACCTTGTATAACTTCTTTATCAAGGTTTGGTGCTTTTCTTTGTGTGCCACCCGGTGGTAGCGTTTCAAGAAAACATGTGTTGTAAATCGGGGGCTTAGAACAAATCCCAAACAATGTAAAGGGATAGTCATTTTCTCCCACCTTTTAAATAAAACTTTCTCTACTAGAGAGAAATACGATGCATATATACTATTCCTCATCACGTCTTTTATTTCTCCCAATATATTATACATTTTCTCATATATCTCGAGCCTCTCGGCCATCTTTGGGCTTTCACCATCACAAAATTTTATCATTAGAAAAATAGGCTTTGTGATTTTTAAAATGTTTTCAACTACATTCCAAAATCATCTTCTCTGATAGTGTCGACAACTTCTTGTGCAATACTTCTAATGTGTTCATCACCTTGTTTCGCCCAATCTCTCCATGAATTTAGAGCAACTGTTGTAGAAAGAGCCTCTCTACAAAGGATTAACCTCTTCAACAAAACGTAGTGATAAGCAAATCGGGTTTTTGCAACCTTTAATAGCTCCAACTTTGAATTTTCTCTAAAAATGGATAATGCTTGTACATGATTTAAAAAATACTTAGACAATCATTTTTCCCTTTTTATATGAGTTATGTAGCCAAAAAAACTCATTTGCTAAGTTTTTAAAAATCAGGTTTAATGTATGCACACAACATGATGACCAAAAAATATGCTTGTAAACCTTTTCTATTTCCTTTCCTGCAACTTTACAATTGGCTGTGTTGCCCGTCACGATACTAAGAACATTACTTGAGCCGACTGTTTCAATCGCTTGAGTTAGAAATTCCGCAATTGCTTTTCCCGTTTTCTCCACCCTAGAAAATTCTTCGGCATACATGAACATAGAACCACGGGGGTTTACGGCAAGAACATTGATCAACGGTTTATGTTTTATATTTGTTCACCCATCAGATACAATAGAAATACCTTGTGAGTACCTGTGAAAGGTGTTAGGTCTTTTTCCACATCTCTAACGCATTCATCTAGTAGTACGGTCCTTGCTTTCTCACTAGATGGCGCTTTATAACCATCAAGTGCTTTTCTTATAGCACTCACCATTTCCTGAAATTGAGGATTACGTAAAACATTAAACGGAACAACATTTGCACATAAAGCCCTCTTTATTTTCAGATCAACCGCGCTTCTCTCCATACTAATAAACATTGTTCTATCGATTTCTTTGAGCTTAAATTATGTTCTTAGTCATTGCGGAGCTTTTTAATGATTTAGATACTCCTTGCTTCTCGGGCTCTTTTAATCTCTTTTGCAATTATTCGTACTTGACTCGGTCTTTGATCAAAGCGAGACACCTTATGATTTCAGCTTTTTTGCCCAATGGAGCTCCAAAGAAATGGGTGTGTATTCTAGTGTTAGAGCTTGTAAACCTTCCATTACAATGTTTACGCTGTTAGACCAGGGCTTGGGGGGCTGCATATGCATACACTTTAGCACCTCCGGGGTTTTTACTACCACCCGCACTTATCAAAGTAACTTCTTCATATAGAGGCTTATGCTTGTCACCTATATATGGTTGTCGAGATGTACCTAATTCAGAATGTCACATGTTAAAGAGAAATCAATTTAATGTAATTTAACATACTTGATTACACAATGTCAATGTAACCTATACAAAATGACATGTTAAGTGGCTACTGTTATAGTATTCTATAGTTAAATAATTATAATTAAACATAAATAATGAGAACAAAGAAAGTATTCTATTACAAGCATTTTCACTACTGTAGTTTTATAAATGCAAATAGAAATAATGTTTATCACAAATCAAACTAACACTAAAATATATCCAATAAAAAATAGCCATCAGAACGGAAGCTACTGTAATAGGAATACATACATGTATCGATATTCGTACTCGTTAAGTCCGTAGTACTAACCTTGTGATTGCTTATCGCTGTTGTCTTGCTCATCATCAGGGTAAAAAAAAATCGTTCTCCTGTGCGGACCCTGATTGTGCCTCTGATTGGTTGTCATGCTCATCACCAAGGTCGACAATTCGCTTCTTTTCATGTACCATACTAGAATACTTATACGACTAAATGACTTCAATTAAAATTGAGAGTTGAGATGAGAGTTGAAACTATGAATTCTGGAATGGATAATTTCAGAATGGATGTACGCTTATTATAGGCGATCATGTACAGGTAATGTAAAACTGAATTTGGAGCGAACTAGACCTTACAACTTCTGGTAATTAATTCTGAGGGTGTGACCTTTCAAATCTGATTCGATGTTTCAATTGTGGTCGGCACGAGTTTCGTATGGATGGAGTTCGCGATCCTATCCGTATCAGGTTCGTTCGAATTGAACTTTTGGATCGCCAATTTGAAGAACAAAATCGCGATCGTGAGCGCACCGGGAACACGTTCGTACCGCGTTTCGGTACGATCGATCCAAAATGAAAAACGTGGGGTATCCAGTGAACCATGTGACTATGATCACTACATAAGCGAGAAATCGAAATAATGTTACGAGATAATAAGGGAACACAGAGAACATTGTTTAATTTAAAAGATGTGGTGTTGAAATAAAGAGTTAAAAGTGCCAACATGAGAAATGGTAAGAGGCAAATCATCCCCGTTGACAAGTTCATCGGTACCATCATAAGGAGTATGAAGTGATAACGTGTTGAGATCATTGGTGATATGGTGAGATGCTCTATTGTCAAAAAACCACGTAGGATTGAATGGTTTGTTGTTGTTCGTAGTAGCCATGACATGAGCCTGTGGTTTGTTATTATTGAGGTTGGTAGATTTGGGCAAAGATGGTAATGCAATCTGTGGATACAACTTTTTGAAGGCATAACAAGATGTAAGTGAATGTTCTTTGTTAAAACAGAATTGACATTTACCTAGGAATGGACGATTGGTGGTAGTGGGTTGTTGAGGGGGTGGGTAATAGACCTGCAGATGGGTTAGAACTCTTAGTTGTCCATGGTTTGTTAGAGGATCGAGTGTGCGCTACAAAAACAATGGTAGGTTGGTGAAGATTTGTAGTGGAGGAAGATTGTTGGACCAAGGACAATTCATGGTTTGTTAGCTTTTCATGGAGTTCATGAGAAGAAATAGGAGTATCCCTTGCATGGATAGCATCTATCACAGGTTTGTAAGAGGTGGAATCCAAGCCATTTAAAATAGCATCAGTAACATCTTTCGTGTTCGTCTTTTTGCCCAGAATAGCGAGTTCATCTACCTTGGTTTTTACTGATGGCATATAATTGGTAATTGATTGAAGGTAGGGGTTATAGTTGATGGTTTTAGATGGTGTTGGAGTTGTTTGATGTGGCCACGAGAGGGATTGGCATAGGTATTTGAAAGAATGTATCAAGCCTCGAGAGATGATGATGCGTTGGTGATTAACGGGACAATTGGGGGGGGGGGGGTTGAAAGACTTCCAACAATAGCGTCAAACAGAAGTCTGTCTTGACGAAACCAAGCGGTGTAATCAACGCGAGGAGTTTTCCAACTTAGGTAGTTGGTAGAGGTGAGGTTGAGTGATGTGGGAAAATTAACAAGGATGAGGGAAGGCTGGGGGAGAGGGATGGATTTGATAGTAGAACTGTTGGAGGAGCTCTCGTTGGACATGGTAAAAAGGTCGCCGGAGGACGATAGTATTGCTTGAAAAAAAAATTGAGGGTAGCAGTGATCTGTAGCCTAGCTCGATACCATATAAGTTATGGAATTAATTCACTCTTTGTATACATCAGAGAAGAAATATAATATACATGATGAGATCCTAAATTGTTGGAACCTAACAATATTGACTAGATAAACTCTACACCAATTCAAAATATTAATTCAAGTATTTCAGCATAAGCGGAGGGAATTATTTAATGGGTTATTGGATTTTAATAATCCTAATTTTCATTTATTGGCCGAGATTAATCCCAACTCAGAAAATTTTTACAGGCACTCCTAACTTTGAACTTATTTTCCTCCAATGATCCCTTACTAACTGAGAGTTAACCATCGTTAGTCTTTTTTGATGAAATGAGGTCAACTTTGAGCCATTTTTAAACTCAAACACCGTCTAATCTCAATTAGGTCCGTTTTCCATTGTCTAACCTCCATTATCATCTGAAATCTACCTCCAACGAGTTTGGTGGTTCAAATCAGGAGGTGGAGATTGATGGGTTTTCGGGTGCGGAAGTTTCAAATTGACGGTCCTGACGATAGATTTCAACTTTTTGTTTAGTGTTTTGGCCACAAAAACAGTCCATGCCATCAAAAAAACTAACGGGGTTAACTCTCAGTTAGTAAGAGATCGTTGGAGGAAAATAAACTTAAAGTTGAGAGTATCTATAAACATTTACTGAGTTGGGATTAATCTCGGCCAATAAATGAAACTTGAGATTATTAAAATCCAATATGGGATAAAGGTAAGGTTTGCCTCCATCATTCCCCCCAACAACAAACAAAAAAAAAAAAAAAACTACTCTACGAATGGGATTTTTACTAGGCATGGTTGTTTGTTATTGATCATCTTGACATGAAAAATGTCGATAACTCTATATGTTAGTTGAAGAATGCTTGTGGATCTGGATCAATAGTGCTGTTATTAGTGGCAAAATGGTCCTTTTTCTCTGCAGGTCAAAATGGTATTCTTGAACTGTTCCATTATTGGTATCTTTGTTGTTTAACTAGTTGTCAAGAAAATTCCGGCTTAATTTTTTTGTACAAAATGGGTTGAAATGACCAACTTTATTTGCTATTCTAGGAGCAAAAGACTGGAACGTTATCTCATGGAGGATTCTAGATGACTTAAAATTACTGTATCAAAAGTGATCTGTAGCTCTAAAATATATAATTTTGGCATAAGCAATAATAAAATTACTTCATTATATAATGTTAACTACATAAAGCAGGCTGATTATGCAAGAGCAAATATCTTTTTTGATGTTCCAGGAGATCTTTTCTAGCTGGAGTCATAAAACAGAACATTTCAAGAAAATCCAACAAAAGACTTGTGTGCCATATGAATTAATGCTATTCTTTGATGACGAGAATCGTAACATAGAATCGGTATGACTTCCCCCATAATTGCATTAGAATTTTGCGCTATGTTTGCCTTGTAATATCATTTTGACTTTTTTACAGGTGTCTAAAATGGGGGTGACAAGTATTTTGGTCAATAATGGGATTACTCTTGGCGCGTTTAGGCAAGGGCTCACACAATTTTCCCAGGGTCCAACTTCATCAAAGAAGGATAGGAAAAGGTGAAACAAAAAGAACTTGCATATTGCATTTACATTATTGCTGGTGACATGATAATTTGAACCATATCCGTTCTTTAAAAACTTTGACATGTTGTATGATATAAACCATTTACAAAAATTGTTGGGACTTGGACTTGTGAACATTATGCTTTTGACGTGGTTTAACATTGTTTGAAAATGTGCGGTGAGGCATAAACTAAGTCAAGTAAGTTGTTTAACGGATATCTATTACGGAAGGATAATAGATAATTTACTATGTCCCGTTTTCTTAAAGCATGTGTGCTTGGGATGGATGTTCAATATGGAGGAAACTTCTTTGTATGTCATTAGGGCAGTAATATGTTCATAGATATTCATCAATATTCTATGTTAATATGTGTTGGGCTTTAATCATATCTTTTTAAAAGATTTTACAAGGGAAGCTTCCTTAACATGTTTAGATCTAAAACTTCAGAAACTAAAATCCACCAAGAATCCGTATGTAGTTACATATGATGTTTATGAATAACCACTTTTAATGAGAAGTGGTTGCAACAAGAATCCATATGTAGTTACTTGAAACTTAAAAGAACGACAACCATATACGTTAAAACAAGTTTAAACGCGTATATGAAGTTTTTGCTTAGTGTGTGATCTTTTGGGATCATATATTCATATTATCTTTTGTGGTAAATTACAGTGTTGTCATGTATTGCGCGGCATTGTGGACGAATATTATATATAAAATAATTTAAGATAAATATTATTTGTATAATAATTTAATAAAAACTAATTCCAAGTATTGGTTTGTGATGGACTATAAATGAACTAGCATCGTACTCACGCGAAGCTATGGGGTTTGTCATCAAAGCATGGCTAAAAAACTACTTTACCATCAGTAAATCTGAGGTTTACAGCCCAAGAAATGCAACTTGTTTTTTTTTCCTCTAACATGCTTCCTTCTAATATGATGTGGGTTATTTTCCTGTGGCCTTTCATTAGCTACATTGGTTCTGCGATTGTGAATGGGTCGATGTAACCATTTTGTATAACCATGTCGGTGTGTTTGGTGTAGAGCTTACTGGTCATCAGAAATGGTTACATTTATGAAATACCATTTGTCAGTACAGAGAATCAATGCGCAAAACATGAATTAGCAAGGTGTACATGTAAGAGTGTTGGACTATTTTAAACACAATTGGTTTTTCTTTTTGCAAAAGTAGATTCTTAAATGGAAAAAGTGGTCTATATATGAATACCAAAAAGAAGATTGCTTTATGTGTTACTTTTTTCTATTAAAATACTCTTCCACTTTGTTGTAGTTATGGGTAACATAATACAACTAATTCAACGCAAAAAAACATATAAGAACACAAATAACAGGTTGCTTACATAAAAATGCCTCTTTTTTAAGCACATAAGAATAACGAGCCAGCAAGTAAAACATTAACATATGCAATGAAGAATCATAAATGGTTAGTTGCATAAACTGAAAGATTAGCATAATTATGCATGATGCTTAAACAAATTTGATTATAGTTAAAACATGAGCAAAGTTGCATAGAATAACAAAGGTAAAAAGTTGGTGTATGGACAAATTATAGGAAAACTAAAAAGACATGATGAAAGTATTCACGCAACTACAATCATATGTCAAAAGAAAAATAAATATTTGGCTTGTTAATACGGTTTGAAACCGGTCGTGTTGGGATTGGTTGCCCTAGGGCCTTATAGTCCTTTTTATATGGATAACATGTTATTTATGGATATAAAACTATAGGAACACCGTTCACAAAGTAAAATAAAACACTTTTATTACTATGAATATTTGGATTACTATAAATAAACGAGATGAAAAAAGAACACCAATTACAAAGTTTAATTAACTCAGAATGAAAGCAAAGTAAGAAATATCAAAAGAAATCAGGTTTGGCTGAGGAATTATGTTTTTTAAAAAGCCATATCCTTTTCATATCAACCAACAAAGTCATGTGACCCTAAAATAACTCCAGTAAACCAAAAACAACTTCAAAAACTAAAGATAATTATGTTACTGTGTAAAAACACGTAATAAAAACAAAAGTGTTCGAAGTGTACCTCTGCAAACTCATTTATAAGGTCATCAATGTCAAGTCTAAAGGGATTGACGTCTCCCAGGGTACAACAACTTAAAGAAGGTACCAAGATTATTCTAGCACCCCAAATATATTTGAAACAAGAATGCATAGAGCCAAAAACTAAGGAGATTCTTCCAAGTGTCGTGGTTGAATCATGTTACAATCTAGCAGTCTAGACAAAACAAACACAAACCTTGTATTTATACTATTAACGGTTTGATCATGAGTCACAACATTAATAATATTAGGGTTGTTCACGAGTTGAACTGAGCCGAGCAAGGGCAAACTCGAACTCGGCTCATTTATAACCGAGCCAGCTCAGCTCGGCTCGGATTTGAAACCGAGCTAGAAATTTGTACTCGAGCTCGGCTTGATTTTAAACCGAGCTGGCTCGGCTCGGTTTGGTTACGCTCGAATTTAAAAAGTAAATTTAATGCAAACATATAATTCAAAACCCTTAACAAAAGTAACTAAACCTATTTAACATCTAAGTGGTACGATAATTCAAAACATTCAACACACCTATTTCTCTTGGGTTTGAGTACATCTATTTTACAAAAGATCAACTCCAATAATAAGTTTGATTGGGTTACAAAAGATTAATTTTAAACTGTAAACTTCGTCTTAGACTGTCACACCGAAGCTTTGATCTTGGCATAGAGTTACCCACCTACTCTTAAGTTTTACCTAATGTAAATTAATCATAGAAGTTAGTAGTTAAAATAACAAGTTGTAAAATTTGATTATGTATTTAAGTCCTAAACATCTCAGCAGCAAAAACTCTAAAAATAAGTGGAATCACCTGTTTTGCAATGCTGTACAACTTCTTTTTACACACGATATTGCACTTTTGAACCTTGTTTATGACACTCACTCATAAATCATATTATTAGACAATTAAGAAATTAAAATAAATGCATATAAAGCATATTAAGTATATCTGTACATCACCTTAAGGTTATATATACACATTATAATATATTTGGTTTGCTCCATTTTAAACGCTACAATCAACTAACATCTATTTAGGTAGAATTTCCAACAAAGTGGATAGCTTTAAATAGAGTAAATACCTTTCTATTCGGTTGTAAAATCATTTACCGGGATCTTAATTTTGAAATTTTCATCCTCCTTGTAGATTGCTAAGCAAAAGAGAAAAAAAGAATACAAAAGTTAGTACAATGCTTTTAAAAGTAGAAGTAAGACTTATGGTTGTACTTGAAACCTTAATCCAGTCACTACCATAAACAATCAACTTTACCATATCTCTTGAAAGTGAGCTTCGATAGTCATCCAATATACACCCTCCTACACTAAAGGTTGATTCTGAACCAACGGTTGTGATTGGTATGCAAAGTATGTCACAGGCCATTTTGCTTAAAATAGGAAACTTGGTAGAATTTTGACGCCACCAGCTCAACACATCAAACTCTTTGTTTTTTTCAAACCTACATGATTAGCTTCATCTCAAAACACCTCAAGTTCATTTTTTGTGCTTCTTCAACGGGTCTAGCTTTGATATAAGCAAAAAAAATCATCTTCGGGCCTAGCACGATGGTCAATGGATGTTGGGTTCGAGCTAGTTGTGGAAGCTCTAGCCTCTATAAATGCATTAGATATTTTTCAAAAAGAAACTTGAACTTATCAACCACATCTTTAACCCGACTTTAAAGCTCATTTGATGGATACAATCTCTCAAAAGTCCATTTAACCAACAACATTTTAAATCGTGAATCCAAAATGGATGCAACTGACATAAGCACCACGACTTCTCCCCAATACTTCTCAAACTTTTCAAACATTGACACACTCATGGATTTCAAGAAATTATCATTTGATACATAAGCATTATTTATCTCTCTTTTCACCTTAAAAATTTCAATAAGAAATAAGTTTGAAGTGGGATATGATGTGCTAGAGAACCAGTTAGTGGCATCTAAAAATACTTTACGTACCTTGCACACTCTTCGAGCACGAGTCCACTCATCATTCGTAGGAGACCATTCAAAGTTTAAATCCCTTAATGCATAGCCTTGAAAGGCTCTTTTATAGTATTAAGCCGATTCAAGCATACAATGTGTTGAATTCCACCTAGTTTTTACATCAATACATAAAGATCGTCGTGTGTGGATACCAAAAGTGATTATTATTTCACCAAATTTTAACAAACGACCCGGATACTTTCTTAGATATTTAACCCCTTCTCTAACTTTCACAAGACAAGATTCAATAGTTCCTAAACCATCTTGCACCACCAAATTCAATATGTGAGCACAACATCTAACATGGAAAAATAACCCCTTAAAATGTAATTTTCCTTTCCCTTGAAAATTGTTTCTTAAGATTGAAGTTGTCCTGTCATTGTTGGAAGCATTATCTAGAGTGATTGTACCTATTTTATCTTGAATACCCCATTTTATAAGGCATTATAAGATACCATCCGATATAACCTCACCACAATGAGGTGGTGCAAGCTCATAAAAACCGATTATTCTTTTTTGCAACTTTCGGTTAGAATCAATATAATGAGTTACCAAACACATATACCCAATGGTTTGGTTTGAGGTCCAACAATCACTTATAGGTGATATCATGTCAACATTTTTTAAAACTTTCCTCACTTTCTCTCTTTCTACATTGACCACTCTAATACAATCTCTAGTAATAGTCAACCTACTCATTTTTTGGTACAAGGGATTGTTGTACTTCATTAACAAGTTGAACCAATGGTAATCTACAAATGAGAAAGGTAACTCATGGGCTATGATCATCTTAGGAATTATTTCCCTACACTTTCCTGTTCATAACCAATATTCATGTTAAGACCCGTTTCATTTTCATTACCACATGCTCCAAAAGTAAAACCCCCTTTTCTTACCTCTTGACCTTTGCAATTCCATATATGGACATATATGTCCAAATGTCGCTTAAGAGTTGTCGTGGGTCCTCCCGGAGCATGTACATATTGTTTCTTACAATGGATGCATTGTTGTTTTATCACCTTTTGCCCTTGTGCTCTCCTTCAACACCTACAAAATGATCCCAAACTTCTGATGAATTCTTTCTTTTTGAAGCATCTTTATTTGCATCATTTAAACCCTGCCCATCTGCTGTATCTCTTAATTCATTAGCCACATCAACACTCTCTTTGTCACTTGGACCAACCTTTGATGTCCTAGTTCCACCAACTGATTCTTTCAAAGAAGACATTCTATAACATATTAAAACAGTCAGATTAGTATAAGAAATCTAAGTAACAAGCATAAGAAAATAGATATCATTATAACAATTATCATTTAACTAAATCAAGGATAACAATTAAAAAATAAAAAAATAAAAGAAATGAAACCCTAACAGGAACATACTAATAAGAATTAGCATTAGCATCATCCAAATAACAAGTATTATTGTAATAAAAACCTTAATATACCGAAATACAGACAAAGGGTTCGATCATACCCTTATATGTCATGGAAGTGGCGTTCAGCGGAGTTTGAAGTGGGAATGGCGATGGCGTTCTACAGTAGAGCTGGTGATGGACTTTTGAGGCGGTGATTGACTTGTGTAGTAGTGGCGGACTGGCCTGGCGGTGAGTTGGCCGTAAGTTTGAAGGATAGGATTTTTAGGGTTTTCATTTCTCTGTCGAAGGGTTATGGGGGGAAATGAGAAATTGGGATTTGGGAATGGAGTTGGGGACTTGGGGTTATAGGGTCTGATCCTATGAGAAAGTGGAGGTTGAAAATTTAAATTCAATGTTTCAAATATTTTGAATTGTATAAAAGTTTAGGCGTATATATATATATATATATATATATATATATATATATATATATATATATATATATATATATATATATATATATATATATGTATTATAATGTATACTATTAAAAATGTTATATATTTTACATAAAAATAATATATACAACTAAAATAATCTGAGCCAGCTCGACTTGATACGAACCGAGCCGAGTTTAGCTCGGTTTCATATCGAGTCAGCTTGGTTCGGCTCAAAATTTCAAACCGAGCTCTTTCGAGCGAGCCACGAGCTATTTAGATAGTCCTAAGTATGTGTGTAACAAATACAAATAATTATTGGTGTCCGTAGTGAGTGAAAGCCATATTTTTTACTATATTTCCAACAATCACTCACATGAAGGGTGATTGATTATTCACACTCAAGTATCAAAATATAATTGCATCAATTGAGTAATGCAAGAGAAGCATGTGCTTCAGGGTTTAGCTCTCCTAGCCGTTAGTAGATGCGATATCTTTAAACAAACCTCTATTTGTGTAGACGTTATTACACTTCACATAATACTCTTCTTGGTCTAGCTAACCCCTTATTGTGTTTGTTATGGTCAAAGAACACTAGCCTGAATCAAAAGCTCTTGGATATGCATACCTCACAAATCCATTAAAAGCGACCTCCCCCCATACACACAGAGTACCCTTGGTTCCTATAATTAGGTTATCCTATTAAACCTAGATCATGGCATCTTCAATCCGCTAGGATAGGCTTTCCTTTGCACAAACTTACTCAAAGAGTTTGTCTCATTCCTTTTGACGACTTATGTACTAACTTACTGCTCAAGCTTTTTTAATTAGATCCATAATGTTATCCTTTGACTTCATTTAGTCAAGATAACCCTAGTTTAAAGTAGTTGTCGTATCGTATTATGCCTACATCTTATATACCTTGATTTGCTATTGTACATTGTACTTTGAGCTCTACCTATAGCCGATTAACAATCACAATGTATGTAAATAACCACCACAGGCTTTGGCCATCCTGGAACATATACCAATATCCATACATTCTCTAGTTATATCTAACGCGATGAACTCACCTTCCATCATAGATTTAGTTATAACAATTTGCTTTGATGACTTCCAAGTTATAGCTGCTCCTCCTAGGGCAAACATATAGCCACTTTTGGATTTGAAATCTTTTATAACAAATATATTTACTTAGTCACAACATATCTAAGTCAGATACGACAAATGTCATGAGATACATAGGACTACCAATAATCTTTAAATATTCTAATTGAGCAACACCCTTATCTCTATTATTTAACAAAAAAGATGGGTAGTATCAGTTAGAGTTTGAGCTACACTCTTGTCATTATATTTCTCAAGAATCTTATCCACATAATGAGATTGACTTAACACAAGATCGTTTTGGGTTCTAATAATCGTTTGAGCAACACTCTTGTCCTTTGTATTAAATCAATAAGTACGACCGTTCTTGCGTGGTTTGTTTTATATCAATAGTTATGAACTGTTGACATGTTGGATTATAATTCACAATAATTTTGAACCATTTCATGCTAACTCAATTAGATTTGTTTCAAGAACTTCATTCTCTGAGGCTCTAACTAAACCTCTAAATCCATCATGTTACATATGTTGTGTATGATCGAAAGACCAAAACTTAGAATTAAATTCATTGTTTAGAACAAGAATCACACACATGAAATAAATGACTGGTTTGAAATTTTGCATTAATTTGAAGAAAAAACAAAGGAATTATATAAAATTTAGATAAACAAGAACTTTTGACATCAAAAGTCAAAAACTAGATACAGGAAATGGGCACATGGAATGTACAAAGAAAATCAAGAAATTACAATGAACATTCAAGTCAAAATCAACAAACAGGTTAGTATTGATTTATTTCTTTCAAAGCCCTATGAAAATTCTTTCAAATTATGCCTGGTAACAATGATTTTCAACAAAATAACTTCTTCCTCATAACAGAAATCAAAAAACCAGAAACAATGAATGTCAAAAATTGTGACAATGACAAACTGCAGGTTGATGAAGTTGATCAATTCTGACACTGCAGGTTGATGCCCTGCAGATTGCTTTGGTGAAGCACTGCGTGGTTGATGAACTTGTGTTGGTTTATAATGTATTTTTATAGATGTATAATACAACAACAATTTCGATATTAATATATTTTGATTAACAATACAATGGTATTATGACAAGGTCTTAAGGTAATACCAACTTATGATCAGTCACATCACAAGGCACAATAATATGGATACAAAGTACATGGAGTTTTGAATCATGTAGTAGTAGGTGGTTTCAGTATGATTTCAACATTATCATGAACTCCTTGAAGCAGCAGCTCACCATCATATGTGAGGAGTTTGCGCCTCTTGGCTGCCCTCAGTGTCCCAACCAATGCCTCAAATATGTTTGCACATCTATCGTCGTTGAAAAGCACACCGAAGGTCACCTTCATGAGTTGGTTTACATAGTTAAAACTTGCAATTACAACTAAAATCATGATCCATCAAATCTGACTTTAATGTCAAGAAACATGTATTACTCATATATGCAAATAGCTGTTACATGTAAATGAATCATAGAAGCCTGTCCTTGATGGTTTAACACAGCCAATACCTGATTAACAAGACTTTTTTTGCCCCAAAACATAACATATAATGTTTCAGACAGCAAGTTTAGGATTTTTCATGGATCAAATACAAATAAAATTAACAAAGCTGCAGATATGTGTATGTTTTGACTTAGATGAAACTGAATGAGTTTTGCGTCAGATCTACGTCCCTTTTGCAAATATGATTTCAGATCCAAGACATCTACAAGTAATTGCACACATAGAAGTAGAGATTTTGGCCTAAATTACTAGATTGTAGTAGATCGGTAACAACTAACTGGCTACAGACTAGATTGGCTACGAACTGGAAAGAAAGTTGTAAGTTTGGAATGAATATATGAGCAAGATTTAGTTAGTTGTAGAGGATGATAATATTAATATACCTTGAAAGACCCATCATCTTGCTTGCTGCCAAGTCGTTGGATCTCTACCTTGAGCTTTTCAACCTCTTCCTCTACATTCATTCTCCAATTGCAGATTTCATTTGATTCCCTCTGGTTTCATATCTAATATATATATAGAGAGACCACTGTAACAACCACTGGTTGTGGTCTAGTTTGTTTAGTAAAGTTAGCTTGTACTCTGGTGGTTTGTTCAAAATATTGTTTTGAGTAAATTATTATTTGCATCCTTAACGTTTTTCAACTGGTCGTGAGGTGCTCATGCCATTCACACCACATCATATCACATACCCACCAATTAAATAATTACATGTCACACTACACCAAACCATACCATACCAATTTTGGATTGGGGTGACACTTACACCACACCACACCACACCACATTTTTTTTAATTATAAAAATTACTCCATTAAACAGGCAACTCTCCTCATAGGAGAGCAACTCTCCTCATAGAAGAGTTAATGTAGCTAAACATACAACTTCTTATGCTTTAAAAAAAGCCCGCCGACGGCCGGATCATGCATATGACGATGGTATAGTTGATGCCATCGCCGCAACCATTAGACTTTCTTTTCCTCTTGGTCGGCAGTGCGATGCCTTGAACGACGCCGACCAACGATCACATCTTGCATGTGAGGATGCTGTATAGGGTTTGCCTTTTCCTTTCCCCTCCTCCACTGATGCGGTCGCCATCGCCTCACAACCGCCTCTTTCACAAGACGATGTTGGTGGGTGTTGTGTGTGGGTAGAGAGGAAGAGGTTGAGGGGGTTTGAACGGATCTAGACTCCGTTCGATTTTGGTGTGTTGTTAATGATGATAGCCAACGGATCATTTGAGACTAATCAGAACTCTTTACCTCTCAAAAGTTGTTTCTAATTGTCGCAATTCATATCTCCGGGACCAGCATCCGATTCCGACTAACTTTTTAATAGCCAATGCTCGAAACCCTACTCTTCTTCTAGCTACACCTTGCTAGAAATCCGTAGGTGCCAGCCAGGAGGTTTAATTCGAGGTTTGTGGCACTGTGTTTAGTGGTTCTGTTAGGTTATATAGGGTTTATGCTGTTGCAGCCACAACGAATTACTACTTCCGAGCCATATAGTTAGGTATTTTGTTGTGTAAAAATTTAAACGTAACGCACCACAACACGCATGGTAAAAAACTAGTGTAAATTAAAGACTACATTTCAAATGCAACTTCTACGTGGCCTGTATCTCGAATCTTGATCCCACACTTTTATAAAACAAGGTGGAACATAAACAACCTTACAAAATGCTCCTCTCACTCCCACCACCATTCATCCACTATTCACCAGTACACCACCGTCACCGGCCACCACTCCTCACCACCAACACCCTCACCCCACTAGAGGTGTACAAATTGGTTTTTTTGTCATGGTGTCAAACTAGTTTTTCTTCAAACCGATTCGGGTTACAAAACGGTTTGTCTCACTGAATACACGAACCTATCAAACCGATTTGGACCGGTTTGAAACCGGTTTTTTATAAATAAACAGATTTTTCATCAGCTTAACCGGTTTTTAATTTTTTAAACCAGTTTACAAACCGGTTTTGAGTGTGGGGACACCAAACCGGTATACAAACTGGCGGTTCGGATCGGGTTGGGAACCGGTTTGGCTCAAACCAGTTTTTTTTCAAACTAGTTTCCAATTTTTTTGGAACCGGTTCGACTTGTACACCTCTACACCCCACCACCTACCGCCCAAACCCCTACCATACACCCACCATCATGTTCATTGTCTCAATCACAACAACAACACTTATATTCTCCTCACCACTATCAACAATCGCAATAATCAAACCACCCCGAAACCCACCGCCAGACGCCGTCGAAACCCTCTCAAACATACACTAAATATTATTAGGCGATTGCATTCAAGGGGTGATGGCAATTGCAAGAACATCGGTGTACTACGCTCAAAGCCTATCATGTGACTCAAACCATGGTGAGAATACCTTTACGACGAGATTCCCATGGCGGTCGGTTGGGGGGTGCAGTAGGGGTGGGTAACATTAGAAAATATGACCGTTGGAACGATCAAAAAGTAGTGTGGGAGGTGGTGTGGTTCGGCGTGTACCCTCCATGAGGTGGCCAAAAGTTGTGGTGTGCGGGACTGGCGGGGGTTTTTTCACCGCGGCGCTAGCCTTCACCACGGCGCTAGCCTTCACCACGGCTCTCCAGCGTGGGTGCTCGGTTCCCCCATCCCCTTATTATTAATCTCTAACTCAGTTAAATAATTCTCTTAAATTAAGGTACGTATTTAAGTCTTTTTACATATTAGTGGAAATACCCGTGCATTGCTGCGGGCATAACGCCCTTCATGTTAGGGCGGCTTATGTGACATCCTTAATATGTGATTTCCCTTCATGTATATATAGAGACATTTAAGTGAATATGTATGTGTAGTCTTTGAGAGCTTTCAACAAGTTCATGGTAATTGATTCTTATAGCATCTGCAAGTTTATCAACCTTCAAGTAATCAAAACACCGATCAATAATGAGATGTTCAAAGTAGATTTGGGATCGAAAGGCATGGATTTATATCATATGGAGGTACACCATGTTTCTTATTTGCTTACATGATTATAGAAAGATGTTTTGTGAGGTGCTTTATATATGAATGATAGATAAACTTCAGTAGAACAGTCAGTAAAACACACATACACAATACATTTATTTGGGTTATTCCAGTTGATTGTGTGACTTATGTTGAAATATGATTAAGTTTGGTGTGTGGGCAAACCTTTTCAGTTTCCTGTAAAATTCAGAAATCAAATTGAATTATGAACAAGTCAAATGTTGAAAGGCTAGGGTTCCATGGGTATACCCTTGCATACCTTAAAACTTTTGTATTAAAACAAAAATTAAAAAATGTTATGATCATGCCATTATGAAAATGAAAATTGCAATTAGTTTCTGGTTATATCTCAAGTTTTAAAGGATGAGTATGTATACAACTACGTAGAAAGTTGGGTAACTTGGGTTGTGATTGACTTTGTTTGTGATCCATATATTCTTCTTAACTTATAGTTACCAAATTACTATACTTTAAAAATCAAATTCGATGGTCAATACGATTATGTCACACGATTTTGATTTTTAATATAGATAAAGTGACTGAAAATGAAACAAAGCATTTGACTTAGGCTTGGTGGTTAAATCTCTCCACCTTTAGGCATTTAACCTAGGCTTGAAATTCAAGGGTGTCACTTCTTTTTTTTCTTTTTTTGGTTATTTTACTTTGATTTTTTATAAATTTGTTTTTATAAACTATTTCATTTTTTTTCTTTCTAATTTCTTTGGGAAAACTTTTGTTTCGATGTAGTTTTTTAAGAGTTTTAATATTTAATATAAGTTTTATAAGCGTTAAAAATCATCTTTGTGTTGGTTTTTTAAAAGAGTGTTGATTTTTGTCCACGTTAAGGTTAATTTACCAAATGGTTCGTGGTTCAAATAAACTTTTAAATCTTATCAGTGCAGATTTACTACTTTACACGTTGTTGTTTTTACTTTAATCCAGAATTGTGTTTTAAAACTGAGTCATGCCTAAACGACAATGAGTGGGAAAAGTGGGTCCTTTTATGCCGCAACCAGCAACGCGCAGAGCAAGTTGTTACACTAGGTGAATTGACTTACTTATTTTGTGCCGTTTTGATGTCACTTTTTTATGGTTCAACGTCCAGTTACAACGCATGGGTCTTAATACTAGTTATTCTATAAATCTATACAACCAAAAATAGCTCACCAGACAACAAAATCTAAGTGAATGAAGCACAAATCGTACAAAAACTCAAAAAAAATGACACCTAAAAAAGTTAGCAGAAAAATAGACGTACAAACTTAAAATAATTAATCATGCACAGAGGTAAAAATAATAAAATAGGCTATATTTATTTGGTTTACTCAAAACACACCTAGATGCAGTTATTTGTCAGATGGAGTTTTAAATTTCGGTTACTAACGCGTGATGGAATAATCAAATGGTATAAAGGTGATTAACTTAAATGCTTGCGATGTAATGCTTGCATGGATAGTGATGACCAATTGTTTTTTTGACTGTAATCTAGTGATCTAGACATTGATATGGGTTATTTTAGAAACATGTGATGTTTGAATGAATTTTATAGTAAAACAGGAAAAGTTAGTGCTACAATTTAGGTGAAATGGGAATCTCGTGATAATTGTTGCCACGTTTTAAAGTTATGTTCCTCTAACTGATGAACATGCAAAGTAGCTACCACAAATTCTATGGAATCGACAAGCCCATCTGTGTTGCTGTCGATCTGCATTGCACAAATGGATAATATCCATCAAAATATGAATTGGAGATGTCACATTCATCTTTTTTAGTTCCGCTTAAGTTGGTACAAATTGAAATAGCAACAAGAACACCCCATAATTCCAAATAACCAATGGACCATACACGTTGTGTCCAGAAAGTAAACAAAAGCATAATAGTTTACTTTGTGCTGAACACATGATTGCAAACACACACTTACTGCTTAATTGTAGTATCTCTAAAACACATGATTCTTTGATTTTCCATAGGTCTATTAGCTAGGGCTGACTAAAATGAAACTTTTTTAAGACGATAGCCAAAGACTATTTACTACCGTATGCTTTATTACATTGGGCTTCAAAATACACATCCAATCACAGAACACCCCCTAAGATACAAAATGTTATACATGCACTTGGCGATCAAAAATCAGTCAAATGGACATCAAGTCAACATACATGACTCATTTCTTGAAGACTAATATAACCACTTTTATCTATATCAAACATCACATGTTTCTTAAAAAAGTGAGGAGTGGAGATGGGGGTATGTGGTGGTAGCAGGGGTATACGAGATCTTAATATATTTAAGGGGGTGGGGGTGCGTCAAACTGGCTGAAAAGAGGATACGTTTCTCGCATGCATCAGGCACACACTCATACTTATTTAATAACCAAGAGGGTCTGATAAGCCTGTTGTCGGTGTTTGTGGTAAAACTAGGAAAGACATTGTGCCTATGGACCCAAATGTCACAACCCATGTTATATGCATGCCAAAGTTAATTTAATAACCCCTAAGGAAATGTTTAAAAGCTACTTGAAGATAAAGGATTTAGAATGCCAAATTTTTTTATTTTAGTTAAATTTATATATTATTGTATAATAGTATTGGGTAAATCAGATTTTAATAATCAAAACTATTACTCATTGGCCGATAATAATCCATACTATTGATTTGGCCGAAAATCCCAACTTTAATTTTTATTAACAACAACAATCCTAGTAGCATAATTATCATACATTTATACTCAATTTGTACTTATTTTAGGATCAATTTAGCTTATATGTTTTTTTCATATCGTTTGTAATTATTTTAATAAAAATAAAAGTTGAGATTATTACCGGTCAAATCAATAATATGAATTATTATCGGCCAATGAGTGATGCTTTTAACTCTAGTTATTATTAAAATCCAATTTGTCATAGTATTGTAACAAGCCAAAAATATGTATCATATAGTAAAACTTATGTTTGCTTTCATTATAAGTTGTATCAATCGTGTTCGTCCGCCCGGGTTACGAGTTGGGTGTCACAGTTTACCACCCACCATTACCCACCTTATGGCACCACCACCATTGTCTACCACCCCCTCTACAATCACCATCACTATCAACTTTCTCACTTGCAAACACTCCCTATTCTCTCCCCCAAGGGTACCCCCTCTCTCTCTCTACACTCCAAAGTAATAGAAAAACCCTAGATCCATCTTTACAGTTCCAACAAAATAGGCCACAAATCGTATATTGTGTCAACATGATCTCAGTCGTTTATCTTACTCAAAACCCCAAGCACGTGAAAAGACATTCACTTTCTCAGATAAAAAGTCCAAGTCAGCGCAGTTAGAGTGTTACATGTCCCATCTGACTTCTAATTTGCAAATATATTCACAAAAGGATTACCTAGACAACTCTTCAATCATGTCAAATCTAGTTTTAGCATCTGCCCTTCTACCGCTAAGACTACGGGGGAGTATTAACCGACATATACTTTATATTATATGTTTATATTTTGTATATTCTTATTTTTTTAATTATCACTATAACTTAGGAAGGTTGTTGTATTTCTCCTTATTTATTGTGTATCCCTTGATTAAATGGAATGAGAATTACGGAAATTTACAAGAACAATATATAATATAGTGTGTTTGTGTGTGTATTTTCGATTGTTCTCAATAAGACTTTTACAGTTCCCTGCACAATGTGCAAAACCCTAATGTTCATCATTGATTCTTAATTGATTCGGGGCTTCAACAACTTCCATATCACTCAGCATGTAACAAGGAGAAGGGGCTAAATCATTCTTGATCTTAAGTTATTGACTTGCAAACCTTTCTATAAATCCATGATATCTTGGTAGCGAAGATGAATATCGGTGAGATGTTGCACTAGAAGCAGTACGAATTGTCATATTGAAGTTGCCACAAAGTAGGTGATCTACTATTTCATTGATTTCACCACATAACCTGCAAATGAGATTAGGAACATTTACCCATTTCTTGTGAAACTCCGCAAAAGTGGGCAACTTGTTTCTTGCGCCCCTCCAAACGAAGAAGTTAAGTTTAATAGGTAGCCAATAGTTCAAACTGAAAACCCAGCATGCAATAAAGAGAAGGGAGTAAATCATTCTTGATCTTAAGTTGTTGACTTGCAAACCCTTCTACAATTCCATTATATCTTGGTAGAGAAGATGAATATCGGTGAGATGTTGCACCAGAAGCAGCTTACGAATTGTAATATTGAAGTTGCCATAAAGTAGGTGATCTACTGTTTCATTGACTTCACCACATAACCTGCAAATGAGATTAGGAACACTTACCCATTTCTTGTGAAACCCACAAAAGCGGGCAACCTCTTTCTTGCGCCCCCCCAACCGAAGAAGTTAAGTTTAATAGGTAGCGAAGAGTTCCAACTAAAAACCCAATTGTTGGTGAGGGGGTACAGTTGGCAAAGCGCATCCCAACTGATTTTATCGTGAAGGACCTAGATGGGTCATTAACCTTGTCCCATTGATCTGTACCCAAGTAGGGAGTAAGTTGGTCCAGGAGAGTTTCACAATCCGATAACTATTGTTTCTTGTTTTAGGAAGCCAATTGGCGAGTCCAAAGCCAGGTTTGCTGCTATTACGTGCCAACAAATTGCACTCTACCAGCCAATAAACAGCTTTTTAAAGTTTCTAATTGATATCAAATACAATTTAGTTATATTCGTACCAACAAAATACCTTTTTCTATCTTTGTAGAGACCAAAAAGGAATCTTCAACGGGAAGGAAATTGTCCAGCAACCTAAGTAGGCAGATAACATTACTTCTACCAAACATGATAACAAAACCTGCTTTGCTACTGTTAAAAAATTGGAGTGAAGATCAATTAAGAACAATACTACCAAACTTGATTATTAATCATCAACTACTCAATACAAGTATCTTCTCAAGAATACAATGAAAACTCACTCAATGGAATGTGTAAAACCTAACTCTGATCATCTAGAAGATGATTAACGACTAATAACAACCAAGAAGAAGAAAGTTACACATTTGATCCCTATAGAACGAACTAATGACACATCGGGCTAAAACTATATTATAACCAACCAGTTATTACCCAAATGACCCATTGGCCCATTAACCTGCTGCACTACTTCACAATCTCCACCTTAGTGCCAAGGTTAATCAATTCAAACAATTCCAAGCTCACCTAAACAACTTCTAAACTTAGTGCCAGACAAAGCTTTAGTAAACATATCAGCTGCATTATCATTAGTATTAATATCCTCCATACTCACATATTTAGAAGCTATTATGTCCCTGATGAAATGAAGCTTAAAATTGATATATTTAGTTTGTTCATGATATATCTTATTTTTGGTCAAATGTATTGCTCCTTGATTATCACAAAAAATCAAAGCTTTAATATCTTTAACTTGCAATTCAGCAATGAAACCTTTTAACCACAAAGATTCCTTAACTTCTTTAGTCAAGACAATGTACTCAGCCTCGATAGTAGACAAATCCACCACCTTTTGTGAAGTAGATCTCCAACTTACTACACTGCCCATGACTTAGAAGCATATCCAGTTATAGACCTACCCCTATCTATGTCTTTAGCAAAATATGCATCAACAAATCCCATCACAACCGGAACACAATGTGCATTACCACCAAATATCAAACCATATTGCCTAGTACCATTCAAGTATCTAAATATCCACTTGACTACTTCCCAATGTTGTCTTCCTGGATTAGATAGATATCTACTAACAACACCAACAACATAGCCAAGGTCTGGACGAATGCATACCATCATATATATTAAACTTCCCACAGCTTGAGCATATGGAACACACTCCATATCCTTAACATCATCATCATCTGTTATAAGATTGTCTTTATTGGAAACTTTAAAATTTTTCCCTATAGGAGTTAAGACTGGTTTAGTATTTTCCATAGAAAAGTTACTGAGTACCTAATTCACACAAGCAACCTGAGATAAGTACAACTTCCTAGACCCCTTATCTCTTCTTGATTCCAGTCCTAGAATCTTTTTGGCACTGCCCAATTCCTTTATCTCAAACTCATTTAAGAGTAACCTTTTAGTAGCGTCTATCCGAGTCTTATCTTGACAAGCAATGAGCATATCATCAACGTACAAAAGAAGATAGACATACTTATTCCTGTAATATTCTTTAAAATAAACACAATGATCATAATTGCTTCTCTGAAAGCCAATACCAATCATATGATCATCAATCCTTTATACCACTACCTTGGGGATTGGTTTAACCCATATAATGACCTCTTAAGTAAGCATACCTTTTTTTCATTACCTTTTCCTCAAACCCCCTAGGCTGCTTTATGTATATGTGTTCATCCAGTGTACCATGAAGGAATGTTGTTTTTACGTCTAGCTGTTCTAATTCAAGATCCATCAAAGCTGTCATGGCTAGTATCACCCTTATTGAGGTATGTTTAACTACATGAGAAAACACCTTCGTACAGTCAATACCTGCTTGTTGCGTAAACCCCTTGGCAACAAGCTTGTCCTTAAATCTAGGAGCCTCAACACCAGGAATTCCCTCCTTTAATTTGAATAGCCACTTGCAATCTACCAGCTTATGCCCCAAAGGCTTATCCACAAATTCCCATGTGTGATTGTTGTACAATGACTGCATCTCATTTTCCATGGCCTTAATCCAATCATCCTTGTTCTTTGAGTTTACTGCTTGTGCAAATGTGAGAGGTTCAAGAGTGTCTTCTAGTTCTGCTACATTGAATACAAAAGCGGACATATCCTCAGTGTGCCTATACCACACTGGTGGCACAATATTTCTCCTTGGTTTATCCTTGGCTAGACTATAACTAGAAATATACCTTTCACATTTATCTGACCCTAAGATGAAGAACCAGTTTCATCACTTGATTCTCTAGTCTCCTCCACCTCAATCTGAACTCCACCATCACCTTGGATATTTACAGGCATGGATGTGCCTACTTGATGGACCAAGTCCTTATACATCAAGTCTTCCTGAAAAATAACATCTTTACTCACTATTATTTTAGGACTGATATCATCTATCCTACATAACCAGTAGGCTTTAACACCATCAAGATATCCCACAAACACACACTTTTGGGCTCTAGCATCCAGCTTTCCTTGCTTTATATGAGCATAAGCAATAGACCAAACACCCTCAAATGATTATAATTTGGAACCTTACATGACCACTTCTCCATGGGTGTACTCATTCCTATTGCTGAACAAGGAGACCGATCTACAAGGTAAGCAGATGTGGCCACTGCTTCATCCCAAAATGTCTTGGGTAATCCTGAAAAGCATACATCTAACCTTATTAAATAAGGTCCTGTTCATGCATTCAACCAATCCATTTTGTTGTAGATTGCCTGGTACTATGAGATGTCTTGCAATGCCATTATCCTTGCAATATTGATCAAATTCTCTATTGCAAAACTCCAGGCCATTGTCTGATATGACCTTCTTGACCTTTCTACCAGTTTGAGTTTCAACAAGGTTCTTCCATGTCTCAAACTTATCAAATTTCTCACTCTTGTGTTTAAGAACATACACCCAAACCCTTCTAGAAAAGAGATACTGTCCTAGATGGTCCCTAAAGGTCTGTGTGGACATAGTCAAGTATCCCTTGGGTATTGTGCACTATGGATCCAAACCTTACCCTGTGAGCTTTACCCATAATACAATGTTCACAAAATCCAATGTCGGTTCCCTTTAACCCAACTAGGACAACCTTTTTGTTTAACTCCACCAGCCCTTTTCCACTAATATGACCACTCTTTGATGCCAGAGTACCACTGATTTGTCTCTTCCTCCATCTTCCACAATCATGGATTCGTACTTCACTTGCCCATCAAATACATAGATATTGTTTGATCTTCTTGTACCTGATAGCATCACTAATGAACCTTTGATCACTTTGGCCTTCCCATGCTTTAGACTCACATTATACCTAGAGTCTTCTAAGGTCCCCAAAGAGATAAGGTTCCTGGTTAACTCAGGAATGTATCGTACATTAGTAAGATCAAATTCAGCCCCACCTTCCATCTTCAAGGTCACAGTACCTACCCCTTTGATGCTACAAGGTCGATCATCACCCAATTGAACAGTTCCCATATCCGTCATTGTCAACTTCTTGAAAACATTTTTGTTAGGACTCATATGGTAGGAGCAGCCCGAGTCCATAATCCATTCATCTGCTTTTGAACTGTGATTGACCATAAGTACTTCAGCACTTTCATATCCTTCAAGAGATCCATCTGGTTAGGAAGGGCCATTTGCCTTTTGCCATGAGTTCTCATTCTTTCTTCTTATTCGCTCTAACAATCCTTCTTTAGATGTTTTTCTGAGTTACAGACATATCATTTCCTCTTATACCTTGATTTGGATCTTGATATATGCTTAGACTTTGGAGTCCTTTGTTCAGTTCTGCCCCTTACAAACAACCCATTCCCTCAATCTTCCATAACATCCGACCTCTTCTTAAGTTCCTTAGAGTTCATTGCTGCGAGCACTTCTTCTATGGACAGTATTTCCCATCCATACATTAAGGTGTCCACAAAATGCTCATAGGTTTGCAACAATAAGGTCAGAAATATGATGGCATGGTCTTCTTCTTCAAGAGTCACTTCTATGTTCTCAAGATCAAGAACTAGCTTGTTGAATTCATCAATGTGATCTGCAATTGACTTACCTGGACTTAGTTGGAAAGTGTATAATCTCTTCTTGAGATACAACCGATTCGTTAATGACTTTGTCATGTATAAGCTTTCCAACTTTGACCACACTCCGTCCGCAGTCGTCTCCGTAGATACTTTTGGTAACACCTGATCACCGAGACTCAGGATGATGGCACTCTGTGCCTTTTCCATCGTTTCCTTCTTCTCTTTATCGGACATTGTCGCCGGAAGCTTCTCTTCCCCCGCAAGGGCATCAACCACTCTTTGATGAACCATCATCGCCCTCATCTACAATCTCCATAGGCTGATATCATTCTTCCCATCGAATTTCTCCAATTCGAACTTCGTCGACACCACCTTTGAGTATCGATTTGGCAGTCAGATTTCCGATCCCTCAAATAAGCCCTCGACCGAGCTCTGATATCATTTGCTGAAAAATTAGATTGAAGATCAATTAAGAACAATACTACCAAACTTGACTATTAATCATCAACTACTCAATACAAGTATCTTCTCAAGAATACCATGCAAACTCACTCAATGGAATGTGTAAAACATGAAAACTCACTCAATGGAATGTGTGAAACCTAACTCTGATCATCTAGAAGATGACTAACGACTAATAACAACCAAGAAGAAGAAAGTTACACATTTGACCCCTATAGAACGAACTAATGACACACCGGGCTAAAACTATATTATAACCAACAAGTTATTACCCAAATGACCCATTGGCCCATTAACCTGCTGCACTACTTCACGGCTACAAATCAATGACTCGACATCTTGTGTATGTTGACTTACAGTAGATTTACTTATCTTTGCTTATTTCATACACACATATGTGTTTTATAAGAGCAGTCATTTATGTTTTAACAGAAATTATAAGTTTTAATAAGAGGCACATGGTAAATGCTATTGTTATGTCCATATTGTTAAAGAAAGTCATCTTCATTATTATATTATATGATGCTTAATTATGACTCTAAATTACATCAACATTTTGCGTTTGTCAAGTTAAAGTAGAAACGCCTAAACTGATTGAAAATCAGATTTTTTCACAAATAAACTCTACCTCTAATTAATTACTTTTCAATGCTTTAGACAAACAGTAACAACTTAACGCATTGGTAACAGCCGAGGATAGGAAAAGCTGACTTAACATTCCAAGATTTCGAATGGCTCGGAAATGGTTCAGGTTGACCCGGCGTATTTTTTCTGTTCATCATTAGTTTCGGCAGGCAGCAACATTTTAGAAATCAAAAAAATAAAAGTTGTTGGTTGCAATTTGATGCGGGCCCAAGTGTGGATGAGCAATCTTTCTTGTTTTTGGATGCCCAAGATCGCTTGTCCAAAGTGGTGAAAATCATGATTATCGACATTCTTCGAAAATATACAATAGTTAGAAAAATTGTTTATGGTGTTCTTGGTGAATCAAAATGTTCAATTATTTATCTTTTGCTTCCGCCTATATCACAATCTTACGCCTAATTAGATTCTATTTTTATAACATTGTTTTTGACCTTGCTGCAGCAGACGGGAGTACCTACTCGTTTATTACTTGCAAAAGATAATTTAAAAAAATCTAAATGATACCTAAAATTGAATAGGATAGAGGCGTAGTATCCATACTATATTATAATACATTTGAGCATATAATACACTAGCTTTAGTGAACCCGTGTTTTACACGGGCTGAATAATTAAAATATTAATATAATAAAATTTATTGATTATGAAATGATATTCTAAGATATGATATGACTGAAGTTACGTATGAGAAATGAATATATAAATAATAAAACAATGATAACAACTCTTAAAATTTTGTTTTTAAATTTTTTTCAAAAATAAATAAACATTTTATTTTAAAACAAACTGTATAAAAGTATCATTTTTAAAAATTTCCTTATTATAACTCACGAATTTAATTATTTTTAGTTTAAAAAATTGACTTTTTAAAGATACCAATTTTAAAATATTTGTATTTTTAAAAAAAGTTTTGTGCTTTAGCAAAAAAATATTTTATAAAAAAGTTATTTATTTAAAAATAACATTAATAAATAGATGTCTTGCTTAATTTATTAAATCTAAAAAGTGTTAAATAATATTTTTAGTACTTAATGTAATTATTTAATAGGAAAGAGAGGCGGGAGAATTTTGGTGAGTATAATTGTGGTGTTTTCACGTGTTATCTCAAGATATTTTTTTATTAGAGTAGGAAGATTTGAAGAGGATAATATTGTCTTTTTTATATTAACTTAAGAGGCCTAATGCATTGCTCAAGCAGGTCAAAACTTCAAATTAAACAGGAACATTTTAACTGTTGCATTATGAAATGGACAATGGGACCTTCCTACTCATCCAGCCATGAGATATCGGTATTGAAGCGCGGGTCTAAACGCTTCTCCTTCTCCATTTACATATGGACAATCATCAATGTTTCTTTAATTATTGATCTATGCTAATAACCCATTTTACAATGTTTTGCATTTCATGATAACCCGTTTGCATGCCAAAAGTAATCATCTCACAGCATAGCTAAAACCAAATTATCTAGCAAAAAACTACATTTTAAACCTTTACTAACATGTGCGAGGATTTTGAGTTGGGACCCAAGAATAACACAATGAAATTAAATGACAGCTTTTAACGCCGCCTCATATCCTTTCCTTTTCCAAATATTTTTACGAACGCTTTGTATGTTAGATAGATAGCAAAATAATTAAGTAGAAAAAGAAAATTATAAAAAAAGACATTAATTTTTTAGCATGAATAAATCAAGCTTTTACATAAGGAAGAAAGGACGTACTCATACGTATATCCACCCTCAAAAAAACCCAGCCTAAAAATGCCATTAGTTAAAGGTTACTACTTTACAACAGGAGGGTATTAACATGGTCAACCATGAAAAAAATAAGGGAAAAAACCCTCCTGTAAAATGAACCTCCAATCATAGCAAACAAGATGGATTTAAAGTGTGAAGGAGGTACCATTTCATGTAGCGTTCACATGAATGCATGCATGTTCACATGAATCTTTTGGGAAGAAGTGAAAAGGAAGAGACTAAACAAGTGAGCAACAGATGGATGGAAGATGCATGCATGTTCACATGAATCTTTTGAGTCTGGCACATAGATTCTTAACTAGATCCTTCATCGTCATGGTGAATTCTTGGTTCATCTGAAAGAAAATCAACGCTTCATTTAATTTGTCGTAGAGAAAAGAAATCAACACATGAAGACTTGAGATAGTTTTTTTTATACCTGGGCAACAACAGTTATATCGAGTGCATAAGTGGCAAAGGCCATGGCATTGGTATTGATGACGGATAGATGGAGTCTTTCAAGTTCAGCTAGTGTTTCTTCTACGACACCTGTTTTCTTCTCACAATGAACCCTGATTAACACATCCTTGCCGGAAAACCTTGCCTCCACTTCAGGTAGTCGCTCTCCAGATGAATAGATGAACTCACCACCACCACCATCATCACATCTTTTCACTAAAACCACCGACTCTACATTCTTGGCCGTCTGTTCCTCAAGTGCCTTGACTTTTTCTTGGAGGTTTTTCAAGTAGTTTATTGCATCTCCAAGAACAGAAGCTTTATCCATCTATAATTGTACAAATTAATAGTTAATTAACAGCAAGCAAGCATGCATGCGTGAGAAATGATTGATTGATTGATTTATAAGGTAGGGTAGGGGTCGTTACCTTTTTTAGGCCAGGAAGTAGAGCAGAGAGTGCTATGAACCTCTGGCTGAGTTTCTGTCTCCTCTTTCTCTCTGCCAAGATATGGTCCTGAGGTGGATTATTGGTCTTCAGGTGGACACCACCTGGTGAAGTGAACCCAAGTGTACTCCTGGAAGACACCTTGCCTTCCTCTTTCTCTTTGGGATTGGGATAATAATGTGAATTCCAGCTGCTTTTGAGTTGTTGAGATGGTGATTCCATAAGATGGTGAAACATAGGTGCATGATGTGTGTTGTCTAGAAATGCAGCAGCAGCAGCAGCTGCTGCTGCTGCTTCCATGTTGATTGAATCAAAGGACCACTGGGAAGGGTCCTCCATTCCTGAGAATTCTGAAAAGCCTCTGAATTCTGAAATCTCCATACAAGTAAAGTCTTAGGAGATCAAAAAAAGAATAACGTACAGGATAAGTGAGGACCCAAATTCACTTCTTCTTTTTTTTTCTTTTGAGAAACACTTGCCCTGCAAACAGAAAAGCATATCCATCAGATTAATTAAGTAGTTTCAAATAAACGTATATCCAGATCCAGAAATCACATGAGAATTTGAGTACCTTAATTTTCAAAGAGATGAAGATGGGTGCATCGTCCTTAATTAATGTTGTGGAGGAGGTGGGTTTATAACAGCCAGCATTCACATAGGTCGGTGATGTGAACTGGACAATGGCCGTCTGAATAAAATAAATTGTAAGCTATGATTATGGTGAAACTAAGACTTTTTATCAACTACACCTTGACTTTTAACTCTCCTATTTTATTTTAATTTTAATTAATACACACACCACTACACGAGGTTGGTTTTATTTCTACCTAATTTTAACATCTTTTTATATATATTTCTTGAAGTTGCCAATTTGCAATCTAATTCCATTAACATATATAACCAATTCACAATACAAATTCTTTAACATGTATATTTCACTTCATTTAAACAAAACACATCACGCATGTAAACCAAATGCTCCTTATAACAAATTAATTAAGATAGACAATTATGTGTATTCTTATTTTAACCTTTTTTGTTTATGTGTAAACCAAATGCTCCTTATAACAAATTAGAAAGGTAACAAAGTTCTTAGTGGGGATGTGCACAATGGTCACATGGGAGAGAAATGTGAATGAATCTCGCCACTTGGCGAGTTCTCACATTAGCTTGATTCATTTTTTATGTAATTTTTTCAACGGGTTTGTTATAAGTACGCCCTGCATGATATCTGAACGCTTGGCTTACGGCTTGTAAGAGCCTTCACGGGCCATATAGGTCTGCATCCCATCGTATCAGTCATTCAAACATTTCACGGGTCGTGAGGCTCGACGTTATATTCTTTTTAGTTTGTCACGGGCTGTTATATAGGTTTACATATACGACCCGTTTAGTCTGTTACGAGCTGTTACTTAAGTCAAATAACTTTTTTAACACGATGTAATATTCCTCGATTACAATATAATTTTGTATTTATTACATTATTTGATACGATGTAATATTCCTCGATATTTGTGGTAAATATTTGACTCGACGTTATATTCTTTTTGAGATACTATATAAATCGTTACTTATTAACTCATTTCATATCGATAAATTCAATATCTGTATTATTTTTAAGCTATATAATTTATTAACAATATCAATCTGGTATATCAATTATTTATTCAGTTCCCATTCTAACTATTACCCCATCGAGGGTTGTAGTTATTACGGTGATTAGGGTAGTAACTATGTTGAATAGAACGCATCTACCGCATCTAACTACGATGATAATGTTGGAAATGTTGGCGATGACGACGATAGTGATGACGGCGGCAGGTACAATGATGACGGAGACGATAACGGATGTGATAATAGCGGAGATAACGATGGTGATGGTTTTGAAAGAAGAGGGTTATACGACACGAATTAGATTATTCCTTAAGTGTTAAAAACTTTTGTCATTTAACAATAACTAATAATATTATTTAAAATTATTAGATTTTTTCTTCTCGTGAATAATTTGTAATTAGACAACTAATATAGGTCGTGAAAATGGATGTATTGTTGTCACGAAACGATTAAAAAAACATAAGTGAGTTGGTTGTTAAATTATGATTAAAATGTGATTATGGTGGATTCTATAAAGGAGCACTCACTCTAAAAAACTGGCACCAGAAAAACAAATTTTCAGTTTGAATTACAGGGTAAGTACCAAATAATAAAAGCTAGGTGGAAAATAGTTGTTGTAGATAATACCATAATCATGAAGATGATCAACACCTCGCGGGGCATACATACACAATGAGACTCACCGAAAAACAGTTTTGTATGGAAAAACAACTAACAAAGCAAAATATTGAGTCTCGAATGGTATAAAATCCCAAAAATATACAACAAACTGAGGAAACAAAATCCCAAAAATGTGTCAACCTTAAGAATGGTATAAAATGCCCGTAGGAAAATAAAAATTCAAGCGCATTCGGTGAAACTCCAATGCAGGTATTTTTTAGTATACTAGAACAATATAATATATTTATACCACTCACACAGATGATGTCACACCAAGACCAATGGAGTAATTATCGGGGCAGACGAATGTGAAATCAATTGCTTATAGCACATGGTAGTAAATACGTTAAAATAAAATGAAGTGTCATTTTCATTGAATGATACTAATCAAATGATACATTAAAATTAAATGATAATCCTAATAAATATCACAAAAACCTTTCATTAAACAAGGCCCAAGTCCTAAATGAGCATAAGGAAGTCCACTAATCTGCATTCCTGAAATCATATGAGAAAGTAACAACTCAGCTAACGAATTAGGCAGTGAGTAAACATAGGTTTGAATACATATATAATTAAGTAAAATGATTGAAAACAATTCAATTTATATGACAATGTCAAGAGTTATAATGCAATAGTGGAACACAAAATACAAACCAACACAATCAAACCTAATAACTGAATTGACTTGGTCCGCAAACGAAGCCTTATAGAATGAATGATTCCGGTTCCAAATAACCACGCGACTAAACAAATGGGGTGGGTTTGTTAAACCAATAGATCTATCATTTTTATCGTGGTTGCATGAATTAGTGATTGTGTTATCGCCAAAATTTATCTAACTATGAACACATAATTGTAAGGAATAACATAGCATGTCTAAATATATTTATACCACTCACATAGATGATGTCACACCAAGACCAATGGAGTAATTATCGGAGCAGACGAATGTGAAATCGATTGCTTATAGCACATGGTAGTAAATACGTTGAAATAAAATGAAGTGTCATTTTCATTGTATGATACTAATCAGATAATACATTAAAATTAAATTATAATCCAAATTAATATAATAAAAGCCTTTCATTAAACAAGGTTCAAGTCCTAAATTAGCATAAGAAAGTCCACTAATCTGTATTCCTGAAATCATGTGAGAAAGTAACAACTCAGCTAACGAATTAGCCAGTGAGTAAACATAGGTTTGAATACATATATAATTGAGTAAAATGATTGAAAACAATTCAATTTACATGGCAATGTCAAGAGTTATAATGCAATAGTGGAACACAGAATACAAACCAACACAATCAAACCTAATAACTGAATTGACTTGGTCCGCAGACGAAGCCTTATAGAATGAATGATTCCGGTTCCAATAACCACACGACTAAACAAATGGGGTGGGTTTGTTAAACCAATAGATCTATCATTTTATCGTGGTTGCATGAATTAATGATTGTGTTATTGCCAAATTTATCTAACTACGAACACATAATTGTAAGTAATAACATAGCATGTCTTGAATTGAATTTAGAATGAAATAACAATGAATATTAATGATTGAATATTAAATCACATGATTTTCTCAAAACATAAAACACATAAAAATAACAATGAATACTCACATAATAATAAGATGTGATTTGAATGATAATATGCTAAATTAGACACCAACGGTTTCCTCACGGTTTAATCCTCGGGAAATGTCCCCTAGATTAAAATAATATAATGACTAGAGACTGGATTGATTTAGGAAACTAGGGTTTCAATCACAAATTTTGGGTTTTAACAAATTGATCATAAAATGTTGTAATCAATTTATATAAATTAATTAAGTAATTGATCTTGAAAAATAATAATGATTAATTAGTGAAAAGAATTTTGTTATTAAGATTGGCTCTTTCAAACTCAAATTAGTTTAATAGTTAATTATTAAATAACATGATAAAAGAATGATTTAATTGAATGACTTGTACAATTTTAAAAAGATATTTGATATAATAATCTTGATCTTATGATAAAATAGATTGGTTAAGAAATTTGATTTAAAGTTATTGATTGAGAGTAAAATAAATAGGATACTTATAAAAAATTATCTAATATATAATAATTTGAATAAATACATTTTGAATTTTTAAAATAATTAACTTAACAATTAATTATTGGAATATATCTTTATGTAAAATAATTAATTTAATCATTAAATGTTTTAGAATTGTAATAAATATAGATTTAAATGTTTTGAAATGATATATGTTTGATTTATTTAAATTCTTAAAACTTGTAAATAGTTTTATAGTAATATATAATATTTATAATCATAAAAGGTGGTAAAATATGAAATTAGAATTTTTATATTATTTAGTAACTAAATAATAATTTCTGAAGTGAATGTAATTAATAAAATAAATTTTCAATTAATTTAGTACTATATTAATAATTTTTTAAGTTTTAGTAGGCACCAAAACTAATTAGAAAAAAAATATAGGAGAGGCCCGGTTCGAACCGGAGACCTTATGTGTGCAGGTGATGGTTGTTACCGGTGCGCTACAAGCTCAGATCTGATTAGAACTAATTTGTAAAATATTAGGCGGCATCAGCCTCCCCAAATTGTACAAGCCCTAGAGTGAAATCAAACCGAAGTAACAACAAATCGATGTTGTTAACAAAATTAAGCTTAGTGCTTTGATTCTCCATGTGAAACCGAGTATGTTTGTGTATCTAATTACCTGAAATGAAGATGGATTTGGTGATAATATAAGGAATGGGTTGCGATTAAGGATAGGTGAAATCGAGATGATTTCATTGATGATAACCCGATTGCTTGTAGGGTAAGCTTCTTTGAATGATGAGAAACAAAAGCCCTTCATCGATTGGGGTTCAGATAGTTCAGAATGTGATGAACATCTCAGTTGTAGTCGCATATGAAGCCTTCGATTGAATTCAATGAAAGTGTTTGTTGTTTGGGCAATTAATTGTTCGAATAATTTAGAAGGATTGTTTAGATCGTTCAGCCTTACTTATATAGTATCAATTTTTGCTGTTTCAAGGCCAACGAGTTAAGACTTTGAGTTGGGGGTTCAGTTTCAAGTGCACACACATAACAACTGATTTTATTTAATTGAAATGGTCTTGGGTTGGAATAATGCGTGCGAGGATCAAGGGACGGTTTGATTTGGTTGAATCTATATTTTTTGCGAATTTGACATCGCCGGAATGAGGCATGAAGTTGGCTGGAGAACATGGGGAATGACCATGGGGGTTGGGTTTTAAAAAAGTTCACTTTGGTCCCCTGTTGTTTTGAAAGTTGATATTTTATGTCAAAAAGTTTGGATTAGACTTTTTAATACTTTACATTTTGATCCTAAACTTTATGAAACTCATATTTGCAAAATAAAATCACATTTTCATAAAACTTTAATAATTTTATAAGTTTTGGTAAACCTTGTAATTTAGTTATTTATTATAATTAAACACTCCTAGTTAACAACAAGCTTATAACTTTATAAAAAGTTATTTTATAAACTATAAAATTATTGTAAATCGATTAAATAAATAAAAACTTAATAATACAATTCTCAATATTAATTAAATAACGCATGTATTGTATTTGAAAAATAAATATTTGATAATCAATTTTTCCATCGTATGAAAGATTAAAAATAGGTTCAGGTTTCGGTTTACATTGCCAAATGGGTCAGATGTTACAGTTGACCCCACTTTAGGAAATTTCGTCCTTAAATTTGATTACGAGAAGGCTGATGCGAAAAGATGAGTATATTTGGATTTCATCTGGTCTCCATGTTCCCTATCAAGTTACACATACGTGACATTGACAACGACAACGACGACAACAACAATGATACATACGAAAACCATGATGAAGACAACCACAACGATGACAACAACAAAGGCAACAACAACGATGACAACAACGAAGACAACCACAACGACGACTATGAAAACCACACCAATGATGACAACCACCATGTCGACTACCATAAAGACTACGGTAACCACAACAACGACATCCACCATAACAACGACAACCCCAAAGTCAACTAGACCACAATGACAACCATATAGTTGACTACCATTACGACGAGAACCAAAATGATGACGACAATGACCATGACAAACACAACAACGATGACAAAAAATTAACAAAACACAACAATAAGAACCACATTAGCGATCTTAATGAAAAAAACAACGACTACAACAACAACAACAAAAAATTGACGACAACAACCAGTGTGATCACGACAACCACGACAAGGATAACCACCACGACGATAACCACAACGAAGACAAAATCATAGATGATAATAACAACAATGCAAACCACGAAGATGACTACAAAAAACACACCGATGACAACCACCATGATGTTAACAACGATAACAACAACAATAATGACAACAACAACCACTATCACAACAACAACAACATCAACATAGACAACAACAACAATAATGGCAACGACAATGACAATAACAATGATAACAACAATCACAATGACAATGAAAACAACAACAACAATAACAACAATGAGAACCACAACAATGGCAATAACAACAATGACGATACCAATAAGAGCAAGAACGATAATGACAACGACATCCGACACAATAAAGACAACCACATCCTCAACTACAGCAATGAAAACCATGATGAAAACAACAACAGGGACGACGACAAAAACAATAATGACAACAATGACGACAAAGATTAAGAAAAACCACACAAACGACGATAACCATAACGACAACCACACCACAAAAACGACATCCGCCACAACTAAGACAACCACAACGTCAACTACCACAAAAATGACACAGTGATGAGGACAACAAAATAACAATGACGCCCAACGACATCGACAATGACAACGACAACGTGTACAACATCAACAACAACCATGACAACAATGACAATAACGAAAAGGACAACAATTATGATGACAACAATAACAACTACAAAAAAAGACAACGCCAACAACGGAGACGACTACGAAAACCACGACAACAACAAGCATAATCATGTTAACCATGACAAGGATAACCACCACCATGACAACCACAACGTCGAGAGCAACATCTACGACAACAACAACGATGCCAACAACGACGATGACGATGCATACTATACCTTCGACAACCACCACAATGAAGACAACCTCAAAGTCAACTACCATAGTGATAACAACCATAAGGAAGACAACAACGACTACGCCAACCACAACAATGACAACAACAACAATGTCAACTACCATAACAATCACAAGCACGATAACGACAACAACAATGATGACAACTAGAATAACAACAAAAATAGCAACGATGACAATAACAACAACAGTGACAATAGCGTCAATGGGAATAACATCAACAATCACACTGACAAAGACAACTACATCAACAATGACAACAACAACAACAAAAATAATGAACAACGACGACATTGACAATAATGATGACAACGATAAAAACAACAACAATGATGACAACCATAACAATGACAACATACAACATGGAAAACAACAATGACAACAGTGACGACATGAAGAACTATAATGATTTCGGAAACATAAACAACAACGAGAACAACGATAACAACAACAACAATAACAAGGAGGACAACAATGAAATCACACACAATAATGACAACTAAAACTACAACAACAAAGATGACAACAACAATGACAACGATAACAACAACGATGACAACAACAACAAAAACCACAAAACCAACAACCACATTTACAATCTCGACGACAACAAGAACGACGACTACCACAACAACTAAAACATAAACAACAAAAACGACCATGATAACTACGATGACGATAACCACCATGACTACAACCATAACGACGACAAAAACAAACAACGACGACTCCCTAAACCACACCAACGACAACCATCAATATGATGACAACTACAATGTTGACTATCATAATGAAGACAACAATGACGACGACAACCACAACAAGGATAGCAACAACAATGACCACAACTAGCAATATGATGACAAACTTGATGATGACAACCACAACCATGACAAAAAAAGACGACTACAACGACAACGATGACTACAACGAGAACAATGAATACGAAAACCACACCAACAAAAAATACCATGATGATGACAACCAAAATGTTGACTAACATATCGATAACAACCACAACGACTTCAATAGCAGAAACAACGTTAATTACCACAATGACGACAATCACATTGACGAAAAAAAAATCAACAACGGCAACCACGAGGAAGACAACCACGACATGACAACCATAAAGATGATGATAACCACGACAACCAAGATAAAAACAACAACAAAAACGATAATACTGACAACAAATACAACAACCACGATGACAACGATAATAACATCAACAACAACAAAGACAATGACATTGACACGAATGACAAGAAAAACAACGACGAGAACATTGAAAACAACAACGAAGACAATTACGACGACGAAAACACAACAAAGACAACCATGAAGACGACAATCATTAATACAATGACAACAAACAAAAACTACAACAAAAATGACAATAATGACAACAAAACAACAACAACAACAAAGACGACTACAACATCAACAACAAAAACTACATCGAAAAGGAGGACGAGAACAACAACAAGAACGACGAAGACGTTGACAACAACGATAACCACAACAACGATAACCATGACAACGAACCCCTCGACACTGACAAGTACAATGATGAAAACAACAACGACGACAACCACAACTTTGACTACAATAATGACGACAACTTCCACAACGACATCTGCCATAATGATGAAAACTACAATGTCAACTACCACAACGACTACAACCACAAAGTAGATACGATAAAGAAGAAAACCGCAACAACAACAACTACCACGAAAATCACAACAACGATGATAATGACGATGCCAACAAAGACGACAACAACAACCACGATGATAAATAAAAATGACGACTACATCGTCGATCACAAAAACAACAACAACAACGACAAGACATCAACGACAACCATAACTACAATAACCACAAAAACGACAACCATAACAGTGGCAACAACAAACACGACAACAATGACAACAACTATGAAATCCATACCAATGGCGACAACCATAATGTCGACTACCAAATTAACGACAACCATAACAATTACCATTATGATGAAAACCACAACTTCAACTACCACAATGACGACAACCACAACGATGAAAACAACAACAACAACAATGATAATAAAGATGAAGACAAGCAAACGACAACAACTATATAGACAATAAAAACAACAACAATAACAACAACGAAAAAACAACAACCTCGATGACAACAAAATGACAACTACATCGACAACGAGAAGAACAACATAACAACAACAACGACATCGACAATGACGACGACAACAACAACGACACGACAACAACCATGACGAAGACAAATACGACTAAGACATCCTCAACGATGACAACAACGAATAAAACCATGACGACGACTATGCAAACCATACCAACGACGACAAGCACCACGTCAACTACCATAACGACTACGATCACCCCAACAACGACATCCACCATAACAACGACAACCACAAAGTAAACTACCATAACGATGACAACCACATAGTTGACTACCATAATGATGATGACAACAACCACGACGACCACAACAACGATAAACACAACAATGACAACAACAACAACTAAATAAGGACATCAATAACGACAATGACAACCACAATAATGAAGACAACAACAGCGACGATGACCAGCCCTACAGTGACAACCATGAAGAAGACAATCACAACAATGGCAACAAAAATGATGAAAACGACTACGGAAACGATACCAACAACGACAACCATAATGTCGACTAACAAATCAACGACAACCATAACAACTACGATAACTACCACAACAACAACCATAAATTAACTAATAGAATGTCAACAACTACACCAAAAATGACGACAACGATAATGACAACCAGTATGACAACAACAATGATGATGAAGCCTGTGAAAAGCACACCACTTATGACACCCAGAACGTCAACTGCCATAACAACGACAATAACCACCCCAAAACCACAACATCTTCCAAAACGGAAACAACCACAACGTCAACTACCATAACGACGACAACCATAATGACGAGAACCACAACGAAGACAACAATAATAACGATGATAATAATGACATCGACAATGACCACGAAAACAAGAACAATATCGACAACAACCATGACGACAATGACAACTACATCGATAATGACGACGACAACAATGACAATAATAACAACAACAACAACAACTATGATGAAAATGACATTAAAAAACCACAACAATAACAACCACATTAGATACCTTGATGAAAACAATAAAAACGACAACAAGAAAAACCTAAAATATGATGACCACAATGACACCCACGAAGACAATAAGCATGATCACGACAACCACGACGAGAACCCACCTGACGACAACAATAATGAAAATAGAAACATCGACGACAATAGTAACAAGCCAACAGAGACAATGACTACGAAAACCACCCCAACGACAACCACCGTGAAGATAATAATGACAACAATAACGACAACGACAATAACGACAATGGGAACAACAAACAAGAACCACTACGGCAATGACAACAACATCGAAAGAGACGACAACAATAATAACGACAACAACAACGAAGATGACAATGATAACAACAACAAAGACGACTACGACAACCATAACAATGAGAACCACAACAAGCACAATAACAACCAAGTTGACAAGAGCAAGAATGACAATGATAACCATAACAATGACAATAACAATGACGATGACGACAAGAGCAAGAACGATAATGACAAGGACACACACTACAACGACATCCGCCACATTGACAACAACAAAAACGACGACGAGGACTACGAAAACCACACCAACAACGAAAACGGCAATGTCGACTACCATAACGATGTCAACATCTACTACAACCACAACAATGACATCCGACATAACGATAACAACAACAATAACAATGACAACAACGGCATTGACTATGACCACAAGAATAACATCCACAACAACTATGACGACAACGAAAACTACATCGAGAACATCAACAACAATGACAACAACAACTATGAGGACAACAACAACTACAAAAAAGATGACAACAACAACAAAAATAATGAATGATATCGACAACAATGATGACAAAGATGACAACAACAAGAACAATGAGAACCATAACAACGAACACAACAACAACAACAAAGACAACAAGAACAACAACGGTGATGACACAAACAAGAACTACAATGACAACGAGAACGACAACGAGAACAACAATAACGACAACAACAACGAGGATGACGACAAAAATGATACCCACAATGATAACTACAACAACGACAACGATAACAACAACGATGAAAACAACGACCAAAACCACAAAACTAACAACCACATTTACAAACTTGATGACAACAGCAACGACAACAACTACATTTACAAAGTTGATGACAACAACAAAGATGACAACCACAACAACAAAACAAAAACAATAAAGATGGCCACAATGACGACAACAACAACGTCAACTACCACGACAACAACCACATAGTAGACTGCCATAATGAAGACAACCACCATGACAAAAACAACTACCATAACAATGATAACAAGAATGAGGACAACAACAATAACAATGATGATGATGACCCGTACTGCAATGGCAACCATGACGACAAAAACCCCAACAACGCCAAACAACATAAACGACAACAATGACGATGAAGACTACAAAAACCACACCAATGACGACAACCACAATGTTGACTGCCAAATCAACGACATCCATAACAACAATGAAAACTACAACTAAGATGACCACCACATCGTCAACTACCATATTGACACCAACCACAACGAAGACAAAAACAAAAACAACAATGACAAAGACAACAAGGACAAGGACAACGACAATAACAAGAACAAATAACAACAACTATAACACCCTACAATGATAATGAAAATAACAACTACATTAAAAATGATAACAGCAACAACATCAACAACATTGACGACAATATATCAACAACGAAGACGACAACAACAGCGACAACGACGACAACCATAATGATGGCAATAACAATATGAAAACAATGACAACCACTACGAAAACCACAACAACGATGACAACCACAATGTCGACTACCAAATTGATGACAAACATAACTAATACAATAACTACAACATGACGACCACCACTACGACGACAACAACATCAATGACAACAACGACGAAGACAACCATGACGAAAACAACCATAAAGACGATAAAAACAATGAGAAACGACAACAACCACGAATACAATGGAAATGATAACTACATCAACAATGACAAGAATGACAACATCATTAACAATAACAACGACAATGACGCAAGCAACAACAATCACGATAGTGGTAATGACGACAACCGCTAGGAAGACAATCACAAAGAAGACTATGAAAACCCCACCAACGATGACAACCACCTTGTCGACTACCATAACGACCACAACAACAACAACCACAAATTTTACTGCCATAATGACGACAACTATATAGTGGAGTACTATAACAATGACAACCACAACAACAACAACAACGGCCATGACAACTACAAAAACAATAACAACAGCGAAAACGACAATGACAACCACAACAATGATGATGACAACAACGATGACGATCAACACTACAATGACAACCTTGATAACAACAACCACAACGATAACAACAACCATGACGATCACAATGACGACAAGGACAACGCAAACCACACCAACAACGACAACCATATGTCGACTACCAAATCGACGACAACCATAATGAATACGAAATATACCACTATGACGACAACAACCATAACCTCAACTACCACAATGAAGACAACCATAACGATGAAAACAACACCAACAATGACGACAACAACGATAGCAACAACCCGGATGACAACAACGACGAAGAAGACTACGAAAACCACACCAATGGAAACAACCACAACGTCGACTACTTAACCACAACAACAACGAGTACAACAGCCACAACAACAAGATATTCCACAAGAAAAACAACCACAACGTCAACTACCACAATGACGACAACCACAACGATGATAACAACAACATTAACGATGACAACAACGACATCCACAATGACAACGACAAAGAGAAAAATATCAAGAACAACCATGATGACAACGACGACTACATCGATAACGACAACAACCGTGACGAAGATAACCAAAACGACGACAACAACATTAAAAAACCACAATAGTAACAACCATAATGTCGACTACCAAATCGAAGACAACCACAATGACTATTAAATCTACCACAACGACGACAACCACATCATCAACTACCCAATCAAGACAACCACAACAAAGAAAACAATAACAACAATAATGACAACAACAACAACAAAAAAAAAACAACCACAATGACAACTACATCAACAACAACAAGAACAACAACATAATTAACAACAATGACAATGACAACGGTGACGATCACAACAACAACGACGATAACGAAGACAATCACAATGAAGACAACCACAACAACGACTATGAAAACCACACCAATGATGACAACCACATATAACGACTACTATAACCACACCAACGATATCCACCACAACATCGACAACCACAAAGTCAATTATCACAACGATGACAACCACATAGTCGGCTACCATAATGACGAGAACCACAACAAAGGTAACAAAGACGACAACAAAATCCGTAAAAAACCACCATAATAACTGCCAAGTTAATGATCTTGATAAAAACAACAAGGACAACAATAACACCAACAATGACGACAACAACGATAATGACAACCATGATGACAATAGCAACGACGATGAAGCCTACGAAAAGCGCACCATGGATGACAACGACAACGTCAACCACCATGACGATGGCAATAACGACTAAGACAACCACAACAACAGCTTCCAAAACAAAAACAACCACAACGCTAAATACCATAACGACGACAACCAAATGACGAGAACCACAACGAAGAAAACATTAATAACGATGATAACAATGAGCATGACAACAAGAACATTATCAACAACAACCATGACAACCACGACAACAACAAGCATGACAACAACAACACCCAACAAAAACAACAATAACAACAACGAGAATGACAATGACAAAAACAATAGCAAGATGAATGACAACAATGACAATATCAATGACGACAACAATAGCGACGAGGATGACCACGACAACGAAAACGACAACAAAAAAACAACAATGATGACGACAACAACCACAACAACAACAATAATGATGATAACAATCATGACAACAAAAATCATGAGGACAACTACAATGATGACAACAACAACGAAGACAAGTAAAACAACGACAAAAGGACAATAACGATAACATCAAAAACGACGATAACAACAACCACAACAATAACAGCAATGACAACAATGGTAACAACAACGTCAACGGAGACAACCACAACGAAAATAACTAAAACAACAACAATAACAAGTATTCATAAACAACAAAAACAAAAACAAAAACAAAAACAACAACATCGACAATGACAATAACAACAATAGCGACAACGACAACACAAACAAAAACAACAACGTCAACAGGGATATCCGCAACAAAGACCACAACGACAACGACAAACACCAAGAGGATACCCGCAACAAAGACCACAACGACAACGACAAACTCAACGAAAACCACAACCACAACCATTACCACAACTAAAACCACAACCACAACCACAACGACAACCACAACCACAACGACAACCACAACCACAAACACGATATCCGCAAAAAAAGACCACAACGAAAACGACAAACATAACCACAACCACAACCATAACCACAACTACAACGACAACCACAACCACAACCACAACCACAACCACAACCACTATCGACGGATCACAACCACAACCACAACCACAACCAAAAAGATGATATCCGCAACAAACACCACAACGACATCGACAAACACAAAGACAACCACAACCACAATCATAACCACAAGTACAACGACAAACACAACGACAAGCACAACCACAACAAAAACCACAACCACAGCCAACATCACAACCACCACCACAACCACAACCACAATATCCGCAACGAAGACCACAACAACGACAAACACAACGACAACCACTACCACAATGACTACCACAACAACAAGCATAACCACAATGACAACCAAAACCACAACCACAACGACAACCTCAACGACAACCACAAATACACACACGAAACAACAACCACAAAACACAAACACAACCACGAAGACGATATCCGCAAAAAAGACCATAACGAAAACGACAAACACAACGACAACCACAACCACAACTACAACGACAACGACAACCACAACGACAACCATTACCACAAACAAAACCACAACCACAACAAGGAAAGAACATCACTGCAACAAAGGACCAAAACCACAACGACAACCCACAACCCCACGACCACAACCAGAAAGACCGATCTGCAACAAAGACCCACAACCACAACGGACAACCAACAAACCACAACCACAACCGAAACCAACAAACCACGACCACAACGACAAGAACGCAACCAAAACACAAACCACAGACCAAACCACACCCAAAACCCGAACCACAAAGCACAAACACCAACCCACATCGACAACAACAACCACAACCACAACTACAAAGGCGATATTCGCAACAAAGACCATAACAACAACGACATACAGAACGACAACCATAACCACAAAGACGATATCCGCAACAAAGACTCACCAACAACAACGACAACTCAAACACAAACCAAAACAAGAACCACAACGACAACCACAACCACAAACAACAACACACAAAAACCATAGCCAGAAAACCACTACCACAACCACAACCACAACCCACAACCACACCACAAAGACGATCTCGTACAAAAAAAAACCAACACAACGACAACGACAACGACAACCATAACCGACAACCACAACCAAAACCCACTACCACAACCAAACCACAAAACGAACAAACCAAAACCACAAAGACAACCCACAACTCAACGACAACCATAACGATAACCACAACCACAACGACAACCACAACCACAACCACAAAGATGATATCCGCAACGAACACCTCAACAAAAAACACGACAACAACCACAACCACAACCATAACCACAAGTACAACGACAAACACAACGACAACGACAACGACAACCACAACCACGGCCACGACCACAACCACAACCACAGCCAACACCACAACCACCACCACACCCAAACCTGCAACCACATCCACAACCACAAACCACAAAGACAATATCCGCAGCGAAGACCACAACGACAACAACAAACACAACGACAACCACAACGATAACCAAAATCACAACCACAACCACTACCACAACGACAAGCATAACCACAATGCCAACAACAACGACAACCACAGCGACAACCTCAACGACAACCACAATGACAACCTCAACGACAACCACAACCATAACCACAACCACAAAGACGATATCCGCAACAAAGACCACAACGACAACGACAAACACAACGACAACCCAAACCACAACTACAACGACAACGACAACCACAACCACAACCACAACCATTGCTACAACCACAACCGCAACCACAACCAAAACCACAAAGACAATATCCGCAACAAAGACCACAACCACAATGACAACCACAACCATTACCACAACCACTACCACAACCACAAAAAACCACACAACTACCACAACAGCAAACAGACAACCACAACAACCACAACAAACCAAACCAAAAACGACAACCACATCCAAAACGACAACACCACAAACACAACCACAACCACAACCATAACCACAACGACAATCACAACCAAAAAGACGATATGCGCAACAAAAACCACAACGACAACAACAACCACAATTACAATAACAACTGCAACCATAACCACAACCGCAACCACAACCACAACGACAACCTCAAAGACAACAACAACAACAATACAACCACAACAACAACCAACCACAAAGACGATATCCATAAAAAGCATGACAACGACAACCACAACCACAACCATAACCACAACTACAATGACAACCACAACCACAACCATATTGACAACCACAACCACAAACACAAACACAACCATAACCAAACACCACGACAACCACAACCACAACGACAAAGACAATATCCGCAAGAAAGACCACAACGACAACGACAACCACAATGACAACAACAACGACAACCAAAATCACAACCCACAACCAACCACTACCATAACGACAAGAATAACCACAATGACGAGCGCAACGACAACCATAACGACAACACACCCAAAAGAGGATATGCGCAACAAAGACCAC